>JARQOC010000006.1:45346883-45641883 GCA_033576535.1 Allobates femoralis | reverse complement strand
GGTGATATCACAGCTCACTCCTCCTCCTGTACAATGTCTGATAACACCTTATATACAGTAGATAACACAGGATCCACCATTCACAATAGGTGATATCACAGCTCACCTCCTCCTCCTGTACAATGACTGATGACACCTCTATATTACAGTAGATAACACAGGATCCACCATTCACAATAGGTGATATCACAGCTCACCTCCTCCTATACAATGACTGATAACACCTCTATATACAGTATAGATAACACAAGATTCACCCTTCACAATAAGTGGTATAACAAGCTCACCCCCTCCCTCACCCTGTACAATGACTGATAACACCTCTATATACAGTAGATAACACAGGATTCACCATTCACAATAGGTGATATCACAGCTCACCTCCTCCTCCTGTACAATGACTGATAACACCTCTATATACAGTAGATAACACAGGATCCACCATTCACAATAGGTGATATCACAGCTCACCTCCTCCTTGTACAATGACTGATGAACCTCTATATACAGTAGATAACACAGGATCCACCATTCACAATAGGTGATATCACAGCTCACCTCCTCCTCCTGTACAATGACTGATAACACCTCTATATACAGTAGATAACACAGGATCCACCATCCAATAGGTGATATCACATCTCACCTCCTCTCATGTATACAAATGAACTGATGGACACACCACTCCTCCTGTACAATGACTGATAACACCTCTATATACAGTAGATAACACAGGATCCACCATTCACAATAGGGGATGTCACAGCTCACCTCCTCCTGTACAGTTACTGACAATACCTCTATGTACAGTAGATAACACAGGATCCACCATTCACAATAGGTGATATCACAGCTCACCTCCTCCTGTACAATGACTGATAACACCTCTATATACAGTAGATAACACAGGATCCACCATTCACAATAGGTGGTATCACAGCTCACCTCCCACTCTTGTAGAATGACTGATAACTCACCTCTATGTACAGTAGATAACACAGGATCCACCATTCACAATAGGTGATATCACAGCTCACCTCTCCTCTATACAATGACTGATAACAACCTCATATTATACAGTAGATAAACAAAAGATCCACCATTCACAATAGGTGGTATTACAGCTCACCCCCTCCTCCTGTACAATGACTGATAACACCTCTATATACAGTAGATAACACAGGATTCACCATTCACAATAGGTGATATCACAGCTCACCTCCTCCTCCTGTACAATGTCTGATAACACCTCTATATACAGTAGATAACACAGGATCCACCATTCACAATAGGTGATATCACAGCTCACCTCCTCCTCCTGTACAATGACTGATAACACATCTATATACAGTACATAACACAGGATCCACCATTCACAATAGGTGATGTCACAGCTCACCTCCTCTTGTATAATGACTGATAACATCTCTATATATAGTAGATAACACAGGATCCACTATTCACAATAGGTGATATCACAGCTCACCTCCTCCTTGTATTTAAAGCACCACTCCAGTGGTGCAATTAATAAAAAAAGCTGAAGTGGCGCTTTAATCAGGGCTGTGGAGTCGGAATCAGTGCCCATTTTGGGTGGAATCGGAGTCAAATTCAGTTAAATTGAATCGTCGGATGTTTGGCTTACTGACTCCACAGCCCTGGCATTAATATATTTAATATGACTCCTTTAAGGGCCTGTCACACGTGTCAATGTCACCCGCGATATCGCTCATGCGTCACAAATTATTAATCGCCTGAGCGATGTGGAATTATCGCAGGTAAGATGTCACACGCGTCAATATGACCCAGCGATGCGGTGATGTCGCCATCTTGCGAGCGATTTTATTTAGTCGCTTGTACGCTGTCAAAATAGAAAATACGTCGCTGAGTTTAGTGTCACACGCAGCGATGCACAAGGTCTACTGAGCGATGAGCGACAGGTTTTACATCTGGCAGTGAAACCTGCGATCGGCGATCAGCGACATGTCGCTGGTTGCATCGCTTGGTCACACGCTTCAATGTCGCTCCTGCGTCACTTTTATGTCGCTCGAGCGACTAAAATCCGTGACGTACGAGCGACATTGACAGCGATATTGACGCGTGTGACATCCCCTTTAAAGGCTGTTCCATTAATATACTCTGTGCAGCTTCAGAGATTAAGTTTCATTACAGTTCACAATTTCAAGGCACCTGGCCCTCACTTTTGAGCCTAGACCTTATGACACTGACCCAGATTTTTTTCCCAGTAGGGACATTGCCTGGTTTGTTGCACATATGGCCATCAATGCTGGTGGTCAAGTGTTAGAGATGTGTATTGTCCCTTGCATCAGTTGCCCACATCACCCATGGAGGGAGCAATAGTGAAGAATCTTAAAGGAAATCTGTTAGTTGTTTTTTGCTATTGAATCTGAGACACAATATAATGCTTATAATGCTTAATGATAACATAATGTAGTGCAAGAGATATTGTCACGTGCTTAGATTGCGCTGACTTTACTGGATGCTGCTGTGTGTGTTGTGTTTGCATTTCTTCAAGAGCTGCATGAGGTATAGATGTGAAGGTCTTGTGCTCAGCTGCTCGTTGAGGGGTTGATGTGAAAATTGGGTGTGACTCAGCTGGAATCTCCTCACCCTGACTTTAAATAGCTTATTCCCTCCTCTGTCAGACGCCGCTGATAGAGTTAGTTTACTCTGGTTTTGTGCTATGCAGATGCTTTGTTGCTATGCTGAAGTCTTTGCTTTGCGAGTAGCTGTGATTCCGGATTAGTGGGTGGAGGTAGGGGCCCTCAGCGTAGGGCTCATCAGGAGCTCAGGAAATAGGGTGTAGACTCAGACCTCTTCACCATCAGATGTCCTCCGAGAGCAGGCGAGCCAGGGACTCCCAGTGTAGGGACATATTAGCTCCCCCTGAATCCCCTCTCACCATTTATTTACCCGATTCCCTCACCTCCTACGTGTGACAGATATGTGCTGTAGTTTAATACAGTCAGTGTATTATCTGCAGGAGATTATCAATAGAGGACTAGGTCTCACATGCATGCTAGTCAGGCTATTTGTGTAACCCTGCCCACACCATGATAGGTAGTTTGCTCACAATTTATAGTGTAGGCAGGAAGATGACAATCACGGGTGTGGGCAGGGTTATAGAGAACGCAGAAGTTTTAGATCTGTTACATTTATTTGAAAAAAATAAAACAAGGATTTTATCAAAACTGCACCAAGCAGCCCAGTAAGTGATAATCCCGGAATCAGGATCATGCTGCTCTCCGATTATATAACAAAAACCTGCTAACAGAATCCCTTTAAAATTTGCAATGATGTCTTGGCTGGCCAACTTCTCCTCGTCAACCGTGCATCAGTTATGATCAACCTCGTTCCCGGACGTTGAGTTTCTGCCAGAGAAAACTCATCATTTAAACCCAAAGCAAATTAGTATCTTATTATTGTTGTTCTTTTTATTAAATAACACAAAGAAGTCTTTATATAAGGTTCCTAAGTTTTGGTGGACGCCTAAAAATCATTGCGATGCGGTGTCCAAACCAGATGTTCTTTTGGCTACTTTTTATTCTATTGACAACGATTTATATCTCTTCGCAATTATTATTCCTGCCAAGGAAAATTACTGAATTTCCAACCAATACGGCAAAGAGCAGGAACCAAACCCAATAAACTGGGTCAATATAAGTCTGAACCGGTATTATACGGCTTAAAGTATTTTTTTATCATTTGCGATGGCCAACTTTCGTCATCCAAAAATTCCGACATAAAACATTGCGATATTCTTAGTGGAAACCAAATAAACACGGAAGTGTTCTCACCACCAAAACAACGCTCGCATTCCTTTGTAGCATTTTATGGAGCTTTTGGATGCCAACAGCTAATAATGGATAATAAAAATGAAGTAATTGTACATGCTTGAGACCTTGGTCAGAATGTTATTACACATAATAAAGTTTTCGTTTACTTCACCGCACAGTCCGGTAAGAAGTGTTTCATAAGGGCTACTAAATAGGTGGATGAGTTATTGGACTTGGTAACAACACCATATGCTACGCCTTGTGCCAGCTGCAGCATATTCAGCCAAAAAATTAATAAAATTCACTTTCTATTTCTTGCTAACTTTCTTCATTTCCCTTTCTCCCTGTAAGGCCTCCTACCTAATTTCCACACCAGTGCTGAAATAAATGACTTTAACGTGGACTCGTAGCGTTATTCAAGACGTTAACAATTTGCCCGCCTTGTGTGGAAAGTTCTAATTTTACAATAATAGACCTTTGTTTGTGAACAGTCATTTTCATGTATGCACAGAGCATAGCAATGGGTAACAATCATTACAGGACGACATGTTTAAATGGTTTGTGCCGTTTATTGCTTGAGTTATTAACTTTACCATACGGCCACAGTAAATGCTGCATGCTGAAGATCGTTAGCTGAGCAAAATGCAGAATCGAGGTGGAAGTCATTCAATGAGCGTTTACTAAGAAATTAATAACTTATTGAATCTGTGATCTACTATTATGCACAAGTTTATTTCTTCCACTGTGCTTATCGCAAAGCATATATAGTATGGAGGTGTAGATCTAAGTGATGGCACAGGGGAATAGAATCTAAGCGATAGACAGGGGAAAAGACTAAGAGATGGAACAGGGAAAAAGGACTAAGAGATGGCACAGGGGAAAAGGACTAAGAGATGGCACAGGGGAAAAGGACTAAGTGATGGCACAGGGGAAAAGGACTAAGTGATGGCACAGGGGAAAAGGACTAGAATGGCACAGGGGAAAAGGACTAAGTGATGGCACAGGGGAAAAGGACTAAGCGATGGAACGGGGGAAAAGGACTAGAGATGGCACAGGGGAAAAGGACTAAGAGATGGCACAGGGGAAAAGGACTAGAGATAGGCACAGGGGAAAAGGACTAGAGATGGCACAGGGGAAAAGGACTAAGTGATGGCACAGGGGAAAAGGACTAAGAGATGGCACAGGGGAAAAGGACTAAGTGATGGCACAGGGGAAAAGGACTAAGTGATGGCACAGGGGAAAGGACTAAGTGATGGCACAGGGAAAAGGACTAAGAGATGGCACGGGGAAAAGGACTAAGGATGGCACAGGGGAAAAGGACTAAGTGATGGCACAGGGGAAATAGGACTAAGATGATGGCACAGGGGAAAAGGACTAAGGATGACAGGGGAAAAGGACTAAGTGATGGCACAGGGGAAAAGGACTAAGAGATGGCACAGGGGAAAAGGACTAAGAGATGGCACAGGGAAAAGGACTAAGTGATGGCACAGGGGAAAAGGACTAAGGATGGCACAGGGGAAAAGGACTAAGAGATGGCACAGGGGAAAAGGACTAAGTGATGGCACAGGGGAAAAGGACTAAGTGATGGCACAGGGGAAAAGGACTAAGGATGGCACAGGGGAAAAGGACTAGAGTGATGGCACAGGGGAAAAGGACTGAGAGATGGCACAGGGGAAAAGGACTAAGAGATGGCACAGGGGAAAAGGACTAAGGATGGCACAGGGGAAAAGGACTGAGTGATGGCACAGGGGAAAAGGACTAGAGATGGCACAGGGGAAAAGGACTAGAGATGGCACAGGGGAAAAGGACTAAGGATGGCACAGGGGAAAAGGACTAGGAGATGGCACAGGGGAAAAGGACTAAGAGATGGCACAGGGGAAAAGGACTAAGAGATGGCACAGGGGAAAATGGACTAAGAGATGGCACAGGGGAAAAGACTAAGAGATGGCACAGGGGAAAAGGACTAAGTGATGGCACAGGGGAAAAGGACTAAGAGATGGCACAGGGGAAAAGGACTAAGTGATGGCACAGGGGAAAAGGACTAAGAGATGGCACAGGGGAAAAGGACTAAGAGATGGCACAGGGGAAAAGGACTAAGTGATGGCACAGGGGAAAAGGACTAAGAGATGGCACAGGGAAAAGGACTAAGGATGGCACAGGGGAAAAAGGACTAAGTGATGGCACAGGGGAAAAGACTAAGAGATGGCACAGGGGAAAAGACTAAGCAATGCACATGGGGAACGGAACTAAGAGATGGCACAGGGGAAAAGGACTAAGAGATGGCACAGGGGACAAGGACTAAGTGATGGCACAGGGGAAAGGACTAAGTGATGGCACAGGGGAAAGGACTAAGCGATGGCACAGGGGAAAGGACTAGAGATGGCACAGGGGAAAAGGACTAAGAGATGGCACAGGGGACAAGGACTAAGTGATGGCACAGGGGAAAAGGACTAAGAGATGGCACAGGGGAAAAGGACTAAGAGATGGCACAGGGGACAAGGACTAAGTGATGGCACAGGGGAAAAGGACTAAGTGATGGCACAGGGGAAAAGGACTAAGCGATGGCACAGGGGAAGAGGACTAAGAGATGGCACAGGGGAAAAGGACTAAGAGATGGCACAGGGGAAAAGGACTAAGAGATGGCACAGGGGAAAAGGACTAAGAGATGGCACAGGGGAAAAGGACTAAGAGATGGCACAGGGGAAAAGGACTAAGTGATGGCACAGGGGAAAAGGACTAAGTGATGGCACAGGGGAAAAGGACTAACAGATGGCACAGGGGAAAAGGACTAAGTGATGGCACAGGGGAAAAGGACTAAGCGGTGAAACGGGGGAAAAGGACTAAGTGGTAGAACAGGGGAAAATAATCAAGCGACAGCACAGGGAAAAAGTACTAAGCAATAGCTCAGGGGAATGGAACTAAGTGATAGAACAGGGGAAAAGGGCTAAGTGATTGACCAGGGGAAATGGACTATGTGATAGCACAGGAGTGGGGGGGGTGGTGTGTGCTAGTGAGGAGCGGGGGTGGTAAGCCAAGCCGCAGTCCCAGGTGAGGAGCGTGGGGGGGGGGAGGGTAGAGGGTAGATTATGAGTACGGTGAGGAGCAGGGGTGGTGTGCCAGGCTGCACAGTCCCAGGTGAGGAGCGGGGGGGGGGGGTGTGCTGGTGATGGTGAGTATGGGCTGCCACCCGCGTCTCCAGAATGGCCAGGGAGTGGAGAGGAGGGGCGGGATTAGCCACGGTAAACAAGGAGCTTCCCGCGGCAGCACCTCTCCTCTGACACGCTATCGCGGTCTCCGGGCCACCCTGCAGGGAGAGGTGGAGGGGCCCCCTACAGGTGCCTGAGTGGCCCCCTAGCCGGTCGGGGCTCCTGGTGCACCACATTAGGTCCGCCCCTGAGGTGTTTTATACCTGTTACACTTGCTTTAGTCTTTTTTGGTTATCAGGTTTTTCCACTTGTTTATTTTATCTGCCCAATCACCTTTCGGGTGCAGGTATTTATACCCTTCCACTGACTGGTCTTTCCTGTTGGTGAATTTCTGAAGTGAACCTTGCTTGGCAGTTCTAGCTATGCTGCCATTTGTTATGCCAGTCAGTGTGAAACCAGCTAGGGTTGTTTTCTTTGCTATCACTATTCTCCATCCTACTTTTTCCTCCTTAGTAGGTAGGGAGTTGGTGCCATTCCCTTATTGCAGTATTATTCCACTTTGTATATGGCGGTTGTGAAACTGATGAAAAATGCAGGATAAAAGTCTTAATAAACAGATATACTATTAACATTTAGCTTTTTCTGAAAGTGACTTGAAATGACAGGAATCAGTATTGACCACTGTATTGAAAGAGGTAATGGAGGATATGACAAAAGACTTCCCTAATAGAGCAAACGTGTGCTGGTCAAAATGTTCCAAACCCACTCACAAAATACATGTATAAGTGTTGTGGGTGGGGGTAGGCTTACAAATAGGCTGCCCTTCCTTGGAGATACACTGTATATGATAACTTTACAAGATACATTTGCAAGTAGAGTAATGTTTCAGATTTTGTGAGTGCAGTTGCCATGTCTTGTTACATGTCACAAAACTTGAAAAGGTGAGCATACCTCTATCTTTTATTCCGCTTACACCAGATAAGACCCTATTTTGTACCTTTGCTCCTTAGGTTCCTTTTAATCAAAAAACCAGTAAGCCCTTATATACAGCATTCTACAATACTGTATTTAAGTCTCCAGGCCAATCTGCATAATATAAAAAAGAGCTTTCATCATACTCACCTATGGGGCGATCCATAGGGTGTCGCTGATCTTGATCCAGCGCCTCCTTTCTACTTGTGATTCCCATCCTCTTTCCCTGTTTCATGTTGATGATGCGTCTTACATCATTTATACACAATTTAACCCATTGCACTCCTGTGCACGAGCAGTTCTCTCCGCCCTGGTGAGAGCAAAATACTGTAATGCGAAGGCACAAAAAAGGTCATAGAATGCCCGAGCATGCACATTACAATACTTTGCTCTGCTCTCAGACAGGGCAGTGAGGTGTACGTGCGCAGGACCACAATGCAAAAGATTGTGTGGATGACGTAGGACGCGTCATCTACATGAAGCAGAAAAGGATGGTGATTGCAAGAAAAGAGGAGACCAGATCAAGACCAAAGATGCCCATTGGACTGGACCGTCCCGTAGGGGCGCATAATAAGAGCTATTTTTACATTATACTGAACGGCCTGGGGACTTATATACAGTATTATAGAATGCTATATATAGGGGCTTACTGGTGGAGGCTGCGGTTTAATTGGGAAAAGAATGGTGACAGGTTCACTTTAATAAGGTGAGACGTACCATGAAGTAATAGCAATCTGCAATATGATCATCATACAATGTGCCATAACATTGTAAAGCTCCAATCTATTCACGTAATTGGTACATAAGTGGCAAATACAACAGACTCCCAAATTAATACCGAAATGCAGCCTTATATTCGAAGGCAACTTGTGGCTCGACTTTAAGAAAAAAAATGAGAAAACTGTTTAGCAGTAAGCTTGCTCGCATCTGCAGCGCACTCTGAAAACAGCATGTGTTCAAGATTACTTTCAGCAATTAAAAATCTAAATGTAAACCCGAGATGATTGATCTCTGCATCAAGAAAATCTCACATAGATCAAATCTGGAGTAAGGCACACTTCACATAATCCAGACATCCAGATGGCTATGCATTAGGCATCAATACTGCCAATCACAACATGCATTCACATGGAAAATGCCACTAGTTTTTAGTTGTTGTTTTTTTTTATAGGTAATGCTGAGACAAAGAAAAAAAATGGAACAGGAGAAATAGGGATTCTTCATTAAACTGGAGAGTTACCTCTGTCTATGGCTATTGTTTTGTCCTGAAGAAGGGGCAAGATTGCCTTGAAACACAGAGAAATAAACCATACTTTAATTTTTATACTTGTGTTAAGGTGCAGGCCACACGGGACCCCATTATTCGAGAGCGAGACAATTGTCCCAGTGCTCCGGCCGGATCCTCAGTGCAAAAGTTCAGCTCATGATGGCTCTTAGTGAGGGCGAAAGCACAGACCGAGACTAATAAAGTTCTCAACGAAGATCTATTTACAGAGTCACATGAGACACAGGCAAAAATCTTGAACGTTGCCTAGTTGGGAGTATTTGCAATAACACTGTTCCCCAAGTCCTGGTGCCTCCAGACTCTCATACTTCAGCCCTACTGAAGCCTGCCGCAAATTCATGTGATTATCTGTAACTCAGGCCTTATCCCACCTACAATGAACCATCCCAAAGGAATTAAAGGGGCCTCTACCAGACAAAAACTCCTTCACCTCCGCCAACATGGCCACTTGTTTGCGCAAATGTGGGCCGAAGTCTGTTGAACTGGCACGGGAGGAAACAGTCACTGTCTGGAGTTCTGTCAGAGGCACGGAAAATAGTACCAGTATCGAGAGAAATGCACTCTCAGATGGTTTGGTGTCTCTGTCACATGTCCTAGACCCAAATCACAGGGTGGTCCAAAAGGTCCAGCTGAATCAAATGGAACAGAAGTTCCATTTTAGTTCCAGTCCTCGCTCCTTCTTTTGGGACTCTCCTGCTCCCCACTATACTGCAAGTCAAGTCATTGCTAGCAGGAAGTTGATAAGATCAGCTTCCAGCGTCATAACAGGGCCCGAGCTGTCTAGGTCACAGATCGAGGTCCAATGATCACATCACGGGACCTGTGATCACGGCGGGGAACAGCGCGATCCCCGCCGCAGGACTTTGTACCGTGCTGTCAGTGAACGGCAGCGTGATCGAAAGGGTTAACAGCGCCAATTATATGGATCTGATCAGTGCTGTTAGATACACGTCTCAGATGACAAGATAAGCTGAGATGTGGGAGAGAAGATGCAGGCTCACAGTGTGAGCTCACACCTAAGGGTGGGAGGCGACCTATGACGCACATGTGCATCATATGTCATGAAGGGGTTAATTGTGCAACGGACAGTGGAAAAATCCAAAATTGTATTCAGGAAATCAGGTAAAAACTTACTCAAAGAAAATACCAGGACAGATTAATAAAGAATGCTGAGTTTTAACCCAGTCTAAAATAAAATATCATTGGTATAAACAGCACCAAATTTAACAAAAGGCACAAGTCGATAAATAAATGTGGCGTGGTTTAAGATGTCCCAAACTAAAATAAAAATCCACACCTTATATAAGCAAGACAAAGATATGCAATATTTTTGCAATTTTCTTGCATAAAAATTGTTGGCCAACCTCCCTTCTGGTACACAACGCCCACTTTTTCAACTTTTGGTGAGCATGGTGCAGAAATTGAACATTTAGCCCATTTTTTGACTTTTTGCTGAATTGTTGTGGCTCAGTTTGTGTTGAAAACCGGAATTGGCTTATCGAAAAATTTGGGTCACTGTGTGCATTGCCTCATCTACATTTCTGTAATATGGCTTCATACAACGTCTATGGGTCTATTCTGTTATCCTTGCAAGTGTCCACCCAGCCAAACTAAGATCTGCTAATTCTGAGTGTGTACAATTTTTAGCCTCAAGAAAATAAGATTTTGAGCCCGATTCCTCAAGGTGTTTACGCCACAATGCTAATAATAAAATACCTTGAAATGCTGCAAAATTTTTCCTGCAATTTTTAGCATTTTCTGTACAACATTTCAGGTTTTATGCCAGCCCTGGCCAGCTTTACCAAACCAAGTAGAGCTGGGGCAGGTTGGGGTATGTCACAGCCCCTCTAGAAAATGAATCAAAACTTACACCACTTTAGTGGCATAATTATGCTAGTCCCTGATGAAAGCAATATTTCTGGTGGAGGCATACGCCAATTGTAAGATTAATGACTAGGCGTATTTCACTGCAACACCATCTTTAATGCCCATCTTAATAAAAAATGAGCAAAAATAAAACACACGGGCATACTATAAAACCATCATTTCACGCCTCCTCTCCTCCCTGCTGCCGTCCATGTGTGCTGCTGTCTCTTCCTGCTCCAAGGGCCTGTGTACAGGTCACCTAAGAGTTCACCAGAGGGGCGCGGCCGCGCTCCAGCTCTGCATTTTCAGTGTCAGCGCACTACGTCCAAGAAGGTCCCTCAGCCTATGGCTGAGTAGCTCTGGGTATATAAGGCATCCTCCCTCTAGGGGAGGTGCCTGAACAACACCTTTAGTACTGATGGCATTAGTTACAAAACAATTTCTAAACTACTGAAGGTTTTAGTGAGCACTGTTAGGGCCATAATCCGGATGTGGAAAGTACATAATTTCACCATAAACCGTCCACAACCAGGTGCTCCCTGCAAGATTTCATACAGAATGATGAAAATAATTATCAAAAAAGTTGTCCAAGAGCAAAGAACCACCTGTGGAGAAATACAGAAAGGGCCAACATCCAACATGAGCAATGCATGGCAATAGTTTCTCCAAGGCTTTTGTATGAAGCATAAAATAAATTTCAGTAAGCGTGTTCAATACTTTTTCCCAGTGTCATTTCTCATTATTACACATCACTTAATTTATGGACATCTATGGTTTGATTTATTTGACTGTGTGGATTGGACGAGTTGTTACAGACATCTGGTGAGAAATTCTTGTCAATAGCAACTTTAGAAATACATTTACTTAAAAGGGTTATCTGGGATTATTAGAAAAAAAATGCCCAAACAGGCAGTTAGCTGCCACCTACCCAGGGGCGGACTGGCCCACCGGAGGTTCAGGAGAATCCCCGGTGGGCCCTGAGACTTGATGGCCAAGCCCCGCCCCCATATTCCCTGGGCCCCCCGATCCGATAATATCGCTAATCATATCGACAGCACTGCCGATATGATTAGCAATGGCTGTGCCCCCTCTGCAGCGGCAAAGCAGGGAGAGCGATCTCCCTGTTCTGCCTGCGGCCGCCACTGTTCTGCTCTGACTCTTGCTGGCGCATGCGCAGGAAATTAGTCTCAGGGTGATGACGTCATCGCCCTGAAACTGCTTCCCGTGTGTGCTCAGGGCGCTGTGGAGGAGAGACCGTCCCAGGCAGTGGCTGCCTGCACCGTGGTGAGTATGGGAAGCGGGAGGGGGGCCCCCAGGGTGCCTAATGGTGCTGGGCCCCTGGTGGTGCCTGGCCCCCAGGGTGCCTGGTGCTGCCGGGCCCCCAGGATGCCTGATGGTGTCAGGCCCCCAGGGTGCCTGATGGTGTCCTGACCAGTGGGGTGACACATAAGCTCAATAGTAAGTCTATAGGTCAGTACACTGGTCTGTGAGGGTGGTGGATGGGAGAGACTCCCTATTCAGCATAGCTCTGTACACACGCTCATGCATGAGCGATATTAAAAGCAATCGTTGGGGGTCTCAAGACCAGGACCCCCCAATCGGCAGCATTTTTAATTTTTTATAATATTTGTTAGCAAAATGTGCAAAATGATACCTTTAATTGTTATTGAAATAAAACGAGAATGTTAATTTAAATTAAATAAAGGACATAGTGTAATTAAAAACAGTAATCAATTCAACAAGACAGAATCTACCAGACGGATGTGGTGGCCAAAATACACTTGACGATAAAACAGTAGAAAAAAAAAAAGAAAAGAAAAAGAGAAAACAAAAGAAGTCTTTAGTCCCCATATTAACAGGAGAAGGAGGCGATACTGTGGACTGGGTGGAATGAAAAAAAGAGAACATTAAAAGAATTTGTACGCAACACTGGGTAAGGGCACGTATAGATGTTAAAAGTAGAGGTCTGAGAAAGTCTCCAAGGAGCCAGTTTAAACATTCATTTTTAAAGGACTTTTTAAATATTAGAGCCAGAAGGTGTCAAGTTAGACCCGTACTGTTCTGAATGTGTTTTGATTTGCCTTTTTACCGTGAGCATTGCTCCTGATGAAGTGCTGCTGATTCTCCTGCAGAATAACAAATGAACTGTTAATGACAGCTATTAAAAGGTGTGAATGTCATTTGCGCCTTCCTGTAGCTGTACAGATATGTGCTATGTTACCAAACACACTAAATGGAGAAAAAGAGCCAGCAGATAAATCAATATGAGCATTTCTTTGCGGAGCATGCCTTGAATATTTTTTTTTTTTTTTTGCATTTTATTGGCTATTAAAGATTTCACGTCTCCATACTCAGAAGAAACATGGAAACCGCCATGGAATAAATCATTAACTAAGACACATATAGAAATGTATATTCTACATCATACACCATAATTATTAACATCCCTCAATGAAAAGAGGCAAGAATAAACCACAGATTAATTTTTATATGTTGACTGTTTAAAGGGTATATCCGGAATATAAAAACAAATGTGCCCAAGCACTAACAGGCAGGTAGTTGATACTGACCTGCCTTCTGCGCTTGACGTCCTTCTTCGTCGACACTGAGCGTTCCAAGACCGTTCCTGCAGCTTCTGCTGACATCTCGTCAACTGAATGGCGGTTTCTGTGCTCTGTTGATGGGTGTCACAGTCGATGTCATGCTTATTGACAGCCGGTTCCCCCAGTTAGGCAGTGGGGAGCCCGCTGTCAACTAGCATGACATCAGCTGTCTTGTCCTTTCTACAGAGTAGAGTGGAAAAGAAGACTCCGCTCTGTTTAAGAAACCATTGTATTCCTGTTGTAGTGCCTGTGACTGCTCTGTGTGGAGTCACAACACCCAGCACAACATGCAGGTAGGTAAGTAGCCTGCAGCGTGTTTGGAGCTGCGGTGCAGGTTGCAGGCAGTTCGCTCCTCCACAGCATGTTCATTTCATGCTGCGGAGTTGGAAGCAGCTCCCATCGGGTGACTGCAGGGAGAAGCCGCCCTGCACCCGCCGCACATGGCGTGTACAGGGCGGCTGCGGTCTCCCTGCGGCCACCCGCGGCTTCACTCAGGTCCGGAGGAGCTGCGTCCAACACGCAGCTCCTTCGGACCGTGTGCATGCACCCTTAATGTCTTAATCAGTCCAGTACCTTTTGTATAGAACATGTGGAATCAATGTTATCTGTGACCAGGTATCCAACAAGGCATTAAAGGGAATGCCATCCAACACGATAGGGATGACTGGACGTCCTCCCACGAATCTGTCATACCAGACCATATAACCTCCACTATTCCGGTGTTTACTGTGCTGCGTGTGTCAGTCACAGTTTCGGATCCGGTATCCGGTCTGTGCGCTCCTCTGGGGCGAGTTATGAGGTAAATCAGTCTCCCAGATGTGTTCCTCTGTTTCTTGTACTCCTCTCCAAAACGCTGCGTCGTACAGTACTAGCACAGTGGATGGGATTTCAAGAAATCCCATCTTCACTATGCGTAACTCGCCCGCAGCGTCTTTGGAGCTGCGGTGCGGGTTGCCGGGAGTCTGCTCCTCCGCAGCATGTTTATTTCATGCTGCGGAGTCGGAAGTGGCTCCCATCGGGTGACTGCAGGGAGAAGCCGCCCCGCACCCACCGCTCACGGTGAGTACAGGGCGGCTGCAGTCTCCCTGCGGCCACCTGCGGCTTCACTCAGGTCCGGAGGAGCTGTGTCCAACATGCAGCTCCTCCAAACTGTGTGCACGCAACCTTACAGAGAGTAACTGGAGAATTATTATTTTAGACTGGACAACCTCTTTAATGATAGTAGTGTTGCGTGAGATGCGTCTAAATTGTTAAGAGGCATACGCCTCCGCCAGAAATGTTATTAATTGAACTGGAGTACATATCTAGCATAAGTTACCACAGTCTGTCCAGGTACAGCTATGAAACATTTTAAAAAGTGTCATCAGAATTCTAGCAAAAATACCTTGATGAATTGAGGAAAGTACCAGAGTGCACTGCCGGTCCACAGTGGTGGATAAAATTGCCAATACCAAGATTTGCTGCCGATCCACAGCAAAGGATAAAGTAGCCGGTACCAAGGTGCGCTGCCGATCCACGACAGAGGACAAAGTAGCCAGTACCAAGGTGCAAGTGCTGGTACATGGCAGAGTACAAAGTAGTCAGTACCAAGGTGCAAGTGCTGGTACATGGCAGAGTACAAATTAGCCAGTACAAAGTTACGGTTCACGGCAGAGCACAAAGTAGTTAGTACTATGGTTCAGTGTCGGTCCACGAAGGAGAACAAAGTAGCCAGCACCAAGGTGCGGAGTCAGTCCATGGCGGAGGACAAAGTATCCAGTTGTAAGGTGCGGTGCCAATACAGCAGGTGCGTGTAGGTTAGTTTTTCTTTGTTAATTCTAAATAAATGTAAGGGAAACCCCTCTTAAAGAAATGTTTTTGGCAAATTGCAAAAATATTGGCATCTCCACTACATTTGGTGAGTCATACCTGGTGAAAATAACTGGGCTGAGGAACTTTTTTTTAGCTTTTTTTTTTTTAAGAATTACAAATACAGTGTGGGCCTAGCTCCCGATAAAGGGGCCGAACCGTCCCAAAAATGAATAGTACCATAAAAGATTTAACGATTGTTGGTATCTGGCCCTGTGCCAGCAGCGCAAGGGAATCAACCGTCCCCTTTTTTTCACCTTAGCTTGGCCTATTATTGGAACTCACCCTCATTCAAGTGAAGGCCATAATACCACACAGCCCAAAAAGAAGGAAGGAGACCCTTTTCTTTTTAAACCGAAATGAAGAACACAACATTACAAAAAAGGGATTGTGGCCAATAGCTTCACCGTCACGTGATTAACTGGCGGAGAACCACCCTGCTGAGGCACAAATAGGCAAAAGTGCCACACATTTTTTCGGAGACCTAGACCTCTAAATCTGTTTCATGCATTTTATCTATTTTTTGTAAGGCTGATCCTAATTGAATGCCCCCTCCCCCATATATCTACCGTGATTATTCTGGTGATTGCTATACTTTATAGATAAGATATACCGGTCTCTTTAAACTTTCCTTTTCCCAGTTGATTCTCTGGTTTATTCTATCAGTAAACATTTTTCATTATTTTGTCGATCGGTTTTTAAATGGGGTCCCCAGCCTCAATGCGCCCTGTCTGTCTGGTTTTCGATGGGATTTTCAGGTAATGCAAGTTACCACGCCACAAATATCTCTGTTGAGTAGAGCGTTAACTAATCTGACCATATTCTCGACTAATGAAGCATAAAAGTGTTAAGTTTGTCTCTTTAGTGCAGGAGTGAAGGCTAGGGCGATCCCCAAGGGCGAGAGTCATAATAAGTAAAGTCAGAATTTAAACTAATTTTTTTTATGTTTACAAAAATAAATATTAAAAAAAAGGTTATTCTAGAAACAATATTATTTTATACTTAACATTTGGAATTAGAAATGAAAGAAAATATATGTTTCTTATATATGTTTGCTTACATGTGCCAAGTTGTGTGCTGCACACCGCTTCCAGTCAACCACAGGAGCTTTTGTCCACATTGGGTCAGACAACCATAAGATATTAATATGTCATTACACTCATAAATAGAAGCCATTATTACAGATGCTTGTCTATAATAATATAATAATAAAACTTTATTTGTATGGCGCCAACATATTCCGCAGCGCTTTACAGTACAATGGTACATATAAGAAAAATATACGATACAGAATGGTAGGTAATACAGAACAGTAATTACATACAATAAACATAGAATCAATGTAGGAAATACAATAAAAAGGCAAAAAATAAAGGTGACCCGCTCGAAGGAGCTTACAATCTAAGACGGATGGGAACACAAAGTACAGGGGCTTATAACAATAATATCTTATGTCTAAATGACTACTGTTAGGGAGAAGGATAGGCCGCTCTGAAGAGGTGTGTTTTTAGGGAGTGTCTGAAGCTATGCAAGTTGTGGATGGTCCTAATTTCTTGGGGTACAGCATTCCAGAGGATTGGTGCAGCTCGAGAGAAGTCTTGGAGTCGGAATGGGAGGTTCGGATTAATGCCGATGTTAGTCTGAGGTCATATTCAGAGCGAAGGGGACGGGTGGGATGGTAGACAGGTAGGGAGGTGCTCACCATGAATAGCTTTGTGGGTGACAACGAGCAATTTGAATTTGACCCTATAGTGACGGGTAGCCAATGCAGTGACTGGCACAGAGCAGAAACATCTGAGTAACGGTTTCTAGATAGGTAAACCTGGCTGCTGCATTGAGGATAGACTGGAGGGGAAAGCTTACTGCGGGGGAGGCCAGCTAATAAAGAATTACAGTAGTCAAGGCGGAATGAATCAGGGCCACGGTGAGGGTTTTAGTTGTTTCCATGGTGAGGAAAGGGCGAATTCTGGAGATATTTTTCAGGTGCAAGCAACATGAGCAGGTGAGAGATTGTATATATGGGGTGAAAGGAGAGATCAGTGTCCATCAAACACCGAGACAGCGAGTCTGCTCACTGGGCATTATCGTGGTGCCACACACCAAGAGAGAGATGTCAGATTTAGGGAGGTTGGCAGAGGGTGGGAGCAGAAGAACTTCAGTTTTGGAAAGGTTGAGTTTCAGATAGAGAACGGACATGATATTGGAGACTGCGGTTAGACAGTCATTGGTGTTCTGTATTAGAGCAGGAGTAAGGTCATGGGAGGAAGTGTATAGTTGTGTGGCATCAGCATAGAGATGGTACTGGAAGCCAAATCTGCTGATGGTTTGTCCGATCGGGGCTGTGTAGAGAGAGAAGAGAAGAGGTCCAAGGACTGAACCCTGAGGGGCCCCAATAGTGAGGGGAAGAGGGGAGGAAGTGGAGCCAGATAATGATACACTGAAAGACTGGTCTATGGTCTATGTTTCTGCAAGAACCTTTTCCATTTGTTGGAAATTTGCCATGTCTCTTAAAGCAGCGCTCCAGAGTTTTTTTATATTTCACTACTGGAGTGGCACTTTAAATCTACATCCCCTGACCCCTGCTTAAACTCACCGTTGAGCTTCATCATCTGTTTCCATTGTTGCTCCGGTCGATCTGTGATTTATCACCTTCCAGGCAGCTCCTTAATTTCATGGAACATGCCAGAGGTTATAACTCAATACATCTCTAGGAGACCCTTATTCTGGCCCTCACGGACTTATATTGGGGGTTTGTGATGTAAGTTCTGACTTCCAACCAGTCAAAATTCGGGGGAACAAGATGGCGCCACAGGACTGAAGCGGCTCTGAAAAAGCATGAAAACGCCGGAGAGTAAGTATAATACTCGAGGCAGGGGACTTAAAGCACCACTCAAGCACTGAAAAACCCCACTGGCAGTGGAGCTTTATATGGAATTCAGATGTTTAAGAAACAGCATCTAAATCCAGGTTGTAGTTTGTGGACTGACAACGGGTCTCCTGATGAATCAAACTCAACAGCCTCTGAGGCAAATATGTTGGGTACAGGTCCGATAAACCTACAGTGAGTCCTGAAGTCATGGTCTGTACTCGATAGTATAAGGTAATCAATGCACCCGTACAAGTTGAAGGCATGCTTAAGGTGAATATTTATTTATAGTGCTTGGTGATGCGACAGTTAATAACGTTTCGGCCTAATATAGGCCTTGATTACATAGTCGCCTTAATGGCAGTGCATCAAAATAAAGTAGTTATGCCCTTATGGTTTGGGTTGTCAACCATTATGTGGCACGAGTTACCTACATTTGGTTTTAAACGTTGACAAGGGTTTACAGTATTATTGAAGCAGCACTGGTCACTAGTGGTATATTGCCAAGTCCGTTATGGAGATTTCGCTCTGTGGAGAGTTGGTGGCACAGTGGTGGGTGCTCTCACTTCAGTGTTTGAGCGTGGAATGACCATTAGGCCGAAACGTCATTAATTGTCACATCACCAAGCACTATAAATATTCACCTTAAGCATACCTTCAACTTGTATGTGTGCAGTGATTACCCTATACTCTCGATAGTGGAACTTTTGGCTCCTTTCATTAGCATTGTCACACCAAGTGGTCGAGTGCTAGCCATTGTATCCTAATGATCTGTACTCGGGCGGTGATATCAGGATATGCAAAATTGGACTTGGGCTTCCACACCCCAAAAAAGCCTTAATTTCTTCAAAGACTTGAGAATTACAAATAGGTATAGAACCTTAGGCAATACAGCAATCAGCCTCTTTCAAAAGAAAAGTTCATCCAACATCTAGGGTGTCTGGCAAAGATTATAAAAAAATGGGGTTCAGGAGAAATGACAAAGATGTTTTTATTATTAAGTGCCATAACATAATTTTTACAAGGGATTTAACTTCAACCCTCCAAATAAATAAAAAAATATATATTATTTCGTACTGTAAGACACACCCCACCCATTTTAGAGAAAGTGGAAGTGAGTCTTATAGATTAGATGAAACTGGCTCCGTCTATGGGGAGTTGCAGCAGTGAAGGAGCGGGTCACAGGATGCAGGAGCAGGGTCACAGGAGGCAAGAGCCAATAATGGGCTAATAATGTGCCTGCTATTAATTAAAATGAATATTCACTGCACCCTACGTCCACAATCTTGCCCAACTCTTGGCACTAAAAGCAGTGATGAAGACGAACATTCATACTCTCTAATAGCGGGCATACGTGATCACCTGGCAGCCGGCTTACTGCAGTGGATGGGCGATCACGTGTGTCCGCTATTAAAGTGAATATTTACTGCTACCCACACCCACAATCTTGGGTGGGGAAAAGAGCAGTGAATATTCCAGCAGCTAAATTCAATGTAACTGGGAACCAATGGCAATAAAGTCATGTGCTCTGATGCTTACATACTAAATTTGGTAGCTGGCATCAGAAGAGGATGCCATGCACCAAGGGAGCGGAGGGAAGGTGAGTAGAACATTTTATATTTTTTGTGTGTGTGGTATGATGAGAGCCATATACACCAATACGGGCAAGATGGGTCCATGATGGTGATCATATATACCAGGATGATGGACATACATAACAGGATGGGGATCATATATACCAGGATAGGCCCAGGATGAGAGCCATATATACTAGCATGGAGCACATATATGCCAGGATGGTAAACATATATACATAAAAGGGGCTCAGGATGGCAGGCATTAGTAGAGAACTGGGGGAAATTACCCTCATTACCGTGCCAGCAACAGATCCACCTCCACCCGATAACAGGGTGTCATGACCACATTTTCTGCTTTAATTTTTCTTTCTTTTTTTCCTTTTCACAGAAATAAATATAGAGTGAAGTGAAATGATTTGCAAAAGTCTCAACTTTCAAAGGTGGCCAAAAATATTAAATCCATAAATATCTAAATAAATAAGTAAAATGTAGTTACTCTTTAAAGGGTCTATAGTATTGCTGGTATACCTGAAAACAAGAACAGTAGACTGCGGGGCAGTCAAGATAGATACCCCAAAGGCAAGTGTGAACAGTGCTTAAAAAAGTTTCACAACCGTAAAATGATATTATTTTCTCATCCGTATCTGTGTCTAATTTTGGCCCCAACTTGGGGTCTTTCTGATGAAGCTATTAGTTTGGGTTACAAGACCAGAGGTGAGGCTGGGAAGGCTGGGAATTGTGCTTGCAATTCAGATAAGAAGTATGAACACTTTTACAAAGATTCCCAAACCAGTATGGTCAAATTGTCAGGGGTTTTTTTTCTTTAACAGCACAAGACAAAAGAAGAATCAATGCCTTTAAAATGAGGTGCTGGAGAAGGATGTTATCAATACTATGGACGGCAAGAAGAACAAACATATCAATTTTGGAACAAATCAAGCCAGATATGTCGCTTGAAGCAAGGTTCACCAAGCTATGACTTGCCTACTTTGGACACATCATACGATGAGAGCAGCCACTGACGAAGGACATAATTGTCGGAAGAATAGAAGGAACAGGGCGAAGAGGAACACAGGAACCCAATGGATTGGGTAAGATCAATCATCTTACAGAGCAAATATTGGAGGACATCATGGTAGGAAGAATAGAAGGAACAGGGCGAAGAGGAAGTCCAGTAACCTGATGGCTTGATACAATCAGGAAAATGGCCAAGAAGACCCTGGTAGACCTATCTAGGCTTGGAAAGACACTGCTGGGCTCATCTAGGCTTCACAAGATCAACCTACCTAAAGAATGTTTATCCATCAAATCGCCACGGCTCGAGATAGAGTTGCAAGCCACTAAAATAATAAGAATAACATTAGAACTAGTGATCCTTTAGGCAAACTTCTGAATCAAGTATCAAAAATCTTAAAAACAAATCTTCGAGCCAGCCGCCATAAGAGATACATTCTTCTGTTTATCTAACTTTGAAAACTAATGCCAACTCCGGGCACAATATTAAAGTCTTCATAAACACAATATTGCCGTAATGCAATTTATGTTTAGTCCTTCTTTCGAACATTACTCTCAGCCCACAATCACATTCGGATTACAAAATTCTTTTTGTAGTTTTCTCAAAGCCAAGGGAATAAAATAAACCACTTAGATGACAGTAAAGTGTCTGTAAAATATATAACGGTAATAACTCCTGGTGGAAAAGTGGCAGAAATACAGAAAGTAAAGTATGAAGCATTGTAAAGAAGGCTAACGTGAAGGGTGTTTATTTTTAGAGGCCTCTTCCGGATGAAATCATAAGGCTGAGAGGAAACCTCTGGTAAGAGCCCGGCTTCACAAGTTTATCCTTAAATTCACTGCTAGGTGTCAAGTGCTAAGTGCTAGATATGGCCTCCTTAACAGCCCTAAGTCAAAAGGGGAAAAGGTCAGCGATACCAGAATGTTTGTATTTGTGCAAAACTTTACGGACCTGATTGCCAAAAGTTTATTTAATTCTTACTTTTGGAAGCCGAGCTCATTGAAGAAGTCAATCTTGGTGCTATTACTCCAATCAAGATGTCGGGGTAAAACATTCGCCTGCTTCCTTCGCAAGAGAGGATAATGCTCTTTAATTGGCACAGTCTATCATCTCGTAAAATACGGAGAAAGCTCTTCTTTTTTTTTATTCCAAGTTGACAGCTTTATGTTTCTCATAAATACCAAGAAATATTAAATAATCTCAAGGCTCTAAACTATTTAACAAGATTATTGCCACATTTATTTGCATCATTCTTTTGGCGCTGATAATTAGAGAAATCATTTTTCTACAGTTGAATTTATTAAATATGTAACGGGCACTTCTCTTCTGACATTTTAAATCATAGTTTAATTGTCACAGTTTAGAAATCTGTGTTGAAATTAAAATTTTGATTAAAATAACAGGTGATAATTTGAGAGAGAAAGTTTTCGGTTTGCTTGTGAGTCAAAAAAATGAAAAAGTCCAAAAATAGAATGATGACTGGTCACCAAATCTAAGAACACCCCATTTGGACCTTGCTTGGGAACGCACACTTGTTGCTAGTGTTGCACGTCTTTAGAGGCAAGTACACATAATTTCCAATGTACCGTATATACTCGTGTATAAGCCAACCCGTGTATAAGCCGACCCCCTACTTTTGCCCCCAAAACCTGGGAAAATCTATTGACTCGCATATAAGCCGAGGGTGGACCCCAGCACAGGTATACAGCCCCCAGCAGTGGTATACAGGCCCCAGCAGTATGATATACAGCAGCCCCCAGTGGTATATACAGCAGCCCCAGTGGTATTGCAGCCCCTATATACAGCAGCCCCAGTGGTATTGCAGCCCCAGTGGTGTATACAGCAGCCCCTATATACAGCAGCCCCAGTGGTATTGCAGCCCCTATATACAGCAGCCCCAGTGGTATTGCAGCCCCAGTGGTGTATACAGCAGCCCCTATATACAGCAGCCCCAGTGGTATTGCAGCCCCAGTGGTGTATACAGCAGCCCCTATATACAGCAGCCCCAGTGGTATTGCAGCCCCTATATACAGCAGCCCCAGTGGTATTGCAGCCCCAGTGGTATTGCAGCCCCTATATACAGCAGCCCCAGTGGTATTGCAGCCCCAGTGGTGTATACAGCAGCCCCTATATACAGCAGCCCCAGTGGTATTGCAGCCCCAGTGGTATTGCAGCCCCTATATACAGCAGCCCCAGTGGTGTATACAGCCCCAGTAGTAGTATATTGCAGCCCCAGCGGTAGTATACAGCAGCCCCCGTAATCCAGGGCCCCCCCAGCCTGACTCCGGTCACCTGTAAAGGAAACTATACTTATCATACACAGTGCCGCTGTCCGCGCCCGCTCGCAGCTGCCGTACGCGATCCTCCATCTTCATGCCTCTTCTTCCTGTTTCCTGTGCTCGTCGCAGGGAATGACGTCATTGCCTGCGACGAGCACAGAAACAGGAAGAAGACGCATGAAGATGGAGGATCGCGTACGGCAGCTGCGAGCGGGTGCGAGCGGGCGCGGACAGCGGCACTGTGATAAGTATAGTTTCCTTTACAGGTGACCGGAGCGAGGCTGGGGGGCCCTGCATTACGGGGGCTGCTGTATACCGATGTATACATCGGTATGTACCGATGTATACATCGGTATACAGCACTGACTCGCGTATAAGCCGAGGGGGGTACTTTTCAGCCCAATTTTTGGGCTGAAAAACTCGGCTTATACGCGAGTATATACGGTATATAGAAAGACACAGCACTCACCGGGTTCGTCAGTGCAGCTTTAGTTCTGGTCCATGGATTACATCGGTGCAGGGAGGGGGGAGTGGAGGTAACGGATATCGGCTCACCATTTCACATGGTTTATGGGCTTCAACAGGATCTCTGCTGGGCACAGGACCCGTTGAAGCACATAAGCCACATGAAATGGTGAGCCGATATCCGTTGCCTCCACTCCCCCTCCCTGCACCGAAGCAAAGATACATATATTTTTTAGACAGTAAGACATACATTTCCTTCCGAGCACAAATAAGTGAATAAAGTCACTTATAGCTTTTAGGAGCCTCAAACTTAAAGGAGTTGTCCACTACCAGGACAACCCCCTCTGATTCCACTTGTTTCCCCCACTTAAAATATAGGAATTTTTACTCACTTCCCATGCTGCCGCCATTACATTGCTGTCAGTATCTGTGGTTTGAGGCTCATGTGACATTGTGACATCACGTGAGCCACGCATCCAGTCAACGCTGGCTTCTTTCTTCCAAACGAGCTATCAACAGGAAGTGAGTGGCATCCGCTGCGTCACTCCCTGTTGATTTTGAATTCAATCCAAAAGCAGGGAGATGAAAGTTGGCGGTGACTGGACATGCGGCTCTCGTGTTGTCATAATGTCACATGAGCCCCGAACCGCGGGTACTGACAGTGCTGAAACAGCAGAAGAACAGGAGGGGAGTATAATTTTAACTGAGGGAAGCAAGTGGAATCTGAAGGGATTGTCTTAGTGATGGACAACCCCTTTAAGATTCTAAAATAGTAAAACGTAGTGACAATGTCTTAGTTCAAACACGGTGAACACTAAACTTCTAATAGTGATGATTTTGTATAAAATACTGTACATTGAGCTCATCATCTACCTATGCAAAATAAACTAAATGCTACTCATAATTCATAACCCAAAATCATTTTAAAGTCTTTCTTTTTTTTTTAATTAAGAAATTTCTTGTAAAAGTTGAAGTTGTCAAAACATTTTGATTGAGCAGGACAATCCGTCTACCAGAACACAGTAGGTTACAAGCCTCCCGAGCACAAAAATACTAATTATAATTTTACTTCATATCTCACTATAAAATCCTCACGATTGTACTGTCAAGTCTGAATATACATTGAGGAAGTAACACATTGGCATTTCTGTAATTAGTGATTTAATTGCATCTTTATCCTAATGCAATACATCTACAAAGTGTATGTCATAATGAACTGGAAACAAAATTTGGCTCATTAATCAGAATATATCCATAAAGACTGTCATTACTACAGATATGTACGCTACCGCTGATGCCTCCATATCATATAACCTGCCTATCAATGCTTCTGTTACTTGTGCAGAATGTTTTGAATTTATACCGTAAAGTTACACAGTGGGGGATAGCGGCAACAGAATGGAGCAGTGGTACCAAACCTAAGAGAGCATAGTCTTTGTTTTGTCTTTATATAATTAAGTCGATTGAGAAAGCAATTAAAACTGGTGGACAGTTGTCTCATCTTATTAGAATAGTAAAATTGCAGAGTGCAGGTCAGACCAAGCACCTCTGCAACTACCCTCTAATCAAAAATCCCTCTGTTATTGATAACAAAGGCGTTCGTAAGGTTTACAGCTCATTGCCAAGGCTACTGACCACCTCAGATGTGACCAGTTTCCCAGGCAAGGACACACGAGCAAGCCGTTTGCTATAACTCTTGTAAGTGCATATCTGGAGCTGGCCAGATAGCTGGACCTGGATAGTTTCAGTGATGGTATGTTTCTCCGAAGCTGCACAGTCAGAGCATACCGGCCATAACCATCAATCACCAAGTGTGCACCGTTTCCTGGCAAATAGGAAGAGGAGCAGGTTGCTCCTGAAGATTGAAAGGTGAATCCTTTAACACTAGAAGTCCCAGAGAGGGGTCATTTAACATTTCTACCTTTGGAACCCAGAGACGGGTCGAAGGACCTTGAAGGATTTCAGCTAACATCCCCTAATCACCGTCTTTTGTTCTGTAATTAAGGCCATTACTGTCGCACCACAGGAGGTTGCTGTTTTCCATTGAGTTTAGCCATTTAGTTTCTAGTTAGTTCTATTCAGTTTGGACTAAGGGTCATTTGACCCTCTTTCGGGACTTCAGGGGGGAGCTCGAAATTTCTGGGACTTCTAGTGTTAAAGGTGTTCTCCGAGAACAAGACAAAATTGCATCACTGATCTAATTCAAACTACAGCCCATCCTAATCACATGTGAGGAAAGGCTGCAGGCTGAAGACTTACAGCCCCTGAGTCCTGTGTGTCAACTGACCACAGCATGTATCATATATTCCTCAGTGAATTGGAAGCAGGGCTGTTATATTTGAAGAAATATATCTATTCATCCATAAGAACAACAGGGTTAATCTCCAGTTCATCCTCCTCAATGTTTATTTGTTTTCTAGTTGGGTGCAGTCAGTCTCCCTGCATAGACTGATAGAGGAGGATGAAGTTGAGATACCCTCAACAAGCACAAGGTGGGTTCAAATATTTTTCTTCACACATCACAGTGTTGCTCCCGGCCGCTGACTGAGGTTTGTGTGATACTGCTCTTGTCAGTTGAGACAGGTCTCAGGCGCTGTATGTCTTCAGTCCAGTCTGCAGCCTGTCCTGACACATGGCTAGGATGGGATCCCCTTTGAATATCAGGGACGTCATGCTTTATCATTCTTGGCGAACCCCTATAAACTAGATTTAAAAAAGTGTCACAAAATGCAAACCTGGTGCATATATGTAAGTAATGTTTGACCTAATCATTGCTGCCACTTCGCAAAAATATCTAAAGGTCTGTAGCCACAGCAAGACAGCATATACTGACCACCAACAGCCTGGAGTTTATATATAAAGGGCATTTAATGAGTTATTGTGGCACCTCAGGGGTTAATGTGCCACAATAACATCACAAGGGTTAACTCCCCACACAACACTGGACACTGCAGTAGCACCTCTAGGCCAGAAGGGGGAGCTCAAGCAGCTCCCTGATATATTCTGGTCTGAGGAGGAAGTAGTTAGTTGAGAGTTGACAGTTCAGTTTAGTGCAGGGAGCACTAGGAGGAGGACCTGTAAATGGGAGCAGTGCTGAGCCCCGTGACAGGGACCACTTACTACTTCCCAGGCCTGAAGCCAGGGTCTGAGGAGAGGAGTTCAAGAAACAGAGGAACATATCTGGGAGACTGAGTTACTTTATAACTCTCCCAGAGGAGCGCGGAGACTGGATACCTGATCCGAATCTGTGACTGAAACACGCAGCACAGCAAAACACCGGGATAGTGGAGGTTGTAGATCTACACTGTACCTCAGCGAAGCAACACGGTGGGTCAGAAGCACACTGAAAGACTCAACTTGCCTAGCAAAAGGGGGTACCTGTGAGGAGAGACAGGGCCAGCAGCCTAGCTGAAGTGGCAGCAGGGCCACACACACAGCGCAGCAGTGGGAAGCTGAGGACCCGGACAGGGTGGGAGCAACCCAGCCCCGGTACAGACTCCGTGGACAGTACTCTACTGAATACCATCACAGTAAAGCCTTGGAAAACTTCAAAACCGTGAGTGTGTGTGATCCTTGTGCTCAAACCCTGCGTGCCCTCACAAACTACCATCATCTTTACTACTAACCCTATCCTGCAATATCCATAGCACCATCTATAGACTATTACTACCACTGCCCCGGGGAACCCAGCTCTACCTGCGGAGAGCCATTACATCCCCAGCTGCCCAACATCATCCCCGGAGGTTCTGCAGCAGCAGTGGTCCCCTCACTGACCACAACCCGTGGTGGCATCACAACAAACTCACCTGTAAATATCCCCCGTTACTTGCGGAACCCAGGAGACGGTCCAGATCAGACCGCCGTGATATCCCCAGCAGTACCCCGGTCCGGTACCGAGTACTCCGTCCCAGTGGGCTCCTCATTATTGTATGTTTATCTAGAAGCAAAGCTTCAGAGGCAGAATAATTCTAGAGTAAGTAAAATATTAGGGATATGTGACACACGGCAATCCAGGACCAGAAAACACATTTTTACCAGAATTTGCAGCAGTATTACTTTAATACAAGACATGGAGATCTGGTAATAAAAAGGGGATAATATAGAATTTCATACATTATTTAACCACTTTGCTTAAAACAGCAATTATTATCTGCATCCCGTGGAAATGTCAGAACATTAAACACAAGGAAACAAAAAACGTAACACCAGAAAACAGTCTAATGAAGCTATTAATGATGGGAAACAAAATGAAGGGTCAAACTAATGACCTCACGTTAAACATTTTAAATTAACTGTAACTTGAAATGTCATCATAATTCAATTTAAAAGAAAACCCACAGTCATGAATTCTAATAATAAAATGGCGTGAAAATGGGAAAAAATGTAAATCAGCTCATGGTTATAATTATCAAGTTGAAAATAAATGAGCCCGTGGAACTTCATGGTGGCAGTGAATTACCGCCAGCTCGTCATGTTCCTGTGCGATATCGCAGTGTTTTCTGATAAAAGGATTATACCGTCCAAATATAGGACAACGCTCAACCTACAACGAGGCATCCGAGGCTTCTACTTAGGATCAAAAATTGAAATCATTTGAGTTCTAGCTGTTATTACATAAAGGGGATTTCATTTTTCTGAAATTTTTTGAAAAATTTACCTGGAAACAAAATGGATCTATGGGTAAACTGTTCTGTGTTTCTACTGTCTATGCCCAATAGAGGGTGCAAAGTTTCCTGATAATGCCTTAAGCCCCTGTCACATGGGGCCACATCGCCGCCGATAACAGAGGCGATGTGGGGGCGTGGCCTATCGGCGGCGACATCGCCCTCTACGTCGCCTCATGTAAAGGGGATGTCGGCGGTCGCCTAGTTTCAGAGCAGTGCTCTGAAACCAGGCGACCATCATGGGTGATGTGCACACATCGCCCCATGTAACCAGCCGCGGGCGACCTGTCAGGCGATGGAAGCCATAGGCTCCCATTGTCCTGCATCGCCGCTGGGATTTACAGACACCCCGGCGGCGATGCCGCCTGACAGATCGCCGACGCAGGCTGGAGTTGTCGCCCCGTGTAAACGGGAGACGGCGACGCTGGCGGGGGCGCCAAAAACATGCGCGCACCCGCCTGTCGCCGCCAACATCCCCAGCCCCGTCGCCAGGTGTTAGTGGGGGCTTTAGTGTTTTTGTAAACTTATCTGTTCATTTATATCCACAGCTTAAATCTCTACCATACAGTATGCCAGTGACCCCATGGGTCCCTACCATTGCTCTTAAGAAAGTGTCATCAAATGGACTTCTTGGGGATATTCGTCGCATGACGCAACACAGATGTACAATGGGATGGAAAGGAAGAGGAAGACTCTTACGATAGGAAGCGGGGGATGGGACACCTCCTGAGCTCCCCTAACGTCCCTAAGTGGGTCCTTCCCCCCGCCACTGTCACATACCTTGTCCCTGATTGCAAAGTATTCACTGATCTCAGGGAGACCAGTCCAAGAAAACACTGCGGGCAGCTGGCTAAAGCGCTCAAACACAGTGAATTCCTAGGCACCTATTCCCTGGAGGGATATATGGCTAGTCCTGTGTTTGAGACTCCTAACCGAGGCTCCACAGACTCTATTTGCATATACATACCTTGTCCCTAACTGTCCCTCCACTCACCCTGGCTAGTGCCAAAGTCGGTGAGTACACTAAATGTCACCACAACTGTAATATAGGAAAAGCTATTCTACTTATCGAGATCAATCTGCAATTTGGGGTCCTGATCTGGCACAAATCCTAAGTCATGTTAAAAGGCTTGATAAAGAGTCAGTTATGACATTTAGGATTGCTACCTTCAATACGTGGCATTAGAGTTCATCTACTTCCCCACTGACAATTTGCACAACTGTAATGTAACAGTTAAATGAGGACAGACGGGTGAACATAGACAAATGGGTAAGAAAACCACACAGACCACACAGCTCTAATAAGAACATAACTTGAGTAGAAGATCTCCAGCAACAGAACTCCATTATCCACTAGGGACTTCCTCTATTTAAGATGGTCAGAATAAAAAGACTATTACCGCCATCAGGTGATCATGATTGTTACACAAAAAGAAAGCAGTCACATCTAATATCCAGAGTCTCACAAATTCATGTGAAGCTCAGTCAGATCCCAGAGATGTCACAAGTCTCCTAGTGATGGGAGACACTTGAGACACTTAAACAACTTATTTTCATTTAAAAAAACACACAAAAGGAAAAAAAAAACATGGGTTACCAGATAAAAACTATTGTGGCGCCCCTGCGACCAGGTGGCCACATTGTGAACTGCAGCGGGACAGGTAAGACGGTCAATTCAAACAACACCCACTCGTACACACTCCGAGCCTGAGCCAAGTTACTCTATGTCAGGCAAGAGGTGGCGGGAGTAGCACACATGGGTGGGAAGAGAGACAGAACCAGGACAAAGGTGTGGAGGAAGAGTAGTAAAACACTGGAACACTAAGTTGGGCAAGACAATTGAGTGAATCCCTGGAGGGTGGAGAGTAGGGGAGCCTCCCCAAGCCGAGATGCCCTTCAGCACAGTACTGACTACTCAGACAGAAAGAACAACGGGGCCCGGCGGCCTTCACCACAAATGGCTGGTCAGGAACCTAAGCTGGAACCGGTGGGAGACTTAGGGAGCCAGGTGATCCCGACTAACATGGGTCACTGGTGGCTGGGCCAGAGAACCAGAGTGCCGGCTCTGTAGATGTGGCAGGGACCGCTTCAAGCCCCTAACCACAAGACATCCCAGCAGGGTGCGGGAACTCCAAGTCTCCGAGAGCTAACTACTGCAACGGAGTAGGACAAAGTCATCGTACTAGGGCTGGTGACCCTGGCTAGAGAATGACACATCATAGAGCCCGTGGCGGCCAGACCAAATCCATATGCAAGGAAGAGAGGCTAGAAAGGCCCAAAAGGTACACAGAGGGGAATGACGCAGAGGAACTGTCCCGCTGTACTAGACACCTGAACCCGGAACTGCTGAAAGGACCCAGTACACCGTAAATGTGTAAAGAGTTGAGCCTGTGAGTGGCCGTGAACTGACTGTTGTTGCAGTTAACAAGGTGAAGTAAAATATCGGACCAACTCAAAGAACTGGGTGTGTGCTTTACTGGGACGATCAATACAGCGGCTCACCTGCGTAGCCATGCTCCCACTGCCTGTGAGTGCTGGTTGGAGAAGCTGCGTGAAAGGAGAAGTGCAGAATCCCGGGCGTGCAGGACATCTCCCTCTGCCCAGGGACCCAGCCCTACCCATGGAGGGGTCACCATCCCGGCTGCCACTACGACCACCGTCCCCGGCAGATCCCATGGCAGTGGTGGCCCCATTGGCCGTGACCCACAACGGGTGGCGTCACAAATTCTACCCTTTTAATTTTCCCCTTTTTATTTGCCGCACCTGTTCCATGGAGTCAGGCCACCCCACGGTGGCAACCCCAGAGACAGCACGGCCCAATCCCTAGCGGGTGCCACACTATTATGCTTCTATAATATGGAATGTTCTGCGCACAGATCACATATGGGAGTGGATGGGTGCGCACAGTCATACGCAGCACCGTGCTCTCCCATTATAAAGATAGGGGATTGCGCTGCTGCGCTCACATTGCGGCTCCCCTCCACAGAACGCTGCGGAGGGGAACGCAAATGTGAAGGCACCCTTATGAGAACATTTTTAGGTACCAAAACTTACAATGATGACTAACATACATCAACAGTCAGAATGACTACTTAATCTCACAAGGAATAATTATCAAGGTTTGCCGCAATGTATTAAAGGGAATAATTCAGTAGCTTTTTGCTATGTAAGCTGAGGACAGCGTGATGTAAGAGTTAAAAAACAAAGATCAACTATGCCTCTGATATCAGTGTGTCTGTGCTATTGTTTACTGAAGGACTTTATCACCTAGTGATTATCAATAAAGACTGCTTTGTCAAGCACATGTCAGTCTGACACGCCCCCTGCTATAATCGACACCTCAGTGTAAATGTACAATCTCTCCTGAGACCCTGATGTTTCGGGAAGTGGGGGGGGGGGCTTGGGGAGGGTGGAGGGGGGTTGCTGATCCTCCAGCTTTGTTGTGTTTCTAAACTAAATGACTTGCTTGTGTCTGAATGGATTAAGTCCGTAAACTATGTGAAACATCATTTGATTCAGTTTTTTTTACCTGAATTCCCTCTAAGGCCGGCTTCACACCACAGTTTTTTGGGTTCGGGCTGTCCGGTGTGATCTGAATTTGCCCCCATGTATCACTATGGAGTCAGATGACTGTTATTTGCCATCCGGTTTGGGCTTTTCCGGGAAGATCCAGTTTTGTCCGATTTTTGCATCGGACACAAAACCGGAGTCTGCAGCATTATTTTGTCCGATGCATAAATCAGACAAAACCGGATACTCCCGGATCTGGCTCCCATAGCATGGGAGTCTATGGGCGCCGGATCGCGACGAATCCGGCAGAAAATCGTGTCTGGTCCTGGATGCCTGGCGCTGAAAGACCGGCAGCTGTTAAAAGCAGCCGCCACTGAATTTCAGCACCTGGAGATCTCCACACCTGAAATTTCAGCACTGCAGCCAGCTCCCCTGCAGCTGTGGTGCTGAAATTTTAGCACCGGACAGCGCCAGCAACTAAGCCAGCAAAAAACAGGATCGGAGGGCAGATTTCCCTCTGGTTCTTCTGTCCGTGGCTGTCAGGTTCTGTCCGGTGCATCCTGCAAAACACCGGACAGAACCTGACAGTCAAAAATCGTGGTGTGAAGCGGCCTAAGGAGATGGCTCCATTTCGGCTTTTGGCCACTCAGCGATACAATCACTACTTTACTGTGATAGGCACAATTCCTGAACGTTTCTTTACAATGGCAAAATTATTTTTGAGGCATGGAACAACATTAAGGTCTTATGAGAGTCTTGTTAGTGCCCAAACACTTTTTTTTAGAAAACGTCTTGTACGCATGATCCCTACTGTTGGGGAAGAAGACAGTATTGTGAGCATGTAGGGCTGGTCTAGATTAAAATCAATAACAAGCCCTATCAGTTACTATTATAAAATTCCTCAAAACACTGCCTTATACCGAACACACAATTCTGGTATGTGTAGCATAAAGCACTGCGGCGTCGACGTCTCCATAGCTGAGAGACGGACAGCTGTGGCACACTCTCCCGGATGGTGGTTCTGCTGTGCCTGCCCAGTCCCTATCAGTAACTTCCTGCTCCCTTGGGGCTACGCTTACTGCACAGATCTCCTGGGCACACGCATAGGCAGCGCCCGCTGCATCCTTGAGATTCTTTATGGGCCAGTGCACCCGAACCTGGAAATACTTCTCAAGCCTATGGCTGAGAAGAACAGTGTATTTAAGGTACCTTTCCCCGTTGGTCGTTGCAACATGACGCATATGTAACATCGCTCCATCTCGATTAATGTACAGAAGAGCAGCAGACTATATCAGTAACAGGCTCACGGATCCCATTCCACAAATTACTGTTGTGGTCAATAAAGCAGGTCGTGCCAATGAATTCATACCGATACTAGTAATGGGAGTGTCATGACTCAATATGCCTTGGATGCAACGAGTGACAATTTTACTGCCCTATAGAATCAGGGCCATGTTGAGCTGTCAGTTTTGTGTGGTGACAGCTCAGTTATCCAATAGTCTTGGGGTGTGCTGAGCTGTCAGTGAGCTGATTGACACCTCAGCCATCCAATCTGAGACTGGGAGGTGCTGGGCTTCTTTAGATGCTCCCTGTTTCCTATGATTGCCCAGCTACTCAGTCTACCAGACGTAGCACTTTACTCATAGGTGCATGTTGGCTCCGTTCTTCTGTTCTCTGTGCTTTGATCTATTGCTGCCAAACCTTGGACCTCCTCTAAGCACCTGTTTGCCTTGGTCATTTGCTATTATCTGCCACCATCGGGGAGAGTATGAAACAGCTGTGGGTCTCTCAGCTGTGGAGACGCCGCAGTGCTGTATACTACAAATACTGGAATTGTGTGTCCTTCTGGTACTCCTGAACCATGATCCAACTATGCCCTTAGTGCAAAATGTGCTCTCTTGGTATCTAATGCGGGAACACTTGACTGCTCGGCCTCAAGGCTTGTCTGTGTAGTGACTAGTTTCACTATGAAACAGCTGTGGGTCTCTCAGCTGTGGAGACGCCGCAGTGCTGTATACTACACATACTGGGATTGTGTGCCCTTCTGGTATTCCTGAACCATGATCCAACTATGCCCTTAGTGCAAAATGTGCTCTCTTGGTATCTAATGCCGGAACACTTGACTGCTCGGCCTCAAGGCTTGTCTGTGTAGTGACTAGTGTCACAGGGAGCTCCCAGAGGAAGGGGGCCTAGGGTGACAAGTTACTCCCTGGTCTAAATGGCAACTCTCTGAATCTACATTGTGCTTAACTAAAAGGTAAAATTATCCTTTGGCCATTATAGCATAGATTACGGATTAAACATGAGCGAAATAAATGTAATTTCGTGCAGGTGACAAGACAATTTCAGTAAATATCACCAGAAATCCTACTAAGCTGTAACATTAATAGGACATATCTGGAGGCACGAGGTAAGCGGAGCCATTTACCATCCATGAATATCGAAAGAAGCTCGAGCAAATTAAAATCACACTAGATAATGAACAAGACTTGACATTATTACTAATGAAACACTGAGATTCTATAAGGGATGAGAAAGGCTTGTGGGAATGTGATTGTCGAACGTTCTTATTTTACTAAAAGTTCAGTCGACGGAGCTATTACGAATTAATTTAATTTGTAAGAGTGCACAATAAACACCAAAAGGTAGATGAGGGGGCAAAATTACGAGGGTCTTGGCTCGGAATGTCCCCAATAATGAATGAGTGCTCTTAACTTCTCCATAACCTTTCTCGAAACCCTACAACTTTGGGAAAATTATCCCCGTAAGCAAATTCCAATTTCTTCCCAGCTTGTTTACCTAACCACTTAATGTGACCTTTGAATTCTCCAGCTCTTTTACATTATATTATGCACTATGTAAAGTTTTTCTTCTTTCACTGTTTGCTTTATAGGACCAATGATTGGCTTTTTGGCAGCCAAGTCATAAGCCTGTGAAATTTTAGAGTGCCATGGTGGTCTGACTTAATTTTTTCAGAACTTGACGTTTTAATGAGGACAATTAGAGGTAATTGAAATTCTAGGGCCCTTTCTGTGTTTTTAACAGTTTGATTATTTTTGTCACCTCTGACATAATTTAACATGAATATACGAAAACAAAACGTGTGAAAATGACATTATTCCTGGAAAACCTTAAAAATAATAGGGAATTTAATACTTAAAATGAATTAATATGACTTGTGGAGGAGAAAATACATGTTCAAGTCATTGGTAATCAGTAACAATTAATGCTGTGCTAACTATAGTTTTGTTGCCCTCTCGCTACTACTTTCTACCTGCATACGATACATCGGCATAGGGAGCAATGCGAAAGGATCAGGAGAAAACCAGACTTCTTTAAAGGGAAACTGACAGCTGACCCATGCTGCCGATCCAGGGGCAGCAGGTATGAGACACTGGCGCATGATTTTAGGCATATATGTTTAACTCTAGAACGGGAGGCCGCTTCAGAGAATGACATCCGGCAGCTTAAAAGTCACCGGGGACCAAGGTGCACAGGAGACAAGTTGGACAAGACAGCTATTTCCCACCTGTTTTCTCCTTAGAAGTACATGGAGGGAGGGATCTGTCAGTCACTGGAAGTGGTGGAGAGAAGCCGCTGGGGATCAGCTTGTCCAACTCTTCACCCATGCGGATCAGTCCTTGGCGGCTTTTAACCGCTGCACACACCTCAGCTATTTTCTGTTTTTGCTTTTTTTCCTCCCCTTCTTTCAAGAGCCATAACTTTTTATTGTTACGTCAGTTTAGCCGTATTATGTGTTATATTTTGTTGGACAAGTTGTACTTTTGAATGACGTTATTCACCTTGCCATATAGGCTTATATTTTGCGGGACAAGTTGTACTTTTCAATGACACCATTCATCTTAACATATAGGCTTATATTTTGCGGGACAAGTTGTACTTTTGAATGACACCATTCATCTTACCATATAGGCTTATATTTTGCGGGAAGAGTTGTACTTTTGAATGACATCAATCATTTTACCATATAGTATACTGGAAAATGGCAACAAAATATTACAATTACGGTGAAATTTATTCAATACACAAGTTTATGGGAAAATAATAGATTGTCTGTGGAGGGTTAAATTACTGTATTTATAGGCTAACTTTAGCGAAGGCCTGCAAATAGACATGATCAAGTCAGGGTTAATGTCAGGAATAGTGTTGAGCGAATAGTAAAATATTTAAGTTTGGATTACTTGCATCGAACACTATGAACTGTTCCAGTATTCGTAACAAATAACAAACCTAATGCAAGTCAACGGGGAACACGAGCATTTTTCCCAGATAAATCCTCAAGGATCTCCATTGACTTGCATTAGGTTCGTTATTCGTGACAAATACCAGAATAGTATAAGGTATTCGGTATGAATTATCTTACTATTCCCTCATCATTAGTCAGGAACATATATCCAAATATATACTTATTTATACTATATACTCACTACTACTATAGCAGGACAGTATATAACAGACAGTGTAAGAGGACTGGCACTGGTTTTCTTTTCATGCAAAGATATAAAAACATCACTTAAGAACGGAGACTGTGTAATGTAGGATCTCGAATGAAGAACACAATGCAGCTTGTCGTCAATTTAAATGCATTGAACACCAGCGATGCCCCCAACTAAGGCTTCAAACTTGTACAGCACATTTCCACTCAACTCAACTAGATTGCCTGTCACATCTGACACGACTTGTCAAAAGTTACCCTTCACTGCTCATGGGCAACATGGAGGGTCAGAAGACCAAATACAATGGTCCTACCCATCCCATTTTTTCTCATTCACAGCGGCAGATATTGAACTCTTAACTGACAAGACTGAGCAGGTTGAAGCAGCTGCCAGAATAAGAGAAGCAGGACAAAGTCAGCGTTGATGCTGAAAGGCTACTTTTACACTCTCTGTACATGCCACAGCTCAGACTATTATGGCTGACAATTTAGGCAATGTTACACAAAGGGGAATTCGATTTTTTGCTGTAAAACACATTTTTTTTGCATTGTTCAGAATAATTTGTCGAAACCCCATTTGTTTCTCATCATTTGCACCCTAAAAAAAAAAAGTAGAAGAATTTCAATCTGTAGCAATAACTGATATATTTTATGATGAATAAAGCAAAACGTAAAAGCTTGGGAACTACCGTAAGCTACCTAGCGCCAGTATTGTATGTGCATGGATAGGAGTCACATTGTTTGTTTTTTACACTCCTTCCTTTTCATATATCATATTATATATATATATATATATATATATATATATATACATATATACACACATATATATATACACGCACGCAAGTATATACATATATATACACATATTTATATAATAAACCATATATATATAATGTGTGTGTGTCCCTGTGGGGGGGGGGGGGGTCTGTGTGATGTGTGTGTGTGTCTCTTTGTGGTGTGTGTGTGTCCCTGTGGGGTGAGTGCATGTGTCCCTATAAGGTGGCTATGTGTGTGTGTCCCTGTGGGGGGGGTCTGTGTTGTGTGTCTCTTGTGGTGTGTGTCCCTGTGGGGTGAGTGCATGTGTCCCTATAGGGTGTGTGTGTGTCCCCTTGGGGGGATGTGTGTGTGTGTCTGTGTTGTGTGTCTCTTTGTGGTGTGTGTGTGTTTGTTCGGGTGCGTGGTGAGTATCCAATGTTGGGGCTGCACCTTAGCAACTATACACTTGCTGTTACTCTTTGTGTGCATACATGTCCCCGTGCGTGGTGAATATCTCATGTTGGGGCCCCATCTTAGTGACTATATGCTGGTATGTGCTGTTAGTCTTTGGCGCTATCATTAAGCCCCTCTCATTCACAACTGGTAACTGTCACTTTTCCCCCATTATGTAGATAAAGGCAAAATTGTTTGGTGAATTGGAATGTGCGGCGTTAAAAATTCGCCACACAACATAGCCTATGACGCTCCCGGGGTCCAGACGTGTGACTGCGCAAAATTTTGTGGCTATAGCTGACAGCTGTCGATTTTCCTCCAACACTTTTCCATTCACTTTTTCCCCATTATGTAGATTGGGGCAAAATTGTTTGGTGAACTGGAACGCGCAGGGTTAAAATTTCGCCTCACAACATAGCCTATGACGCTCTCGGGGTCCAGATGTGTGACTGTGCAAAATTTTGTGGCTGTAGTTGCGACGGTGTAGATGCCAATCCCGGATATACATACAAACACACATATACATACACACATTCAGCTTTATATATTAGATATTAATTTTATTACATATACATATTTTATATATATATGCTGTATATAAAATGTGTATTGTATATATATATATATATATATATATATATATATATATACATCTACACAATACACAGTTTATATACAGCATATATATATATACAGTGCCTACAAGTAGTATTCAACCCCCTGCAGATTTAGGTGGTTGACACATGCGGAATTAACTTGGCATTGTGACATTTGGACTGTAGATCAGCCTGGAAGTGGGAAATGCACTGCAGCCAAAAAGATTTTTTTATTTTTTTTTTAAAGTGTTAAAAGTTAATTCAGAGGGTCATTTATTATTCAACCCCTCAAACCACCAGCATTCTGTTTGGTCCCCCTAAAGTATTAAGAAGTAGTTCAGGCACAAAGAACAATGAGCTTCACATGTGTGGATTAATTATCTCTTTTGCCAGCCTTTTCTTGCTATTTAAGACCCTCCCCAAACTTGTGAACAGTAGGGATGGGCGAATCTACTCGCTAGGACTCGTTACTCGGCGAGTAGTAAGGGACTCGCAGGACTCGGTACTCTGCGAGTTTCCCAGTGATTACTCGCACGAGTCCAATGCAAATCAATATCAATCCTAGTTTTGTCAGAAACGCTGACAAAACTAGGATTGCCATTGTTTGCATTAGACTCGGCTACTGTGCCAGTGATAGCAGGGAAACTCGCAAGTAACTGCTGTTACATTGCGAGCCGAGTCCAGCTGTCTTCTCTGTGTGCAGGCTGCCAGCTCCAGGGTCCTAGAGCCCGCCTGCTCACAGACATGATGTAGCAGTGCTGAGATTGTTCTCAGTCTGCTCATTCCCTGTGCATAGACATCTATCTATGCACAGGGGATGTAGCAGAGAGGACATCGCGTTTTGGACTACGTCGGACGGAAGAGGATTTTTTTAATTAAAGATGGAGTCCCTAATGGCTTTTTTTTTTATTTCAAATAAAATTTTTTCTCTGTGTTGTGTTTTTTTAACCCTTTATTGGAGATTCTTAGTGGCTGGGTCAAACGTGGCCTGACATTAAGAATCTCGGGCTTAATACCAGCTTGTATAACAAAGCTGGTATTAACCCCTTTATTACCCAGCGTGCTACCGCCACCAGGGCCGCTGGAAGAGCGGGGTTCAGCGCCAGAGGATGGCGCTTCAATGAACGCGCCATCTTCTGGGGCGGCTGCGGGCTGCAATTTGCAGCGGGGGGTGCCCAGAAAGCTTGGGCATCCCTGCGCTGCGGATTCCAGCCCCCAGCTGCTTAGCTGTACCTGGCTAGACATAGAAATTGCGCGGAGCCCCACGCATTTTTTTTTTATTATTTCATGAATTTCAGAGTCAGAGTCTCAGAGTCAGAGTCAGAATCTCAGAATTTCATGAAATAATTTAAAAAAAATGCGTGGGGCTCCGCGCAATTTCTATGTCTAGCCAGGTACAGCTAAGCACCTGGGGGCTGGAATCCGCAGCGCAGGGATGCCCAAGCTTTCTGGGCACCCCCCGCTGCAAATTGCAGCCCACAGCCGCCCCAGAAGATGGCGCATTCATTGAAGCGCCATCCTCTGGCGCTGAACCCCGCTCTTCCAGCGGCCCTGGTAGCGATGGCACGCTGGGTAATAAAGAGGTTAGGGCCAGCTTTGTATTATCAGCTGGCCCTAAGCCCGAAATTTATGGCGGTCACGCCAATATTAGACATGACCGCCATAAATTTCTATTAAATTGTTTTAAAAAAAACACAACACAAAGAAAATTTTTTATTAGAAATAAAAAAAAAAGCCATTAGGGACTCCATCTTTAATTAAAAAAATCTACTTCCGTCCGACGCAGTCCAAAACGCGATGTCCTCTCTGCTACATCCCCTGTGCATAGATATAGATGTCTATGCACAGGGAATGAGCAGACTGAGAACAATCTCAGCTCTGCTACATCATCTCTGTGCACAGACATTCATGTCTGTACACAGGGAATGAGCAGACTGAGAACAATCTCAGCACTGCTACATCAGGCAGCAGGCGGGCTCTAGGACCCTGGAGCTGGCAGCCAGCACACTGAGCAGAGAGGACTCTTATCTGTGCGAGTTTCCCAGCGATTACTTACAAAGTAAACGAGTCCAATGCAAATAAATGACAAAACTAGGATTGCTTCAGGCTGAAGCTTCCGAGACACATCTGCAATTTGTAAATCTCACACTACTCGCTATTACTCGCTTCCCCATTCATTAACATTGGACTCGCTAGACTCGCAACGAGTAGCGAGTCCTGTGCTCGGACTCGCTAGAGTCAAGCGATTCCGAGTAATTTAGGATTCGCCCATCACTAGTGAACAGCACTCATACATGGTCAACATGGGAAAGACAAAGGAGCATTCCAAAACCATCAGAGACAAGATCGTGGAGGGTCACAAGGCTGGCAAGGGGTACAAAACCCTTTCCAAGGAGTTGGGCCTACCTGTCTCCACTGTTGGGAGCATCATCCGGAAGTGGAAGGCTTATGGAATTACTGTTAGCCTTCCACGGCCTGGACAGCCTTTGAAAGTTTCCTCCCGTGCCGAGGCCAGGCTTGTCCGAAGAGTCAAGGCTAACCCAAGGACAACAAGGAAGCAGCTCCGGGAAGATCTCATGGCAGTGGGGACATTGGTTTCAGTCAATACCATAAGTAACATACTCCACCGCAATGGTCTCCGTTCCAGACGAGCCCGTAAGGTACCTTTACTTTCAAAGCGTCATGTCAAGGCTCGTCTACAGTTTGCTCATAATCACTTGGAGGACTCTGAGACAAACTGGTTCAAGGTTCTATGGTCTGATGAGACCAAGATCGAGATCTTTGGTGCCAACCACACACGTGACGTTTGGAGACTGGATGTCACTGCATACGACCCCAAGAATACCATCCCTACAGTCAAGCATGGTGGTGGCAACATCATGCTGTGGGGCTGTTTCTCAGCCAAGGGGCCTGGCCATCTGGTCCGCATCCATGGGAAGATGGATAGCACGGCCTACCTGGAGATTTTGGCCAAGAACCTCCGCTCCTCCATCAAGGATCTTAAGATAGGTCGTAATTTCATCTTCCAACAAGACAACGACCCAAAGCACACAGCCAAGAAAACCAAGGCCTATGTTCAAGAGGGAAAAAATCAAGGTGATGGAGTGGCCTAGTCAGTCTCCTGACCTTAACCCAATTGAAAACTTGTGGAAGGAGCTCAAGATTAAAGTCCACATGAGACACCCAAAGAACCTAGATAACTTGGAGAACATCTGCATGGAGGAGTGGGCCAAGATAACTCCAGAGACCTGTGCCGGCCTGATCAGGTCTTATAAAAGACAATTATTAGCTGTAATTGCAAACAAGGGTTATTCCACAAAATATTAAACCTAGAGGTTGAATAAAAATTGACCCACACTTTTATGTTTAAAATTTATTAAAATTCAACTGAGCAACATAACTTTTTGGTTTGTAAGATTTATGCTTCTGTTAATAAATCCTACTCTCGTTTGCAGTTTGAAGGCTCTAACTTATTTGCATCTTATCAAACCACCTAAATCTGCAGGGGGTTGAATACTACTTGTAGGCACTGTATATAAAATATGTATGTATATGTGTATGTAATAAAATTAATATAATATAAAATATACCGTATATACTCGTGTATAAGCCGACCCCCTACTTTTGCCCCCAAAACCTGGGAAAACCTATTGACTCGTGTATAAGCCGAGGGTGGACCCCAGCACAGGTATACAGCCCCCAGCAGTGGTATACAGGCCCCAGCAGTATGATATACAGCAGCCCCCAGTGGTATATACAGCAGCCCCATTGGTATATACAGCAGCCCCCAGTGGTATATACAGCAGCCCCATTGGTATATACAGCAGCCCCCAGCGGTATATACAGCAGCCCCAGTGGTATTGCAGCCCCTATATACAGCAGCCCCAGTGGTATTGCAGCCCCAGTGGTGTATACAGCAGCCCCAGTGGTATTGCAGCCCCAGTAGTGTATACAGCAGCCCCTATATACAGCAGCCCCAGTGGTATTGCAGCCCCAGTGGTATTGCAGCCCCTATATACAGCAGCCCCAGTGGTATTGCAGCCCCAGTGGTGTATACAGCAGCCCCTATATACAGCAGCCCCAGTGGTATTGCAGCCCCAGTGGTGTATACAGCCCCTATATACAGCAGCCCCAGTGGTATTGCAGCCCCAGTGGTGTATACAGCAGCCCCTATATACAGCAGCCCCAGTGGTATTGCAGCCCCAGTGGTATTGCAGCCCCTATATACAGCAGCCCCAGTGGTATTGCAGCCCCAGTGGTGTATACAGCCCCTATATACAGCAGCCCCAGTGGTGTATACAGCAGCCCCTATATACAGCAGCCCCAGTGGTATTGCAGCCCCAGTGGTATTGCAGCCCCTATATACAGCAGCCCCAGTGGTATTGCAGCCCCAGTGGTGTATACAGCAGCCCCTATATACAGCAGCCCCAGTGGTATTGCAGCCCCAGTGGTGTATACAGCAGCCCCTATATACAGCAGCCCCAGTGGTATTGCAGCCCCAGTGGCATTGCAGCCCCTATATACAGCAGCCCCAGTGGTATTGCAGCCCCAGTGGTGTATACAGCCCCTATATACAGCAGCCCCACACAAATGCTGGCACACGTCCCCCCCTGTTGTAAGGCCCCCCCCTGCTGATTACTTACCATCCCTGGTCTTCAGCAGCACCCCGGCGCCGGTCCTCTGTGCTCCGGTCCTCCGCGATCCCGTCCTCTGTGCTCCGCTCCACGGCTGCATCCGGGGTCCCCGCGCGTCGCAGAAGCGATGACGTCATCGCTTCTGCGACCCGGCCGGTCACATGATACAGCCGGGGAACGGAGCACAGAGGACGGGATCGCGGAGGACCGGAGCACAGAGGACCGGCGCCGAGGTGCTGCTGAAGACCAGGGATGGTAAGTATTCAGCAGGGGGGGCCTTACAACAGGGGGGGACGTGTGCCAGCATTTGTGTGGGGCATTATCTACAGATATGCACTGCTCCCCCTGCCGCTGATTGACAGGGGACGCAGTGCATATGTAATGAGCGGCCCCACGTGATGGGGCCGCTCATACAGCAGCCTCCCCCTGCCTCCTCCTGCCTCCCCAGCCCGCCACAGCCCCCACCCCACTCACCCCTGTACAGTGACTCGTGTATAAGCCGAGGGGGGGACTTTTCAGCCCAATTTTTGGGCTGAAAAACTCGGCTTATACACGAGTATATAGAATGTATAAAATATACTGAATATATATATATATATATATATATATATATATATATATATATATATTATATATGTGCATATACTCTCATATTTCTGATGTGGTGTGCATCCTGCTACTGCCCATTGTAACAGAGACCCCTATGGTATTAGTGAGGTTTTATGTGTAGACAGGGACCCTTCGGATTTAAGGTCACCATGCCGTGGTTGAAGGGCAGGCAACTATTAGCTTATACATGCGCTAAAAATCTCATTATAAGATTAGCAGTTTTCATAAAAACATTTTTTCCGTCTGAGGTTTATTGAAAAAACTTTTTAGTTTTTCTCAAAAAAACATCTATCCGGAACATCATTGTTTACATGTGATAGGCATTAAAGGGACACTGTCAGGTCATTTTTCAGTATGATACTAATATTACCCTTGAATAGTGCCTGGGCAGACCTCTTAAAAACATTTAAAATCATTATTGTACCGTTTGTAGTTTCCATGTTATCAACATGGTCAGACCCTGCAGAGAGCTGCTGCATTAGTCCTGTCCATTATAAGCAGAGACGATTAGTCCTGTGCTGTATAAACTGTCATGTAATTATGCACACCTTCTCTGCAGCTCTCTCCTCTCTCCTCCCTTTGCTAACAGTGCAGTGTCAGGTTTCCCTTACAGTTCTGTTCACTTGATATCACCACAGAATGAGAGAGCTACTGCAGATCTGCCTTATCTACACTCCATTTGTTTCTGTAAAGCAGATACCCCGCTGTGCTGTGACAGTTTCTGTGTTGTAGTTCACCTATTGTGATGCTGCACACAAAGAGCAGAGAGGAGAATACAGTCCCCCCAGTGATCTCCTGTGCTGTGATGTGAAATGCATATTCATACTATGGGGAGTGGATAGCAGAGAACTAAGTGGATCACTCACTGTGATTGACAGATGGAATGAATCTCTTTATTTGAAGTTTACAGAAGATAGGGGGGAATATAAATAATAGAAATACATAAATAGAGAGTTTAAAGTGAGGAATTAGAAAATGATAGCAGTTACATGTGGATTTTTGACCTGACAGTTTTCCTTTAACAGTATGCTGTTATTATTTTGATATATATATATAGGGTGGTCCAAAAGTAGGTGGACAGAAAATAATAACATTTATTTTGATTCATATATAAAATAATATTTACTAACTATTCTGTGAGGAATGAAAAGTGGAATCTGATTGGTTACTAAGGGCAACTGAGCCAGTTTCAGTGTACACCATGTTTGATAAATCTCCCCCTTCATAAACTTATTACACATGCTATCCACCTACTTTTTGACCACCCTGTATATAATCCAGTTATTAAATCTCCAAAATTAGCAATGCAGCACGTTGGACCAGCAGTAACAGCCTAAAAATCATATGCGTTTTTGATATAGCACCTTATTGATGAGCTGGCTGTGGATTCCTTCTGGTGCCTGCTATATGGTCAGCTGCCTGTGTCATTTTCTACTTCATTACCATAATCGTTCCGATTCTCTCAGATGATACAATCTACAGTCCTGTGACCCTGGCTTATGGCCCAAGTCAAATGGTTCTGAATTGCAACTTTTTAAAAAGTCTAAAAAAGGTCACAATTCTCACTCCAATAATGGGTGGTGTGAAATGTAGAGAAACAGCTCTAGAGAGAAGTCTTATATCTAACAGTTACAGGTAGGGCTGTGGAGTCGCTAAACCAAACCTCCAACTCTAACTCCAACTGCTCAATTTCCCTCAATCCGACTTAAGGTACGATATCGTGAACAATATCGCTGAAACATCACGGGTTTGGAGTGGTTCAAACGACATCGCTAGGACGTCGTTGCGTGGAACACCGAGACATGACTGCGATAAATCCTTGGATCGTGTATCGTAGATTTGAGAATATGTTCTCACATCAGACAATCCACGATCAGCCAAAGCGCTGCATCGTTCAGTGTGACACTGCGATAACTATGTCGTTCACGACTTCGCCCATTCACAAGTTTCGTTCGCTGGGTTGTGCGAATGACACCTGCTCACTACATCATTGGTGCATCGTCCACAATATCTAGACGTGCGACATCTCACCAACGATGTCAAAACGATGTCCTAACGACCGTGCGCACCCGAGATCGTTAAAGATGTCGTTTCAACATTGACGCTTGTAACGGTACCTTTAGACTTCACCAAAATGGACACAGACTCCACGACTCCGTTTCCACAGCCCTGCTGACAGCACAAAATTCATCAAAGTAAAATTTCCCCTACGTGTTTTGGGGATCCTTTGTCTCTTATTTTGGTGTTAAATGAACCTCTGCAGTTATGCCAGTTCTGAAAGACACAGTGCGCCACTGAAAGACAGTGTGCCACAGCCTGCACATCAGGCAAGGATTATGTGCATTACTGACTAGTGATGGGCGAGCGTGCTCCCCAGTGCCTGAAACTCGATCGAGCATCTGAGTGCTCGGGTACACTCATTACTCGTCCAGGTATAGAAAACAACTAGGCGGCACTCACCGTTTGTTCGTAGGTGCTTTCTTTATTGAAGAGGTGCGGGGAGGGGGTGCATGAAGGTACAGACAACAGGTCCTGTTTCGCGGTTTATCCGCTTCTACAGGAGACCTGTAGAAGCGGATAAACCGCGAAACAGGACCTGTTGTCTGTACCTTCATGCACCCCCTCCCCGCACCTCTTCAATAAAGAAAGCACCTACGAACAAACGGTGAGTGCCGCCTAGTTGTTTTCTATACCTGGACTGTATATGTTTGACCGGCTTATGCAGGCGCAGCACCACCAGGTGGCTGGGGGAAAGACAGCGGTCTGTCTTTATGGAGCAATTAGAAGGACCAATAGCCCTGATGGTGCCCGGTGCCCCTACCTTTCTATACACGCTCATTACTCGGCCAAGTATCGCGGATGCTCGGATGGGTCATTCATGAAAGATTCAACACAAAGAGGCGGCTATCTTCAGTGAATGATGGGAGCCACTTGCTGTCTCTGAATAGCTCTCACTGGGGGTAAAAACGTGTTTGGATATGTTGTGTAAAAAAGAAAGATCACAGCCCACATTCCGCTGGAAATGTTCTCTTAATGGCTGGACGTATGTGGGTTTCCATTATACTCATTACTTGAGTCACGTCACGTCACACAAGTCGAGTCATGCTACTTGACGTCAGATCGTCCAACCAGCTCGATTCGAGTGAGAAGCGCTCCAGCATTTTAATGCTTGCTCATCATTATAACTGACCTATTGAATTACGAACATAAGTGCCTTAATACATATTATTCGGCATTCTTTAAATAAATATAATGTGTTTACTCTGTTTTTGTTTTGTATATTTTTTCTTTTAATGCTTTTCCTTTACGTGTTTAATTCAGCAGCACAATAGTATCTCCCATACTTGCTCTCACTTCCTGGTCGTAGACAAAGGCAACCACTGGAACTCCGACTCCACCAGCTTTGTTGTCTTCTTGCCAAGAGAATACTCTTGTACTATTCATGAGCTGTGTTTAATTCAAGAGCACTTCAATTCTAACACAAAGCAGCAAAGAGTGGCGAGCTCTGTATAGAGCTCCTTCTGAGCAAAACGAGATGGCCGCAGCTATAAAGACATAGTAACCTGCTCAGACACAAGCTGGCCCAATTAGCCAAAGCCAAAACAGCTTTCAGTCCTTTGAGAATTAAGGAATGTGTTCCTCATACTCCCAATAATGCAACCTAACCAAAGCACTCGATATCGATCGCTCTGGGTTGAGAGGAAAACATTTGGTATTGTAAGCAATCTGCCCCAGTCAGCTGGTTAGTTCTCGCACAGTAAATTACCTGACTCGGTGACTCTAACCCGAGACACTAAAGTTCCGAGCAAACATTCTACTTTTATCGCCCTCCTTTATCGAGCTACACAACACATTAACGAAGGGAAAAAAAAATAGATAGGAGCTAATACCACAAAGGGTTCACAAAACATCGACTTCTCGTAGGTTCCCTTAAAACAAAGATGACATATATTTCTCAAAACGTATGTGGTTTTCACAGATGAACTGCATTCATTGACAGAGGTAATGATGAGATGAAAAGTTGCCCTGTTAGTTGCTTAATTGTTTAAAGGCTATGAACACCTATGCCATGGAAATAAAATGATTTTTACATGTTAGTGGTTACCTTTCCTTGGGTTAATACAATTGCACAGGGTTTCAGTCTGCAATCTTCATTCCTTTACTAATTCTCGGACCCCCTGATAGGTAATTTGTAGCCTGATCCAATTTATGTGTTGTTTTCTTGTGGGGTTTTCTTTTTCAGTAATATAGGCTGGATGTGGGCTCTGTGTGTCTCTCCCTGTAATATAGGCTGGAGGTGAACTCTGTGTCTCTACCAGTAATGTAGACTGAATGTAGGCTCTGTGTTTGTCTCCCTGTAATATACCAGTAATGTAGACTGAATGTAAGTAAGCTCTGTGCTTCTCTCCCTGTAATATAGCCTGGATGTGAGTTCCTGTGTCGCTCCAAGTAATATAGGCTGGATGTAAGCTCTGTGTCTCTCCCAATAATATAGGCTGGATGTGAGGTCTGTGTGTGTCTCTCCCAGTAATATAGGCTGGATGTGAGGTCTGTGTTTCTCCCAGTAATGTAGACTGGATGTGGCTCTGTGTTTGTCTCCCTGTAATATACCAGTAATGTAGACTGAATGTAAGTAAGCTCTGTGCTTCTCTCTCTGTAATATAGCCTGGATGTGAGTTCTCTGTATCTCTCCCAGTAATAAAGGTTGGATGTGAGCTCTGTGTCTCTCCCAGTAATACAGGCTGGATGTGAGGTCTGCGTCTCTCCCAGTAATGTAGACTGGATGTAGGCTCTTTCTCTCCCTGTAATCTAGGCTAGACGTGAAATCTCTGTGCCTCTCCCAATAATATAGGTGGGATGTGAGGTCTGTGTGTATCTCCCAGTAAAAATAGGCTGGATGTGAGCTTAGTGTGTTTGTATCCAGAGTGCTGCTGTCTTCACCAGGCCATATATCATCACAGCTTCTATCCTCAACCTATTTCCTTTTCATATACTTTTTTCCTTATGTATAAACTGCTGTCCTAATTGAAGTTTTAGAGAAAAAACTGGGTGAAGGGAAAGGAGAGTGAGAGCACCAGAAGAACCAAGAACAGAAATCCTGAGGGGTTTGTACCATTTCTGCTGATCACTCAGCTACATGACGGGCATAGAGGGCATACAGAAACTCTGTAGCAGCAAAATGAATGGCCGAACATTTCTGATGAAAACGGTTTAAAAAGTTGCTTACATTCGCATTTAGGAAGCAAAATGAACAATAAAATAAATTCTGCGCAAAAGCATACATAAATTTCTTTCTACAATGAGACTGAATACGCCAAAAGAATCCTCAACAACACGAACATTCCGCAGTTTTGACATTTCTACAGCATATTTTTTTTGAAAAATCCACAGAATGGGGAAGAGGTTTATAAAAGGTCATGTCCTTGCCTGCCTCTGTAACCCAGTGCGAGTGTTCCCTGTGCAATCACAGTATGTCGAATTCATAGCAATTCCAAGGCACAATTCTAGAGACAAGAGGGTTTGATACTTCCTTTATCTGGATATCCAAATAAAGTCTCGCTCACCCTGCATTCACCCGCGGCTTTCTTCAGGTCGAAGACACTATCCAGGACGCAGCGCTTCCGGACCGGAGAACATACCCTAGGAGTCTGACAAACCTTTGCTCATAGCTTTCTTGTCTAGCTACTTAGGACAGGTCCTGAGCGAGGGATTCCTCTATGGAAAATCCATGTTTTAAAATCAAGTTGTCATAACAGACACTGATGTCAGTGGGAAAAAGTAAAAAGAAAATATTATGTGCCACCCTTTTAATGTTTTTTTTAAATAAAGAGGTTGTCCACTACTTAGACATGGATAACCTATCCTTAGGAAAGTTCATGAATATCTAACTGGTTGGGGTTTACATCGTGTACCCCCGCTGAACAGCTGCTCTTGTTACCGGCGGTGGCAGCAGGTGTCCGGAAATACTCAGTTTCAGAGCTGCTCTGTCTTGACTTTTAATAGTTGAGGCGGATGGGTTTTACACATCCGCCTCCTATTGATTGGAATAGGAGGCGGATGTGCAGTACCCGGCGTGGTCACTATTAAAAGACGAAGCAGCTCTGAAACTGAGCATTTCTGGCCATCTGCAGCTGCCACCGGCAACAAGATCAGCTGATTGGTGGGGTGCCAGGTGTTGGACCCCAACCAATCAGACATTGATTGGCTATCCTAAGAATACGTCATCAATATTTAAATAGTGGATAACCTCTTTAAACTAGAATTTCTGAATAATCATCCAATACATTTTTATGGTTATTGAGTGTTCAGATTAATATAAAAATGGAACCACTGAAAAACAATGAGTTTCTTGAAAACTAACACAACATGATGATCGGTGTTTGCTAACCAAAAAGGCAAGACAGTAAATACAGTAAAGTCTCAAACCTCCAAACTCAATTTCTCAGAAGAGATGTTTGTGTCCAGCGCTGTCGGTAATTATGTTTTGGGACTCTCATGACATTGCGACATCACATGAGCTCCGCATACAATCACCACCATTTTCTGTCTCCCGGCGTTTGGATCAAATTAGTTAATCAACAGGAAGTGACGCTGCGCCTCACTTTCTGTTGATTGCTTTTTTGGTCCAAAGGTGTGGCAAGAGAAGTTGGCAATGATTGGACGTAGAGCTCGTGTGATGTCACAATGTCATGTGAGCCTCGAACCGCAATTGCCGACAGCGTGAGAACTCAAGCACAGGCAGTGAGCACAGGGTCAATTATTTTATATGAGGGAGACATGTGGAATCAACAGGGGTTGTCCTAGTAGTGGACAACCCTTTAAACTTTGTATTTGGGTAGTAATTAAGAACTCGAGCTATGCTAAAATATTTTAAGTAACAACATATTTATCTCAACATCATTAGAGTTCCAGAACTTTTGAATTGGGAAAACCTGATCCTTTGACTCACTGTATACATTTACAAAAAGACAGTCACTACAATCCCACTTTTAGACGTCTCATTTCCGCCACTATTTTACAGCTACGTTATACGCATCTATTTAGCGTCATTCTCCTCACAGTTTGCTTCCCGTTCAGGAGTAATGCGGCAGACCACCTCGGTTTACAGGCTATTTTCAGATTCTGCTTCAGGCTAAACATTCTTCTGTGTACATACTCGGAAATTCAACAGCCTTTTTAACATCTAAGAACAAATTTCTGACAAATCATATAGCGAGTCAAACTTCCCTTGCCTATGTTTTCCATTACGGACGCCTACTGCTGCCAGGCTCGGAGTCGTTTAGATGCCGCTACAGTATTCATAATGGCTGTCAGAATCTGCAATTTCCCCCCTTTGTTTTATGAGGTCAGGCAATATTACATGTACTGATATATTCCATTTTCCCAGCTGAAAACTGTCTCATTTGAGCACGACAGGCTGAGGGAGTCATGATTTTGCAACCCAGCATGCGAGACACACTATACGAGGGCAGGTGCCTAACCCTGTATTCTCCTTTTGCTCTTGTCCACTGGCAACAGTAAATTAAACTGTCAAAATTGGAATTGTTCTGTCATCAACCCAACCAAGTCCTTCCATAGACTGCAACATCAGATATACTTCCAATTCTGCATTTCTCTGCACCTGTAATTTCATCTTGCACTGGACCATGGTGAGAAGCTGTCCTGGGGACACTGGTATTGCGCGTTCCTACAGAGGGTTGACATGGCATTTCAAAGGCAGAAATTAATGAACAATACCGGAAATTGCCCTGTCTGAAAAAAAGAGAGTGTTCACTTGAGGGTCTCGACCTTCTACTCAGCCTTCACCCACTTTAAAAGGGCAAAAATGCTAACGTGACTGTGACATACCAGACAATTCACAAACTCGGCTAGGTTACACGGCACTGCATGTTTCTGCGTGTTTCGGAAAAGATCAAGAATTAAATGACTGCGTTGAACACCACGTTGGAAAAAATTGGATTTTATTTTCACATTTTTAAAATAAAACTATAGAAGAAAACTTTAAAAAAAAAAAAAAATCACCAAAAACAAAACTTTGACTTGAAGGTCCACCATTTTACGGAATATAAGACAAGAAGACATACAAGTGCTGGAATAATAATTATATCACACAAAATAAAAGGTGTTTGTTACAGATAATAATAAGGAAGGTGATATTAGATTTGGTTACATTATTCGTTTACCTAGATCAGGTGTTAATTTTTCTCATCTGGGATCCCAATTATATTTGTGAATCAGCTCGGAGACCAATTTCTCAATTTTTAATTAATGAGGTACTCCATCCTTTTAATGACTTTCCTGTTGTTTTATCATGGTATTATTATGGATTAAACTAAGTTGGTAGGAAATGTCAAACTTTTCGAAAACAGAAACACTACAACTCGAGTGATAATTAAAGAAAATCTTTGTACTTAAAGGCTATGGACACCTTTAACATAAGGATATTTCCATATGGGTTACTTACCTTTAGTTAAAGGGAACTTGTCATCTCCTTTTTTGTTTTTCAAACTACCCACAATGTTATTTAGATCATACATTGTCCGTCACTAATCGGGTTTAGAAAAAAAAAATCAATGTATTTATCATAAAAAAGCACTTTAGATGCTTAGATGTTTACATTAGGTACCTGCATGATCAGTCATCAGGGTGGATCCCGCACATGGGATCAGTCCACATTCAGTCATGCAGTTTTTTAAATATAGTCACGCCCCCCTCTGCATAGCAATATATTAACATCACTGAAGAACCTACAGAAATTCACATGTTGTAGAAGGACCCGTGGTGATGTCACGACCATGTGAAGGTCTTGTGCTCAGCTGCTGGTGATGTAGGTGTGAAGGTCTTGTGCTCAATTGCTGGTTGATAAGAGGCTGGGTGTGGGTGACCTGGAGTTCCCTCCCTTGGCCTTTAAGTAGCCTTCCCTTTCCTCTGTGAGATGCTGTTGATAAGAGTTATTTACTCTTGGTCACTGAGCTCTGAAGACGTTTTGCTGCTGAGCTGAAGTCTCTCCTGAAGTTCTATTGCCTTGGGAGTAGCTTTGATTCCTGACCTGTGGGTGGGGTTGGGGCACTTAGCCTAGGGCTAATCAGGAGCTTAGGAAAAAGGGTGGCGGCTCAGACTTCCTCACCAACAGAGGTACCTCCAAGAACAGGACGAGCCAGCGACCCCAGCATCAGGGTCAGATTGGACTCCCCTGACTCCCTTCGCTAATCACGCCATCCAGTTACCTGATTCCATCTCCTCCTAAGCGTGACAGGATTATGTTTAAAAAAACTGCATTTCTGAATGTGGATTGATATGACTGATTGTTGAGTACACCTGCATCCAAAGGTGCTGAGGAGAAAACCGATGCTGATTGGTCACAGGCTCAGGTGTCTTAACAATGTTTTCTGGGCCCCAAGAACATGAAACTTGAAATCACTGGAACCTTGCCGGCATTGGAGGGAGTATAGGCTTTTTTAATCGACAGCATTTATAATGAAATCCTTAATGAGTGGGGCTAGTACGCAATTTGGATAGATAGGCATTCAGTTATTTTTTACTTCCTATTCTGAATTAGGCCCATCACATCAGCGTTTTAAATTCCGGCAGATGGTGAAAACGATCTGCCGCGATACCGACATACGCGCACTTGCGTCGGGTTGCGGTAACGCCATGCAAAGTAGCTACTTGCGCAGGTGCGCAAGTGCGTATTTGCACTTGAGGTGCGGCGCAAAACCGCAGTCGCGAAGGGCCCTTATTTATTCATTTATTTTTCATTTATTTTACCCATTGTGCCGCATAAGGCCATAACAGACCTATGAGGGGGCGGGGGTGGTCTTTTCTATATTGAAATATTTTTATTTTCATTGTATTTCCCTAGTAACTGGAGCTGGTATATTAGCCCCAGTTACAGGGAAAATGCGGCCTCCTGGCTGCACAGCAGGGCTCAATCTCCTACGACCCAGCAGATCCTGTTCTTTCCTTATAGACGCAATCACATGACCACTGTGTATGGAGGACGAGGCACCATCATGCTTGCTTCCAAAAACACTGCCATTTACACACAAACTGTGTGTGTTATTTCTGCTCAGCCTCATTTACCTCAATAGAGTTGAGCTGTAACACTAGACACATCTCATGGACGGGGGGTGCTTGTAAAGCATAACAAATTACAAATTCAACATATGCAACACATAGATTTCTATGCAACACATGAATTTCTACATGTGCCAGAATTAATGTAATCCTGACAATAATGCAATCCTGTGTCCATGTGTATAGATAACATTAGTTCCTATCTTATATTATCTCCCACCTTGACCATTTCTAAAGACACTCAGCCATTCATCTTTTATGATAAGTGTTACAAATAAGTACCGTATATACTCGTGTATAAGCTGACCCCCCTACTTTTGCCCCAAAACCTGGGAAAACCTATTGACTCGTGTATAAGTCAAGGGTGGACCCCAGCACAGGTATACAGCCCCCAGCAGTGTGGTATACAGCAGCCTCCCCAGTGGTATATACAGACCCCAGTGGTAATACAGCAGCCCCAGAGGTAATACAGCAGCCCCAGGGGTAATACAGCAGCCCCAGGGGTTATACAGCAGCCCCAAGGGTAATGCAGCAGCCCTAGGGGTAATACAGCAGCCCCAGGGATAATACAGCAGCCCCAGGGGTAACACAGCAGCCCCAGGGGTTATACAGCAGTCCCAGGGGTAATACAGCAGCCCCAGGGGTTATACAGCAGCCCCAGGGGTAATACAGCAGCCCCAGGGGTAATACAGCAGCCCTAGGGGTTATACGGCAGCCCCAGGGGTAATACAGCAGCCCCAGGGGTAATACAGCAGCCCCAGGGGTAATACAACAGCCCCAGAGGTAATACAGCAGCCCCAGGGGTAATACAGCAGCCCCAGGGGTTATACAGCAGCCCCAAGGGTTATACAGCAGCCCCAGGGGTAATACAGCAGCCCCAGGGGTTATACAGCAGCCCCAGGGGTTATACAGCAGCCCCAGGGATATACAGCAGCCCCAGGGGTATACAGCAGCCCCCAAATGCTGGCACTCGCCCCCCCCCCGTGTGGTAAGGACCCCCCTGCTGCTTAACTTACCATCCCTGGTCTTCTGCACTGCACCGCGACAGTCTTCTGTGGTCCGTCCTCCATGCTCCCGTCCGGCTGCATCCGGGATCCCCGGCCGTCGCAGTTACGATGACGTCATCGTGCGACGGCCGGGGATCCCGGGATGCAGCCGGACGGGACTCGGAGCATGGAGGACGGAGAACAGAAGACCGGCGGTGCAGAAGACCGGGGATGGTAAGTTAAGCAGCGGGGGGGGGCCCTTGCCACACATGGGGGGGCGAGTGCCAGCATTTGGGGGCCATTACCGTATTGACTCGTGTATAAGCCGAGGGGGGAACTTTTCAGCCCAATTTTTGGGCTGATAAACTCGGCTTATACACGAGTATATACGGTATATATTGTACATTTTTCTCACACACACACGTACACACACACAAACATATATGAACATGTTCTCTTTTTATAGCAACTGGAAACTTTTTAACTGAATGAAAACTTCCTAAAGTTTTGTGATCAGGGAACTTCCCAGCAATCTATACATCTTCAAGTAGACTGGCAGTTTATACTTTCCTTTTATTTATGGCGCTGCTAGCCCGAGACTTTCATAAATAAAATGCACACATAAAATGCTATTGTTCCTTAGTGCGGACCTCCATTTATTTGGAGATGTGTACTTGAACTACGGGTATTATCCGCTCTAAGGGTGCCATGAATCTGAGAAGTTAACATCATAACCTTTATGTGCAGAGTTCGGCTTTAATAAAACTAGAGGGGGGTAACTCTACAATGAACTTCTCAAACTAACACCAACGTATTAATGAACTTTAAAGAGGAACTTTCCCAATTTTGACCTTATAAACTGCATATTCCTGCACATAGTATCCTGTAGAATGCAAGTTCGCAAGGGCAGGGTGCTCTCCCCTCTGTACCAGTCTGTCATTGTTAATTTGTTTACTGTAAACTATATCTATAATTTTGTATGTAACCCTTTCTCATGTACATATAATATAATACATATATAAATAAATAATAATAATAGTACTTTTTTTCTTATTCTCAACTCAATTGTGCACCAAAATGACTTGTACCAAATATGCAAATTTTATCATCAAGAGGGTGTTTCATTCATTTAGCTCAGTGGGGGTGTACTTTTAACCCTCTATGAAGCTGTCCAAACATAAAAAGGCAGAGTCCTAGGGAAGAAAACGTACACGCCCACAGTTCTGACCAAAGTGAAGCATCCATAGAGAGGTCAGAGTTGTGTTAGCGTTATCGCTCAAGACTTATCGGTTTAGCTTTAACATGTACCATTTTGATGCAGTATTTAAATAAAATAGATCACAAATATAGAATAATGTCTACTTCTCCTGTTCTTTGGAATGCACTCACTGATTTGGTTACAAAAAAACTTTATTGAAAAAAGAGAGATAAAATAGCGCCTGTCGGAGCGCCATCAAGTCTTTTTCCAGTCCACAAACTACCGTACTTTTTTGCGCCATAAGACATACCTGGATTTTAGAGGTGGAAATAGGAAAAAAAATTAAGCAAAATATATGGTCATGATGCACTCTTATAGGGGAATCTGCTGCAGACACAGTTATGAAGGTAATATCCCGTAATTATGTACTAATGTCTCCCATCCTTGGCACCTTCTTGGTATATAGGTCTCCCATCCTGATTTATATGATCCCCATTCTGAACCCATCCTGGTATACAGTATATGTCTCTAATCCTGGTATTAATGTCTCTAATCCTGGTATATATGTCCCCCACTCTGCTATATGTTCCCCATCCTGAGCCCATCTTAGTACATATGTCCCCATCCAGCTATATATATTCCCCATCATGGGGCTCAGCTTGGTATGCCTGTGTCAAACACACAGCAAAAAATTAATAATTCTACTCACTTTCCATCTGCTACCCCGATGCAGTTCTGATGATGGCAACTGACTTCGGTTTGTAAGCGGGGCATCGCATGATGCCATGCACCCACAGTTACACGCAGACGTCAATGGCCGGCTAATACAAACAGAATACATTCACTGCCCCCTACGCACAGGATTTTCACATTAGTGCACACAAGTGATCGTCTCGGCAGCTGCAGGGAGCCGGCGGCTGGGGCAATCAGTGTGTCAGTTACTAAAGACAATGAATATTCACTGCTTCCCACTCCCATAATCCAACTTATTTTTTGCCACCACAGTTGGCACCGAGGGGTGAGCGGGATTATGGGTAGGGGAGCATTCATTGTCTTTAATAGCAGGTACATGTGTTCGCTCAAGCCACCGGCTACCTCCAACAGCGACCCTGCTCCTGCCTCCTGTGTCCCAGTCCACCGCTGCCACCACCCTCCACACAGCAAGCTAGGTACATCTGGACTATAAAGAGCACCCTCACTTTCCTGCCAAATTTTGGGGGAAGGGCAGCGAGTCTTATAGTCAGAAAAATATTTTATATTGTTTTATATTGTTAAGTGTTTTTTAATACTTAATTTTCTAAATAAATCAATGTAAACAGCAGTCAAATAGCTTTGTGATTCACCCTCTTTATATGACCGGGTCTACCTTCATGTATGTCTTACATTCTGCTCATAATTTCGGCTGATTTCCTCCTTCAATGTACGGTGCAAACATCACACATACACTGTGCGCATGCGCTGTCAGAATCATATGAGGTGGCCCAACAGGCACAATAAAGTCTGGAAATTGCAGCTGGGCTTTCAGTGCAGAACCTCTAAGAGTCCCATAAATGCAAATTGCCAGATCATAATATGCAGCGCACCAGAAGCATCCGCTGCAGAAGAAAACTGTGAAACGGCCTAAAAGTGTAGAATTAATTTTGTTTCTATTGCATAAACGACATATTTATGCAAGGATTTCTTAAAGCACTGTTAGTTATATGGGGTATATGCCAGAAAAAACATATCCGGGACCCAATAAAGTGAAGAAGTGACATCTCTTGATTCCTGGGGAATCAGCAGACACTTGTAGTCTGTTCACATCAAGCTTGGCATAAACATCTAGAGGGATTTTCAGTTTCACATTTTATTAGTCCACAGGCTACTAGCAGTGTTATATACAAATTAAACTGAGCACAAGCTCATCCTACCGAAAGACTAACATTATTTTTCTGCTGTTCAGGTGACTGTACACAGGCTACAGTGGCGCTGCAGCCAATGACTGGGCTCACCGGTTCAGCCAATGTAGACAGCACGAGCCACTGAAGCCTGTAAACAATCAGGTTGTCTTTCCCAGTTCTCCATTTTCAATAATAATAAATAACAATTTTTATTTATATAGCGCGTACAGAAATAGGGTAGGCACAAAAGGTAAATGGTAAATGTGCCGTCATATATGGTCTGGCCATTAATATAATAAATAATGGATTCACATAATGCTGCATGAACCGGTCACCAGCCAGGATCTGTGCAAGTACAGATAAAGTGCTATAAAGTGCATTCAGGGTGTAAACAGATGATCCAAATGATAAGGTTTGGAAGAAAATTTTGTAAGGGGCAGAATAGGAATAGTTCAGTAACATGCTCAGTGACTGGTTGTGTGACTGGCTCAGTGACTGGCTGTCTGACTGGTTGTGTGACTGGTTGTGTGACTGGCTGTGTGACTGGTGGTGTGACTGGTGGTGTGACTGGCTCAGTGACTGGTTGTGTGACTGGCTCAGTGACTGGTGGTGTGACTGGTTGTGTGACTGGCTCAGTGACTGGTTGTGTGACTGGCTCAGTGACTGGTGGTGTGACTGGTGGTGTGACTGGTTGTGTGACTGGTTGTGTGACTGGCTCAGTGACTGGTGGTGTGACTGGTTGTGTGACTGGTTGTGTGACTGGCTCAGTGACTGGTGGTGTGACTGGTTGTGTGACTGGCTGTGTGACTGGCTGTGTGACTGGCTCAGTGACTGGTTGTGTGACTGGCTGTGTGATTAGCTCAGTGACTGGCTGTGTGACTGGCTCAGTGACTGCTTGTGTGACTGGCTGTGTGACTGGCTGCGTGACTGGCTGTGTAACTGGCTGTGTGACTGGCTGTGTGACTGGCTCAGTGACTGGCTGTGTGACTGGCTGTGTGACTGGCTGTGTGACTGGCTGTGTGACTGGCTGTGTGACTGGCTGTGTGACTGGCTGTGTGACTGGCTCAGTGACTAGCTGTGTGACTAGCTGTGTGACTGGCTCAGTAGCTTGTTCTCTGGCTGGTTGTGTGACAGGCTTAGTGAATGGTTCCCTGGCTGGTTGTGTTACTTGTTATGTGACTGGTTCTGTGACAGATTGAGTGACAAGTTCAGTGGCTGGTTAAGTGGATGGTCCAGTGGCTGGTTCTATGGCTGATTCAGTGGCTGATTCAGTGGCTGATTCAGTGGCTGATCCAGTGGCTGGTTCAGTGACTGGTTCAATGTCTGGTTCAATGACTGGTTCAATGACTGGTTACATAGAAATACACATGTACCATTGCTTTTCCTTTTATATATTCTATTGCTTAATGATACATAAAAGCTTTTATCTCCCCCTACAATAAAACTAATATTCCGGCAGAGCTTATAACATAGAACACAAGGTGCTCGTGACACCAAACGTCGCTCAGTTAATATAGTCCAAGTGTCTTTATTAATTCCCAAATTCACCGTAGTCTGATGCCATTATTGCCGCACAGAGTATCAAAGATCATATGTAATTAGTTTGGATTCTTTCTTCTTTCTTTTTGGAGATGCAAAATAAATAAAGCCACCTTAATTATGTGGGTTACACAATATTGATCCAAGCGTCAAGATTTTAATATGGCTTCATTTCAGATTTCCATACAAGGAGCATTTAAATTTGCTCCGGCAATAATGCTTTTTTTTTTTTCTTTCCAAGGCATAAATGACTTTTTTTTTTCATTCAAGGCATGTAAATTATTGTCTAACGCTGGGGAGATTGAGGCTTTCCATACTAGCAGCATGTTTATATAGACCTCTGGGGTTTCTCGACTTCATGTGCCGTTCTCTAATACGGCAAGAAAAAGCCACCAATTACCAGAAGAGACAAAAAGTCAACTCAGACAGGGAATCTTCTCCCTCCCAAACCTTGTTCGCTCCCACTTTAGTACACGGTGTTAATGACATACAAATTTTGAGGTCATTAAGTAGGACTAGAAATTGAAAGCAAGACAGGCTCTCTGTCAGGATCTGCCGATGTCAGCATTTCAAGTACACTCCTAATCCACGATGCAAGTTTCTGCGTTATTGTCTCAATTTAACTTGCATTAGTAGCGAGCACCTTGATTATACTGTTGGGGTGGTAATCTTCGCCTGCATATGCCATCATTACTTATGTCAAGCCACTTCAGTTGTTATGAATACTATTTTATTTTATGAGAGAGAGGAAATTAGTGCCAGTCCCCTAGAGTTTTGGGTGCTTAACACCGAAGCGCAAGACAACCTTCTCAAATCCCACAACAAATCCTTGTTTAGTGCCACATGCAGATAAGGAATTTGCTGCAACATCCGAGCATAAATAACTCATATCCTTCGTATTTGTGAATGTCAAAGCATCACCCTTCCTTTAATGTTGCTTTTCTATTGGGGATGTTTTTGTACGGACGGAGGAAAATTCGACATAATGGGATTTAACGAGTGTTGAGCTATAGGTGGTGAATGTATAAAAATGAGAAAGCAAAAGGATAAACTAACAACAAAAGGAATAAAATAGGTGAATGCATACAAATAGAATAAACTAAAAAGAAAATGGATACAATAAGTGAATGAATACAAATAGAATAAACTAAAAAGGATAACATAAGTGAATGCATACAAACAAGATAAACTAAAGCAAAAGGATAAAACAAGTGCATGCATAAAAATCAGCCAGCAAAAGGAGAAACTAAAAGAGGAATAAAATAAGTGAATACATACAAACAGGATAAACTAAAAAAGATAAAACAAGTGAATACATACAAACAGGATAAACTAAAACAAAAAGGATAAATCAAGTGCATGCATGAAAATCAGCAAGCAAAAGGATAAACTAAAAAAAGGAATAAAATAAGTGAATGCATACAAACAGGATAAACTAAAAAGGATAAAACAAGTGAATACATACAAACACGATAAACTAAAAAGGATAAAACAAGTGAATGCATACAAGCAGGATAAACTAAAACAAAAAGGATAGATCAAGTGCACGCATAAAAATCAGCAAGAAAAGGATAAACTAAAAAAAGCAATAAAAGCAGCGAATGCATAAAAATCAGAAACGCAATAGAATAATATAAGTGAAGGTATACAAATAAGAAAGGAAAAGGATAAGCTAAAAAGAATAAAATAAGTGAATGAGAAGGCAAAAGGATAAACTAAACACAAGAATAAAACAAGTGAATGCATAAAAATCAGAAAGCTAAAGGATAAACTAAAAGACGAAGGAGTAAAATACATAAATGCATAAAAATATGAAAGCAAAAGGATAAACTAAACACAAAAGAATACAACAAATAAAAACAAACATATTTAACGAACAAACAACTAAAGAATAATTTAAATTTGTCAACATTCCATTCCGAACTCAAGTGTTATCACAAGTGAGCAAAAAAAAAAAAAATGGAACATATGGTTTTTATTTTTAATGCAAAATGTTGTAACCTGCCAGAGTCATTTAAAACCAGGTAAATGAGCTAAAAGAGACGACATATATTATAGGCATCTAAATAATCTCTCTATATTGCGCCATAAAATAAAAAAAAAATCCTCCTAAGTATTTGGGAAGAAAACGTGCAGATGGAGATGGAGGCGCTTGGAAACAGTGCATGAATTAATAGGGTTATCCCAGTCACATCTGGGGAGGACACAACAAATAATGTTCAAATAATAAGCCCTTCGCTGCCGTACGGCTCCGCGGTGCAATGCATTAATCAGCAAAGGGATTGGAAACACCGAACAGACGCCGCACATAAAGGACGACAATATTTAACATATGGAACTTACAGAATCATTCTATGGCGCTATAAGTCATATTTAAAAAAAATATATATAAAAAATAATAATAAAAAAAATAACCCTGTGGTGCCTGGGGGAAGTCGTTGAACATAATAAAACACGTATATTGGCCGGAGAGCTGTACACATCTGACGTGGTGCGGTTTCTGCTTATAAACTCGTGTTAGTTCAAACGTGTACGAAAAACGCAGTTATTATATTGCATTGTGTTTATACAAGTTAATATACATCGCCTAATCACTTACTGTAATGCAAAAGTACACAGTTTACTCTTAGGGGTGATAACCGGATTGGCCTTCCAAGGAAAAAGAGCTCTCGTATGTGATGCTGTGTTTAATTAAAGTGGAATTATCCCCTTATTGCAATATAGGATCATTATATTTTTAGGCTTGGTCCTGAATTTGGTGTGATTATTTTTCTTTTGTATTATTTAGGAACTGTTGCTACATTTGTTCCCTCCTTAAACAGCACAATCGTATAGGATTATAATCTGTATTTTATCTATTACTAGCTGTAGTACGCGGCTACGCCCGGGTTAATAAATAACTGTTGTTAGCTATAACAAAATAGAATTGAACATGTCATATTAATGACCTGTAGGAAAACAGAAGTTGAGCTGTGATTGGTTGCTATAGGCAGCCTAATAAATCTCCAGCCAACAGTAAACCCTCCCCTGGCCGGGCAGTATATGTTACCTAACACATACACATAATAGACAGCTCATGTGACTGACATCTGCCTTAATTCCCTATATGGCACATGTGTTGCACATTGGCTGTTTTTAATGAGATGTTTATGTTTGGAAATTAAAGATAGCACACGTATGAGGCGAGTTGTGTGAGGTGATTTGTGCACATCTGTGTCTGTCTGTGTGGTGTGGGTGTCCCTGGGGTGTGTGTCCCTATAGGGTGTGTATGGTGTGTGTGTCCCTGTGTGTGGGGGGGGGGGGGTCTGTGTGGTGTGTGTGTCCCTGTGGGGGGGTGTCTCTTTGTGGTGGTGTGTGTCCCTGTGGAGTGAGTGCATGTGTCCCTATAGGGTGTGTGTCCCTGTGGGGGGGGGTCTGTGTGGTGTGTGTGTCTCTGAGTTGTGTGTGTCTCTTTATGGTGTGTGTGTGTGTGTCCCTGTGGGGTGAGTGCATGTGTCCCTATAGGGTGGGTATGTGTGTGTGTCCCTGTGGGGGGTCTGTGTGGTGTGTGTGTGTCTCTGTGTTGTGTGTGTCTTTTTGTGGTGTGTGTGTCCCTGTGGGGTGAGTGCATGTGTCGCTATAGGGTGTGTGTGTGCCCATAGGGTGTGTGAGTGTGTGTCTCTTTGTGGTGTGTGTGTGTTCGGGTGCGTGCTGAGTATCCAATGTTGGGGCTGCACCTTAGTGACTATACACTTGCTGTTACTCTATGTGTGCATGTGGTGTGTATACATGTCCCCGTGCGTGGTGAATATTCCATGTCAGGGCCCCACCTTAGTGACTATATGCTGGAATATGCTGTTAGTCTTTGGCGCGGTCACTAAGCCCCTCTCATTCACAACTGTCAACTGGTAACTGTCACTTTTTCCCCATTATGTAGATAGGGGCAAAATTGTTTGGTGAATTGGAACGCGCGGGGTTAAAATTTCGCCTCACAACATAGCCTATGACACTCTCGGGGTCCAGACGTGTGACTGTGCAAAATTTTGTGGCTGTAGCTGGCAGCTGTCAATTTTCCTCCAATACTTTTCCTTTCACTTTTTCCCCGATATGTAGATAGGGGCAAAATTGTTTGGTGAACTGGAACGCGCAGGGTTAAAATTTCGCCTCACAACATAGTCTATGACGCTCTCGGGGTCCAGACGTGTGACTGTGCAAAATTTTGTGGCTATAGTTGCGACGGTGTAGATGCCAATACACACATACATACATACACACACACATTCAGCTTTATATATTAGATTGATAACACTGGGGAACACGATTTTTTAGGAGTTAGATCAGACAACTGTACTTCATTAATTTTTGGATGCTGAATCCAGAAATGATCTCAGTTTTTTTCTATCACGTCAAGTTTTTGAACTATAGGATTTTTGTCTTCTCAAAAATATGTAAACTACTGTACCTAAAAAGTGTTTTTTTTTTTTAAATACCGTATATACTCGTGTATAAGCCGAGTTTTTCAGCCCGAAATTTGGGCTGAAAAGTCTCCCCTCGGCTTATACACGGGTCTATACGGTGGTGGGGGCTGTGGAGGCTGGAGGAGGCGGGGGGAGGCTGCTGTATGAGCGGCCCCGTCACGTGGGGCCGCTCATTATATATGCACTGCTTCCCCCTGTCAATCAGCGGCAGGGGGAAGCAGTGCATATATGCCCCAAATGCTGGCACTCTTTCCCCTTTTAAGGGCCCCCCCGCTGCGTATCTTACCATCCCGGTCTTCTGCACAGCTCCGCTCCTCGGTGCTCCGTTCTTCATGCTCCGTCCTGCTACATCCGGGATCTCCGGCCGTCGCAGGCATATGACGTCATCGTGCGACGGCCAGGGATCCCGGATGCAGTGAGGACGGAGCATGGAGAACGGAGCACCGAGGAGCGGCGCTGTGCAGAAGACCGGGATGGTAAGATAAGCAGCGGGGGGGGTACCCTTACAAGGGGGGCGATTGCCATCGGTCCATCGGTGCCCTAGGGGCTGACACAGTTCCCTCTGTAGTCCAATAGGTTGACTTCCCCACACTTGCCTCCAGCGAGTGGAACACAATGAGCTCACTAATACCACACGCACGCAGTAAGTTCGCTATAGTAGTAATGGCAAGCATCCACAATTGTATTATCTCTTTGTCTATTTATAGGACATGGAACTCTTTACCAAATTAATTATTTGCAAAAAAAAATTTAAGGCATTTGTTTATGCATTGTAATAATCATTGACATTTTAATAGCCAAATTCTTCAAAATGAGGCACATGGTTCATGAATTTTGTGAAAAATAAAGAATTATCCTTTTTATAACTTTTTGGCTCAAAAAACTGCACTTACTGTAACTAGGCTGTGGATTCGGTAAGCCAAACATCCGACTCCTCAATTTCCCTGCATCCGACTCCAACTCCACCAAAATGGAGACCGTCTCCACGACTCCGACTCCACAATCATGGCTGTGAAGTCAGTAAGCTACACAGCTGACTCCTCAATTTCCCGAAATCCGTCTTGGACTCCACCAAAATGGACAGACTTCGACTCTATGACTCCGACTCAACAACCATGCCGGTGAAGTCAGTAAGCTAAAAATCCAACTCCTCAATTTCTCCAAATCCTACTCACACTCCACCAAAATGGATACCAACTTCATGACTCCGTCTCTACAACCTTAAAGAGGACCTGTCATCTCCTGGTGCTATGCAAACTGAATGCAGCGTGTCTACTGCATTCAGGGAAGGGGTCCCCCATGTTTGTACCCCCTCTGTAAGCTGTTAAAAAGACTTTAGAAAGTGTATAGATAAGGAGTCCGGAGGGACTTAGTATGAAGTCATTGCTGTTGCCTGGTGTCCTCCCCACCTTACGCCCTCTCTGTACCTCCTCCAGCCCCTCCCCTGTGCCTTATCCGTTTTCTGTATCCCCTCCTCGCCCGCTCATGCACTTCTCATCAGCTTAAGTGACGCAGGCACAGAGCGAGCAATGGGCTGGAGGGGTCCCGGCAGCTGAAACGCCTCCTGCCAGTTACATCAGCGCCGGAGCCCGTCCAGCTGTATGTATAAAGTATAATCTGGAGCAGGGCAGGATTCGGTGCTGACATCACCGGCAGGAGGCATTTCTGGTGCCGGGACAGCTCCAGCCCATTGCTCACTCTGCGCCTGCGTCACTTAAGGCAATGAGGCGCATGAGTGGGCGAGGAGGGGAGACACATAAAGAGGCAGCACAGAGAGGAAGGGGTTGGGGAGGACACCAAGGAACAGCGAGGACTCCATTCTGAGTAAGTCCTTCCGGACTCCTTATCTATACACTTCTTAAAGTCTTTTTAATAGCTTACAGGGGGGTACAAACATTGGGGACCCCTTCTCTGAATGCAGTAGACACGCTGTATTCAGAGCTGCATTTACCTTTCATAGCACCAGAGGGGGTGACAGGTCCTCTTTAACTGTAAGGGTACCGGTCACACGAGGCGACGGTACCACCAATTTATTTGGCGATGCAGGGGCGTGGCCTATCAGCACCGACATCGCCCCTGCATCGCCTAATGTAATTGGGCGATGGCAACGCCGTTTACTGGTCGCCTGGTTTCAGAGCAGTACTCTGAAACCAGGCGGCCGATCTGGGGCGATGTGTACACATCACCCCATGTAAACGGCCACCGGCGACCTGACAGGCGATAGGAGCCATAGGCTCCCATTGTACTGCATCGCCCCTGGGGTTTTGAGACACCCCGGCGGTGATGCTGCCTGTCAGCTCGCCGGCGCATCGCCGAAGGTGTCTCCCCGTGCAAATGGGGGGCGGTGACGCTTGTGGGGCGCCAAAACCGTGCGCGCTCCCGCCCATTGCCGCCGACAACTCCTGCGGTGTCGCATTGTGTGACGGGGCCTTAAGTGTCGCTAATTTGCACAAAAAAAGTCTGACATATGTAAACTCACTACAACTTCACTAGGGTACACTTGCCCCAAAATTGTGTGAACTTTTCAAAAGTCAAATTAAAAGAAGAATAAGGTGCGAGTGAAAAACATCAATAACAAGACAATAAAAAAGGCGCAAATACAATAATGAATCGGGGTATAGGTTGATAAAACAAAGGTCTTCAAAAACGATCACGATAAGTAGACACAGAATTGTCAACTATAAAATTATTTCACATTTTGGATATTCGCCTTAATGTTTTTTTGGAATGACAAAAATGAAGAATGGGCATCAAGATCGGGGCTAGCATTAGAGTTTATCTAAAGTTCAGCTTTCCGGGGCTGAGGAAGGAAAGGTCTGAGAACGTCACTCGTAGATGAAACTTTCGGAACATCTCTGCCGAACATGTGTTAGCAATATGGATCCGGAGGATTCATTTCTTAATGCAAATATAGATCTAATTAGACTTTAATGGCATTTTAATAAGGGTCCAATGATCTCCTGCTTTATAAGCCTTTCCAGTAATTTAATAATCCTAAGGATAATAGTCTAAGGTCAGCTTGACCCAATTACATAAACTATGTGAAAGTAATTAAAAAAAATAATAATACATTCCTCATTTGTTTCCGTAGAGGGAGAAATGTTACACAGCAAGCGTTACCGAACGCCGAGCAAAGAAATGAGTCAATGTGTGGCTTATACAAGTAATAAAAATTAGATTGGCTTTTATAACGTAGCCTTATTATTAACTACCTGGAGTAATAATTGGTTAAAGCTCTTAATGAGATAAAAAAAAGTAACAAAACAACATATATTTCAATAAAACACAAAAATCTAAGAATACAGAATAGTTGTCCAACACCCAATGGCTCCAGTTGATGATCGAAGAAAAAAAAATTAGCGTACTATAAAAGGCAGTAACAAAATATTTAAAGGGATTGTCCCAGTATGTGATATTAATGACCTATCCTTTGGGGTCTGACAGTAAGCAGTCAACAAACATTGAAAGGAGCTCTTTGGAAGGAGCTGATCGACCGTACCCAACAGCGCCCGACACCGAAGCTGTAAAGAGCTTATCGGTTATTGTACTGCATGCGCAATGCGGTGCTTGAAGCCTACAAAGCGGCGTGGGTGTAATGACGTCACCCGATGCCGGAAATGACGCGATTCGTGTCATTACAGCCTTTACAGCGCCGTGGAGAGCAGGGAGGCGCTGAATACAATATGAATAGAAGATCACGCCTATAAGGGCGTGATCTCGTGATGAAGAGGGCCAGCCCAAGGGGCTAATGAATATAGCCCCTGCTAATTAACATCGCTAATGAGTAAGTTATAAAACGTTTTTCTGCACTTTCATAGGATGCTTTTTTGAGACAAAAAGGAGTGTGGGATTAGTGATAATATGCTGCAGGGACATGTTTTGCTAGCTTATGAGGTGTTTTGGAGGTGAACAGGATCCCTTTAAGGGTTCATTTACCAGAGCAGAAAACCGTTTAAACAATCATTAATGTGACTATAACTCAAGACAAGTGTTTATACCGGATGAGACTCGAGAATGAAATGCTTCAATAGCGATCATTCCCTCCTTTTTGCCAGTCTAATCATTGAATAAAAAAAGGCAAAAAAACCTCTCGCAACTCCCTTAACTTATACGTATGATCACTCACCAGCTCATGGGTTGGACCCATAAGAGTGCCAGAAAGCACGAAACAATCATCATTCAACCACACGCACCTGCATTTCTCCCCTTGGATCCCTAAGCTGTCTTCCAGCCATACCTTAGTTAGTACATAGTCGAAATGTTTCCTATTTGGAATCCTAATCATTGAATCGTTTACCAATCTTATGTTACACAATCTTAAAAAGATGAACGAGAATGTTTTTTCTCGCTTTAACAACTTTTGCACAATGAATGAGTGTTTTGACACATCATTCAGCTCCTTAATTCTTTCACATTGCAGAATTTCTGTGAGAAAGGGTGTTACCTATTAGACTTTCGGTCAGAGAAAATGCCCCTTTAAGGGGTTATCTATCACATTCTTTTCCTATTAGCCCAAGCACTTATCGGCATCTAGTTACCAACTACTTGCCTGTACTGCCCTGCAATGATTTAACGGACCGCTCCTGGCAGTAATTCTTCTGCTTCCTATAATGTCCTGTCAATTAAACGGTTTCCACTCTTCTGCTCTGGAAATAGGACGCCATTGCCGACTTAGTTGATTGACAACCAGCTCAGGAAATGCAGCAGGGATGATGTTGGCATAGATGCCCTGACAATAGAGGAGCAAGGATAAGAAGGTACTGCTCTTCCAACGTGACGTCACAGGATGCAGGAGAAATGTCACGAGGTGCGGCCAATGCTGAGAGAGATTGGCACAGGGTAGCCCAGGTAAGTAGTTGGTAACTATCTGCTAACAAGTGCTTAGCTGCATAGGGGGGGGAGGGGAGTCCTGGACAGCTGATTTGAGTGTTCGTTTATACAATCTGAATAACCCCAAATTTAAAAACCTATCTTGGTGTTGCAATCTGTCCATTACCTTAATAACTGTCATGTTGTCAGGTGTTGACCCACTGTGCCACACCACCTGGGCTTTACCGCTTAGAATGTGGATGAGTAAGACTACGGTGCTGCTAGACACCAGGAACCACTACAGGGCAGTCCTTGCTACTGCAGCAGCTGACCCAAGGGTCAAGGACTCCGGTACGAGAGGGCAGGCAGGACTGAGTGTGTACTTAAGACTGGCAGAACGGAGCAGGAACTGGAGACAGGCAGGAGGAGTAGGCCCAGGAGACAGGTGGGATAGGATTAGATTTACGGACTGACAGCAGACTACTAGCAGACTGCTGTACATGCGGGAAACTAGCACACTAGGAACCTAATTGCTCATGCACTTTCCTACAGAAGAACGTGCCCTTAATACCCACTGACTCCCAACTATAGGCTGGGAACACATTTAGGGTGCGAAAGCTACACATAAGAAGACCTGTTTGATGTGCATAAGCCCTGGATATGGGAGACCAGCAAAGCAGCAGGGAAGAGAGCTGACCGGCGGTGGTGGTGAGTACATTGGTGTCTCTGCCAGGAGGAGGAGGTGGGAAAGTGCAGGATATTGATGTTACAGTAACATTGGTACTCCTCTGTGCAGCTCTTCTAGTTCAGCTATGTCCTTTTCTTATACATTGTACATTGGAGACAAAAGCTGTTAGACTAATCTAAACGTGGCCACAGTAGTGACTTGTATAGATAAAAACAATGTTCTCGTCATGAGCATCTACATCTCTTTTAATAAATCTTATGACCTTAACAGCTACTGCCTGGCACGTATCACTTTACTGTCCACCTATACACTGAAGTCTTTTTCAGTGACAGATTTAACCAATGTTTTTCAATTTAGTACATAACTACACTTTTTTTCCCTCAGCCCGAATGAAGACTTCAGTTTATTACATTAAATCTCATTTCTCTACCAAACCTGCAGCTACCCAAATCCTCTGTATATATTTATCTCTCTTTAAAGCTTCAATTATCGCAGTTATGTAATTTACTCCATATATAATCTTTCCCCGACCCAAACACGCCCCATAGCCAGCTCATCCGCTTGGGCTAAATGTACAATAATTCACTTTTCTCGTGCGAGTCAAATCTTTTTCAATGGACCCATATCCTATCCTTATCCTTAATATACACTGTAAACTATGTAAAAATGCAAAGTTACAAAAGTTATAATAGAACAGACACTGGGATGTGTGTATTAAAACCTCACTGATTTCAGTCATATACACATTTAATAAAAAATCATGATGTTTATATGATAACCAGAGTGTGTTCATTAATAACCATCATTCCTTAACTGAGACATTGATGCTAGTTATATAGTGATATTCTTGATCCCGTTGTCTAGTTCTTTATCCTTGGGCTAAAAATAAAAAATATATATGTTTTTCTTCTGGAGTATTAAATCTTAAAGGGATTCTATATAACAAATATACTTATACTTAATTGCACTTGAAACTAGTAAGCTTACTTAGCAACTTACTAATAAACTTAACGGGAACCTGTTAGTAAGATCAACCCTCCTAAGCCATCTATACACTCATGCAGATCATAGAAAGTGTGAGGTTCTCAGACTTTTTTGCCACATCCGCTGTTATCCTTGAATCTAGTGTGTTTTCGGCCATCTTGTTTCCTGTCCTGTTGCTTGACCTTTTGCCCTCAAACAATATGGAGTTCTCAGCTTCGTGTTCCGCCCTGTTCCTTGCCATTTCCCTTTTAAACAACTTCAGCTGGTTAACCTGTGCTCCTGAATCAGGTCTGCAATCTGTCTGTGACTTGGACTCTGGAAACCTTGGATTTGCTCTGCTTGGAACCCTGGAACCATTTGTGGATACCGGACCCTTCTGCTTACCATCACCATCTACCAGGAAAGTACAGAGACTCTCCTTGAGACTGTGCTATGCTTTAAAGCTCTACCTCTGATATCCTTAGTTTAGTGCTTGCACTCCGCAATTTACGTTTATTTCACATTCTGTTAATGCACTGACTTGTATGACGCAATACAAGGAATACTTAAGAAGTGTATGTCTCATGGGTCTCATTATACCCATGCATTAGACTATAGATGAGACTGTACCATATATGACAGATTCAGGAGACATATAGAGTCTGCTGGTTTTGGGATTGTGCTGAGTCTGCTGCAACCTGCAAAGAGATTTCTGGATCTTGCCATTTGAGGAGCCGCTGCAGGCCGTGGAGGCAAGATATAGATTGATATTATATGTGATGATGGCGGTTGTGGCTTCTCACAACCCCTCCAGGTGAGCACCTTCCTTTCTTAAATCAGGTGTGTTACCACAGGTAAACACTATTGTACTCCTTTTCTTCCTTTCCAGCTCTCTGCCGTAAAGGTTCTGGAAATATGGAGGACCCGGATAAGCATCTGTGCGAAGTGAATGATTCAATCCTTGCTGACCTACAGGCATTGAAGGCCAGCTGTGCAAGCCTGCGGGATCGCAGTGATCATAATCTGCAGGTGTTTGGACAAACCATACAGGATTTACGAACTCGGATTGGGATTCTGGAAGGACGAGTCCACGCCCCAACTTCAGCCCCGGTTGTTGGAATCCCCAAGTTACCACCATACCACTTTGGCGGTAAACGGGAAAAGTTCAGTGCAAACTGTCCTTTGCGGCTCATGCGCCACAGTTCCTTACTGAGCGATCTAAAGTGTTAACAATAATAATGCTGCTCTCCATAAGGCTCTCACATGGGCAAACCCCCTAATTGAGACCGACGACGACTGTCTAAATAATCTTGGTGTTTTCATTCCAGCTTTGGGGCAGGATTTCGACGATCCAAACCGAGGTGCTACAGCAGAATCAGCCATGTTAACTTTAGGCCAAGGTAAGCGCTCAGTAGCGGAATATGCTTTGGATTTCTGGAGATGGGCCCTCGACACCACTTGGGATAACTCCGCTAAAAAAAAAAATCGGTTTTCTGGAAAGAATTATCCTCTGTGATTAAGGACTAACTTGCTCGTGCCGACCCTCCAACTGCCTTAGGAGATTTTATCAACTACTGTATTCGGATCGATGCTCGTCTTACTGAATGCAGACATGAGAGATTGTCGGAGATGAAGCGCACTAATCATTTATTCCTTCCTCTCTAGCTAAGGAGTCCTTGAGCAGGGCTATACGAGAACCGGAGCCTATGCAGGTGGACTCCTTACAGAGACGGGTCAGTGATGCACGCAAGGAACATCGACTAAAGGAAAATCTATGTTTCTATTGCGGTAAGTCAGGACACTTCATTATAAACTGCCCCAGCCGTTCTCGTAAGACAACTGCAGCCATCATACACAGCGAGTGCTGTGAGAGGGGTTAGGTCTGGTCCGAACCACAGACCCCAGAGAGAGTAGAGGTTACAGACATTGATTACTCGGACTTAAACTCTTATCTCAGAGCCTGATGCACGCATCACTGCAGCAGTCTTTCAGGTTTTTTCAGCAGTCTCCCAGCTGAACTGTAAGAAAGACAATTCTCATTTCTTTATTTCTCTCAAGCTCTGGGTTAACTCTGTCTGGGTATCTACCTCCGCAATGATTGATTCAGGGGCAAGCGGCAATTTCATGGATATCTCCTTCGCTCAGAAACTTGGAGTACGTTCAGTAAGGAAGGCTACTCCTGTACAGATGGAGACCGTGGATGACTCACTGTTAAACTCTGGACCAGTGGATCAGGAGATAGAGCCCTTGAAGGTCCTCATGGGTAATGAACATCAAGAGAGTAATTTATGCTCGTCTCTTCTCCCCATTTTCCTATTATTCTAGGATTGCCTTGGCTACAGGCTCAGAATCCTACGATTAACTGGGAAACTAAAGCACTGCACTTTCCGGAGAGACAGGTAGGTCCAGAAGTTTCAGTTTGCTCTGTTCCTAAGGGACCCACGTCAGTCTCCGAGCTACCAGCAATATACCACGAGTATGCTGATGTGTGCAACAAGAGGAACGCAGGCCAGCTGCCCCTTCACCAGATGCAGGAATACCGTTTGGCAAGATTTACCCTTTGGCAGAGCCTGAGCTAAAGGCTCTAAAAGACTATCTAGAAGAACATTTAGCCAAGGGCTTCATACGCCACTCTTCATCTCCTGCTGGTGCACCTATCTTCTTTGTGAAGAAAGACGGATCCCTTAGGCCCTGCATTGACTATCGGGAGCTAAATAAGATCACGATTAGAAACTGTTACCCACTACCTCTGATCCCTGAATTATTGGAGAGAGTACGGCATGCAAAACTCTTTACTAAGTTGGATCTCCGTGGGGCCTATAACTTGGTCTGCATTAGACCTGAGGATGAATGGAAGACAGCATGCAGGTCATACTACGGACATTTTGAGTACTTAGTAATGCCATTCGGCTTAAAGAGGACCTGTCACAAAACCAGGCATGGTGATCTAATTACAGCTCTGTTTAATGCTGCTGAAGAGGGAGAGAATGATTGGCAGCGGTGGGCAGATTAAACATGCAGGGGGTGTGAATCTGCCCTTCGGCTCCTGCCCCTAGCCACCTCCTTTTAGGCTGCAGCATGTAAGTTTTCTAAGTGTATTATCTCGGGGTACATGGCTGCTCAAGTGCTGGGGGACCCCTTGCTGGGATGCTGCAGACATGCCGCATCCAGTGCTGTAATTAGATCACCATGCCTGGTTTGGTGACAGGTCCTCTTTAAGTAATGCTCCAGCAACTTTCCAACATTTGGTGAATGACAATTTTAGGGACCTCCTGGATACATTCATTGTCATTTATCTGGATGATGTTTTGATTTTTTTCTAACTCCACAGAGGAACATCATCGACATGTGAGGATGGTCTTAGAACGCCTTTGACAAAACCATCTGTATATAAAACTGGAGAAGTGCGAATTCCATCGGACGGAGATCCAATTTTTGGGGTATGAAATGTCAACATGATGAATCTGGATGGATGAGAATAAGGTCCAATCTATTAAAGACTGGCCAGTCCCCGGAAATGTGAAGGAGGTCCAGCGCTTTATAGGGTTTGCTCATTTCTACAGGCGTTTTATCAGGAACTTTTCTGAGGTAGTGTCACCCATCACGCAGCTTACCCGCAAGAAACCTGCTTTTACCTGGACCTCCCAAGCTCAGGAAGCATTTTCCCGTTTGAAGGATAAATTTACCACGACGCCTATTCTGGTGCATCCTAACCCTGAACTTGCTTTCATAATAGAGGTGGATGCCTCAGACTGTGCCATCGGAGCTATACTCTCCCAGAGGATAGGTGAGAAAGAGGTCTTATATCCCTGTGCTTTCTTTTCCCGGCGGTTGTCTCCAGCAGAAAGGAACTACGACGTGGGTAACAGAGAATTGTTGGCCATCATCGCAGCCTTCAAGGAATGGAGACACCACCTTCAGGGAGCTGTACAGCAGATAATCGTCTTGACCGACCACCACAATCTTGAATTTATCAGGTTGGCTAAGTGTCTCGCCAGGCTTGTTGGAGTCTTTTCTTAAACTAATTCAGTTTTGTTATCTCTTACAGACCAGAATCGCGTAATGGAAAGGCCGATGTGTTGTCTAGACTCTACTCAACTGAAACCATTCGATTCAGGTCTCATAAGACTATCATCTCTGATTCCAGATTCCTGGGAGTGATTCATAACCAAGACTTACTCAACGACATCAAGGAAGCATACCATTCGGATCCCTGGCTGGCACAACTGTCTTGTGAAGTAAGTCTTGTATATAAGAAGGTGTGTGGATTCAGGGACACCGCCTGTATATTCCTAAAGCGGTCAGATTGAGGGTACTGCAATTCGTTCACAATTCTAAGATAGTGGGGCATAGAGGAGTTCTGAAGACTCAAGAATTCCTGTCTCGTTTCTTTTGGTGGCCTACAAACAGAAGAGACGTTCTAGATTACATCACTTCTTGCGAAGTCCGTGCTAGATGCAAGACTCCAAGTTCTTCACCTACAGGTCTATTACAACCCTTACCCATTCCATCCCATCCATTTCTATGGACTTCATTGTGGAGTTGCCAATCTCTCAAGGGTAGTGGTGGATCGTTTAACAAAGGCAGCCAATTTTATCCCGTTTGTGGGTCTACCCACTGCGAAACACACATCGGACTTAATCATTCAAAATGTGTTTCGTTTACACGGTGTACCGGATGAGGTTATATCTGATTGAGGGGTGCAATTCACTTCAAAGTTTTGGCAGCACTTCTGTGCTGCGTTGGACATTAAAGTTAACCTGTCTTCTGCCTTTCATCCACAGACGAATGGACAAACTGAGCGGACTAACCAAACCAGAGAACAATATTTCCGCTGTTTTATCTGCCACCTACAGGATGACTAGGTGGATTTACATCCACTGGCTGAATTCTCTTATAACAACTCTCAGAGCGCTTCCACTAAACAGTCACCCTTCTATGCCAATTTGGGTTATCATCCTAACATCCTTCCTCGACTTCCCATAGATGCACCTCTCCCAGCTGTAGCCGACAGAATCACCTCTCTACAACGGAACCTCGATCTTCTTAAGGAGAGTCTGGAATCGGCGCAGGAAAGGTATAAAAACACAGCGGATAGGTTTTGTAAACCTGCACCAGCCTTCAAGGTAAGAAATTTGGTCTGGCTGTCAACTAAGAACCTTAGGTTGAGAGTTCCATCATCCAAACTGGGTCATAAGTACATCGGACCTTATAAGATTAATAATCTTGTCAGTGACGTTGCCTGTCGCCTTCAATTATTGAGATCTATGAGAATTCATCCTGTGTTTCATGTTTCTTTACTAAAGGCTGTGACTCCCAATTCATTTCCTGGCCGTTCTTCTTCCCCTCCTGCTCCAGTATTCATCAATGGCCAGGAGGAGTTTGTCGTGGAAAGGATCCTGGACTCCAGGTTGCGTAGGAACGAGGTGCACTACCTGGTAAAGTGGCAGGGCTACTCTTCCGAGGACAACTTGTGGGAGCCGGCCTCCAATCTCAACGCTCCCCGCTTGCTCAGCCAGTTCCATCAGGAGGTACCCGGCCAAGCCTGGACTGGGGTCATCCGGAGGCTGTGCCTAAGGGGGGAATAATGTGAGGTTCTCAGACTTTTTTGCCACATCCGCTGTTATCTTTGAATCTAGTGTGTTTTTTCGGCCATCTTGTTTCCTGTCCTGTTGCGTTGATTTTTGCCCTCAAACAATATGGAATTCTCAGCTTCAGTGTTCCCGCCCTGTTCCTTGCCATTTGCCCTTTTAAACAACTTCAGCTGGTTAACCTGTGCTCCTGAATCAGGTCTGCAATCTGTCTGTGACTTGGCCTCTGGAAGCCTTGGATTTACTCTGCTTGGAACCCTGGAACCATTTGTGGATACCGGACCCTTCTGCTTACCATCACCATCTACCAGGAAAGTACAGAGACTCTCCTTGAGACTTGTGCTATGCTTTAAAGCTCTACCTCTGATAACCTTGGTTTAGTGCTTGCACTCCACAATTTACGTTTATTTCACATTCTGTTAATGCACTGACTTGTATGACACAATACAAAGAATACTTAAGAAGCGTATGTCTCATGTGTCTCATTATACCCATGCATTAGACTCTAGATAGACTGTATAATATATGACAGAAAGATAAATAAAGAGAATTTTGTTTACGTACCGTAAATTCTTTTTTCTTTAATCATCAATGGGAGACCCAGACAATGGGGGTTTAGGGCTCCGCCCTCCGGAGGTCACACTAGGTACTACAAGTTTGTAGACACCGCCTCCTCCGCTTATAAACCCCCACCGTAGGAAACATCCTCAGTTTAGTCCATAAGCTGCGAGGAGAAAAATGAACCACACCCGAAACATCGGGAAGAATACCGTGCACAGACGGTTTGAACAACCCGGAAAAACACTGTCTCAACAGAGAACAGATCAAATGCAAACATGCAACGGAACAACTGGGTGGGTGCTGGGTCTCCCATTGATGATTAAAGAAAAAAGAATTTACGGTACGTAAACAAAATTCTCTTTTTTCTGGTCATCATAATGGGAGACCCAGACAATGGGGATGTCCTAAAGCAATACCCCAGGGCGGGAAGAGTTCCTCAACAAGACGGATAATACACGGTCCCCCTTAAAGGTGGGCAACCGCCGCCTGGAGGACCCGCCTGCCCAAACTTGCGTCCGCAGAGGCATGGGCATGCACCATATAGTGCTTTGAGAAAGTGTGCAGGCTGGACCAGGTGGCCGCCTGACACACCTGTAGAGCAGATGCTCGATGTCGCAAGGCCATGAGGCACCTACAGCTCTAGTAGAGTGTGCCTTCAAACCCACCGGGAGAGGCAAACCAGAAGACCGGTATGCCTCCTGAATGGGAGCCTTGATCCATCTGGCCAAGGTCGACTTCGAAGCCGCGGACCCCTTACAGCGACCCATCGTGAGGACAAATAAAGAATCCGAACTCCTAAAGGAGGCGGTCCTGGACACATAAATGCGTACAGCTCTCACGAGATCCAAAGTATGGAGGTCGCGCTCAACCTGATGAACGGGAGCGGGGCAAAATGATGGGAGAACAATCTCCTGGTTTAGGTGGAAAGTTGAAACCACCTTCGGCAAGAATTCAGGCCGCGGGCGCAACACCACCTTGTCTTGGTGAACCACCAGAAAGGGTGACTTGCACAAAAGTGCAGCCAATTCTGAGACCCTTCTCAGAGACGTAATTGCCACCAGAAAAACCACCTTCTGGGACAGACGAGAGAGAGAGATGTCTCTCAGTGGCTCAAACGGCGGTTTCTGCAGTGCCGCCAGGACCATGTTGAGGTCCCAAGGGTCCAGAGGTCGTCTGTAAGGCGGAACCACCCGAGACACCCCCTGCAGAAATTGACGAACCTTCGGGAGGAGCGCCAAGCGCCTGTCAAACAGCACTGAAAGTGCTGATACTTGACCTTTCAGAGAGCCAAGGGATAATCCCAACTCCAAACCCGACTGTAGGAAGGCCAACAATGTCGGGATGGACAGGGGCCACGGTGAGCGTCCACCAGAGGCACACCAGGAGAAAAAGATTTTCCACGTTCTGTGGTATATCTTCCTGGAGACAGGTATCTGTAATGCCGACTCCGCCTGGGTCCAGAGGCCTTGAGCCCTGTGGTGTAAGAACACCGCGCCCCAGCCCTTCAGACTGGCGTCGGTGGTCACCACTAACCATGACGGTTTTAGAAAGGACCGGCCCCGTGACAGATGATGTGGCTGGAGCCACCACTGTAGGGAGTCCCTGGTCGATTGTGACAGCGTCACCAGCCGATTCAGAGAAATCGTCCTTTTGTCCCATCGGCGAAGAATCTCCAACTGGAGAGGACGGAGGCGAAACTTTGCGAAAGGCACCGCCTCTATCGCCGCTACCATGCGTCCCACCAGCTTCATCAACTCCCGTAGGGAAGATTGTGGTGACAGGAGAACATTCTGCACTCCTGATTGGATCGCAAGCTGTTTGGCTTGAGGTAGGGACACCAGGGCTGAGTCCGTGTGGAAGTCCATGCCCAGATATGTCAAAGACTGGGTCGGAACCAGGGTCGACTTTGGAATGTTGAGAAGCCACCCGAACTGTTCCAGAGACTTCATGGTCACCTCCAGGCTCACCCGACAAAGGTCTTCCGATGGCGCCCTGACCAGCAGGTCGTCCAAATAGGGAATGACGGCGTGTCCCTGCACATGCAGGAGAGCCATCATTGAGGCCATCACCTTTGTGAACACTCGCGGTGCCGAGGCTAGCCCGAATGGCAGTGCCACAAATTGGAAGTGTTCTTCCCCCACTGCGAATCTCAACCAGCGCTGATGAGCTGGTGCAATGGGCACGTGAAGGTAGGCGTCTCGGATATCTATGGACGCCAGGAAGTCTCCCTGTGACACAGCCGCGATCACGGAGCGCAGGGATTCCATACGAAACTTCCGAACCAACACGTGGCGGTTGAACAACTTGAGGTCCAGAACCGGACGAAAGGAGCCGTCCTTCTTTGGGACAATAAAGAGGTTGGAGTAAAAACCCCTGAACCTCTCTCCCGTGGGTACTGGGACCACCACTCCGTCTCTGCGGAGTCCCTCCAACACCAGATGAAAAGCCTGAGCTTTGTCTAGGGATGGAACAGACCGATGGAATCGGTGTGCTGGCTGTGACGTCAGCTCTATCCTGTAGCCTTTTGAGACTACGTCTCGGACCCACTGGTCTTGGACGTGGAGAAGCCATCTGTCCTGGAAAAGAGACAGGCGGCCCCCCACCTGTGGGGAGACAGGATGAAGGAGCGAGTCATGCCGAAGCGGGTTTAGGGGTGGCAGCTGCAGCCCCTGCCGGCTTCTTTTGGCGACTTTTGTTGCGCCACTGAGTGGAGGGCTTGCCCCCACGATCCGTGCGAGCGGACGCCGCTGATGACTGCGAGCTGGGGCGAAAGGACCACTGTTTTGGGTTCCTTTTCACGGTATACCGTGGCTTAGGCTTATTCTGCGGTATCTTAGACTCAGCAGAATCCTTTATCAGCTTGTCCAGCTCGGTGCCGAAGAGCCTGTCACCAGAGAACGGAAGATTTTGCAAAATCTTCTTAGACGTGGCATCTGAGTCCCAAAGACGCAGCCACAACAACCTGCGGATCGCTATAGCATTGGCCGAAGCCACAGCCGAGCGAGTGGCAGTTTCCAAAGTTGCCGTCCTGGCGTAATCCGCATAAGCCCTTGCCCTGTCGGAGAGTGCCAGGACCTCTGGGCTGGCCCTAGCTAGATCAGAGATACCATCCAAGCAGGAGGTAATCGCTTGTAGGGTCCAGACCGCGGCAAGATTAGGGGCAAATGAAGACCCCACAGCCTCATAGGAAGACTTGGCGAGTTGCTCGACCTGTCTATCAGTAGCATCCTTCAATGAGGAGCTATCAGAGGCAGAAAACAAGGAGCGTGCAGCAATCCTAGTCATGGAAGCGTCCACCTTAGGGGACTGTGACCATTCCAGAAGCACCTCCTGAGGAAAGGGAAAGCGAAGGTCCTTAGGTTTACGGACATAACGCCGCCCAGGATGTAACCTGGGTGCTCTAATCACCCTTCCAAAATTAGTGTGGTCCATAAAGGATCCACTTGGTCTCGCCTCCGGCCGCAGCCATTGATAGACCTCCTTGGGGTGAACAGTCACCTCCTCAGGAGGAGTGACCAGACGTAATGTCTCATTGATGGAGGACACCAGATCCTCCACCCCATCTGGAGGTTCAGAGACAGACCCGAGAGTAGAACCCCCATCATCTTCCTCACCATCAGAGGAACGCTCCTCCTCAGAGAGAGCTTGGAGCTCTGGAGAGGCCTCACGAGCTCGCTTAGGGGGTCTCACAGAAGAAGTAAGAGCCACCCGGGGGTAACTGGGAGGAGTAGCTGGATTTTCCAGCCTCCTATGAAGTGCCTCCAGGGATTGCGACATGGAGGACATCTGGGACAGCAGAGATTCATTTATCTTATTCTGCGCTTCCCATGTCCCTGGGATCACCCGAACCTCAGGGTACAGACCCGCAGATTCTGATCCAACAGTAACTGTCCGGGTCTCTGGGCGTCCGCAATTATTGCAGGACCCCTCCACCAGTGAACCGTTGCATGTAGCGCAGGTAATGGTGCCATCTGCCGTCTTAGCAGCATGCTTCCTTACTGAGGACATCGCCACAGTAGGGGGAAATAAGCCAAGTTGTAACAAACAAACCGGAGATCCCGGTGGCTTACCGACCGCAGTAAGCGGTAGGAGGAAGCGGTGTTCGTGTGTGACCTCCGCGAGTTCCGGTCTCCCCTGGAAAGTGCAGACACACGCTGCAGCCAGATCCCAGCCGGGAAGAGAGGGAGAAGATGGCCGCCGACAGTAAAGTCATAGGCGTGGCCAGGAACACGCGGGAGAACACAAAACACGCCCATCGGTGATGTCACCGTAAGAGCTGCTTCCTCCTCCTCCAGGCAGCCTCAGTAATGGAGGTGCCAGAGCCCGCAGCGCGGGAAAAGAGTGTGTAACAATGCACATACACACACAGACTGCATGCCCAAAACAAACATCAGCAGTCTACAGCCTCAGCCCCTGTGACACACAGGGCGGTCAGCCAGAGTGACCCCAGCACAGGGTACACCGACAGAACCGCGGACCCGAGGGTAACCGCGCGGTCTGAGTGTCATGACACCAAGTGACAGACACTACCCCCAGGCACACAGGAGACACACCAGGTGCCTCAGTGCCGGTCCGGTCTGTAAGCACCTTTAGGGAGGCCTCGGACGGGGGTACAGCACCAGTCCGGAGTGTAAGCACCATTAAGGGAGGCCTCGGACTGGGCTGGCTCCGTCCGGTCTGTAAGCACCATTTAGGGAGGCCTCGGACGGAGCGGAGCTGTGCAAGGCTCCAGGCTCCCCCTCTCCAGAGCCTCCATGGAGGGATGGAAAGGAAGGAGCTCGACAGCGTACCGGGAGAACAGCGAGTGTCCAGGCTAAAAAGCCCTCCGGTACCTCCACCAGCGTGTTCCACAAAGGGTGAGCGGGGAGACTGTCGAGGGTCCCAACCGGGACCATTTACCTTGTCTTCATACGCCATCACGTAAGCTGTGAGAATGCAGTGAAGTGCAAGCAAAGCGTGATCCTCCGAGCACACTAAGTTTAAAACTGAGGATGTTTCCTACGGTGGGGGTTTATAAGCGGAGGAGGCGGTGTCTACAAACTTGTAGTACCTAGTGTGACCTCCGGAGGGCGGAGCCCTAAACCCCCATTGTCTGGGTCTCCCATTATGATGACCAGAAAAAAACAATATCTTTATATCTGCAAATATGTTAATGAGCTGTTAAGATCTGCCGGACATAGATCTCCCTGGAAATCTGTTTCCAGAGCTTATTTTAAATTAAAATGGGTGTTACCAGTGAGAGACATGTAACGACTGACATCCTGCTCTCCTGATCTACATGTCTCACACTAGTATTGCCTCCAATCATTTAAAATAAGCTCTGGAGGCAGATTCTCAGAGAGATCTATGCCCGGCCCATAGATCTTAACAGCTCATTTTCATATTAAAGGGAACCTGTCAGCTTGTTCTACCCCCCCTCCCCCATGCTATCACTACCTGTCCTTGCACCTTGCTAGCTGATTCCTAACCATCCCTGTCTGACCTAAAGGTGCCATATGAAGTTTAGGAAAAATGATTTATAACTTACATGTAGTTTCCATTCGGAGATTGGAAAGGTGGGCTCCGGGGCTTCATTCTCCACCCCACGCTGGCTCCTAGCACGCCCACTGAGTGTCATCATTCCTTGTACTGTACCACCTCTTTTTGAAATTCTCGCCTCCTTTGCTACTATGATGCGCCGGGCCGGAACGTCATAAGCGGCCCGATGCATTGTGGGGCTAATCACGTATTCGGCTGTCTTTGGCGCAATGTGCATATTGAAGCCGAGGCGTACACGTCATAAGCCACAACAATGTACCGGGCCGGTTAGGACGTTCCGGCCCGGCGCATTATAGTAGCAAAGGAGGCGAGAATTTCAAAAAGAGGTGACACAGCACAAGGGATGAGGATGCCCAGCGGAGCGTGCTAGGAGCCATCGAGGGGGGGGGAAATGGAGCCTTGAGGCTGCCTTTCCAGTCTCCAGATGGAGACTACATGTAAGAAATTATTATTAAGTATTTATATAGCGCCATTAGGTTACATGGCGCTTTACAAGTGAGAGGGTATACAAAGACAAGGTAGTAAAACGACGACAAATCAGTCCTACGGGTACAATAGGGCAGAGGATCCTGTCTGGGGCTCACAGTCTAGAGGGGGTGGGGAGGGAGACAAGACAGACAGAAGGGCACGTGCATAAGAGTGCAGTTAAAGACATTGTGCGAATGACATAGGAACCATCATCCACATGAAGCAAGAATAAAAGAGACACTCGATCAAGACCAGTAACGCCCATCGGACCGGACGACCTGGTGGATGATTATAATGAAAGGGTGTTATTTATGTTATGCAGATCGGCCTGGGGACTTATATACAGCATTCTAGAATACTGTATATAAGCGTATACTAGTAGTGGACGCACCTTCTATGGGAAACAACTGTTGACAGGTTCTCTGTAAAACAAGCAGCCAGCCAATCTCCTTTAAACACAATACTCGTTTCATGCCACCATAGGAAATGTCGTTGGGCCCCCATGGAAAAAGACCTGTCGGGACTTGAACTTACAACTTTAAAAGATTTTCTGGGCTAAAGATAATGATCTATCTTTAGTAGCTCAGTAATAGCTAATCTACAGAATCTGCGAAATGGTCACCACACGATGATCCAAGCTGTATCTGACCCCAGCCAAAGCTGAAAAGAGCTGATCGGTGGGGATTCTGACAGATTCTCAGGATAGATTATCATGCATCTATGACTACTTTCACATCAGTGTTTTAAAGCAATTACGGCAGATCAGGCAAACTAAGTTTTGAACTTTAGGTCTGCTTGATCTGCCAGATATGCCGGAAGCCGGTACACTTGCTGCAGGATTGAGGCAAATCTGCGTTCTGCCTAATACATTTCCTACAGGACTTGCGGACATGTACAGCACTTGTGTTTTTGCCGTGATCCTTCCAATCTGGCACTTGCGGCAGCGGACAAAAACCGCTGCTAGCTGTGGTTTTAAACTCGCCACAAGTGCCGCATTTGCCAGATCGTTGTGAAAATGCAAGTGATGCACATGTCTGCAAGTCCTATAGGAAAGGCATTATGCAGAACGCAAACTTGCCGCAATTTTGCAGGATGCAGTTTATGCAAAAATACCGGAATTTTGTCAGATTTGTAAAAACCGCAGATGTGAAAGCACCCTTAAAGGGAATCTGTCATCAAGTTTTTGTTACTTCATCTCAGAGCAGCATGGTTTAGGCAAAGAGATTATGAATTCAATGATGTTTAAGGCCCCTTTCACATCAGCGTTTTTTCTCTGATGTGCGGCAGATCTGGCAGATTTACCGTGTCTGCCGCCTAATGGCCGCACTTGCGGCCCGGATGCAGCAAACCCCATGCATTGTCTATGGGGCTTGCGGTCCAGTGTGGCAAGTGTGGTTACACCGGATCAGGTGGATCCGGCACTTGTGGCCATAAAAAAAAAAGTTGCAAGCAGCATTTTTTTCGCGGCCGCAAGTGCCGGATCTGTACCATAGACAATGCATGGGGCCTGCCGGATCCGGGCCACAAGTGCGAAAACGCTGATGTGAAAGGCCCCTAACTTGGGTTACTGGCTGCAGCTACTCTGACACAATCAAAGCATTTAGATTCAGCTATGTAGCTGTGTTGGGAGAGCTGCCCTGACCCACATCAAGGTCTCTATAGAGATTGTGCTTTGACGGTAAGGTGTCAATCAGAGGGGGCGTGTCGGTCTGTCGTGCATGTGACATTGTAATTCAGTAATGGTAATCACTAGTTGATAAAGCCCTTAGTTTATGGAAACAATAGCACACAGCCTGATAAGAGAGGCACAGATGATTTGTTTTTTAACCCCTATAGCATGCTGATCTCAGCTTACATAACAAAAACCTGCTGACAGATTCCCTGTAAGTCCATAAAACACCAAAACCAGGCCACCTCTCAGATGTAATATTGCTAACAGAAATTAAAGGAAACCTGACACCTACCTAAAGCCCCTCAGACTATCACTGCGTGTCCCTGCATCTTCCTATTAGTATTCTAACTATCCCTCTCTGTGCTAAAACTGCCCTTTCACTGTGTAAAAACATTTTGTCACTTACTCATTAGGATGCTAATGATCCGGGGAGCTACCGATGCTAGCCCCCCTGGGCGTGCTCTCTGTGACCCCATCTCCGCCTCCTTTGTTTTCTATCATGCCCCGATGGGCGTGATGTTTCCATCTCAAAGTGCGCTCCCCCCACCTGGCTCGTCTGTCGACAGTGTTCTGGGGTATGATGCAGAATGCGTCAGTTCAGGGACTCTATACCGCGACTTCAGGCTGACCAGTACGCATGCTCTATGGAGCACTGTACGTCAGCTGATCACAGCTCAACTGATATACGGTGCTCCACAGAGCATGTGTACTGCTGAGCCCAAAATCGCGGTATGGAGTCCCGGAAGTGACGTGTTCTGCGTCATACCCCGGAGCTCTGCGGACATACCAGCCAGGCAGGGGGAGCAAGCATTGAGATGGAAACATCAGGGTGTGATAGAAAACAAAGGAGGCAGCAATGGGGACACAGAGAGCACGCCCAGGGGAACTAGCACCGGTAGCCCCCGGATCACTAGCATCCTAATGAGTAAGTGACTAAAACCTTTTTTTACACAGTGAAAGGGCAGTTTTAGCACAGAGAAGGACAGTTAGAGTACTAATAGGAAGATGAAGGGACAAGTAGTGATAGACTGAGGGGCTTTAGGTAGGTGACAGGTTCCCTTTAAAGTACAACTATTTTTTACTACTATTTACGAACCCCTATTAAAATGTATACCTAGTTTATGTTGACATTTTAAAGTTTATATGGAAGGGAAACAAGAAGAGACTGCCTAACATGCAGTGTGAACAGGTGCATAACTGAACATAACATTATAACAAATAAAGAACCAGTGCAACAGTCTCTTTATATGGAAGGGAAAAAGGAAATTACATCAATAGTTGTGAAATATAATCTGATGAAAACATGCAAATCTTCCAATAGAAAAAGCTTCCAAAGTGTAAAGACAAAGGGCCACCCCATACATTACACAGACGCTACACGCTGAGCGCACCGACAATGCACCGACACCACAGCATTTACAAACACAATGGAGACGTCTCTCGCTCTTCGGACAGAACGGGATCTCAGCATTGGAGGCTGCGGGATCCTTTAACACTCAGCCATTTGTATGATCATAACAAATATTTTTGGCATATGTTCCATTATGGAAGCAGCGTGTGTTGTTAGCATGCAAATGATGTTGTCTTTCGCAGCAAAAGGCGATGGCATGTAAACATTAAAGATTCCAATATGTTCTTACGTCTGCGAAAACAGCGAGAACTTGAATTCTGCCTCCAGCTTTGAGTTCTGCCACTTCTCTCCATTATATAGGTACACACAGACCCTGATAGACAGATGGCATTATGCACATATGCTTTATTTTATCTACAGGATTCGGCGTCTCACCGCTTCAATAGAGCACAGTTGTAATGTGATGACGCTCGCTGGTTACAGCATCTTGGGTATTCCTGATCTCCAATCAGCCCTGCGAGATGGAGGTAATAGTCTATTAAAGGGACCCATCAAAGCGCCGCTTACAACAAGAATTCTGCCATATAGAGGAGGACACTTGACACTTATTGTATATGGTATCATAAAGGGATCTCCAAGTAAATAAATACCAAGGATTTAACCCCTTAGGAGAAGCTTTTCACTTTCTATGCTGCTTGTCGCCATTCAGATAGTCTTCATCTTTACTTGTATATCCAAGTGACGGTATGACGCCCAGTTTTCTTAATTTGTTACTTATCTTTTTAGATATTTTAAGTTACCGTACATATTTTTTGCAGATGAACTAGAAAAAAATAATAATTTTGGGGAATTTAGTTTTATTACAAAATACAGGTTGATATAGTAACACAACAATTGTTTATGCAGTGTATTTTAAAGAAGCCTTTTTATTGTTAGTTACAAAATTAGCTTTTAAAAAAAAAAAAAAAATAGCAGTATTCTCATCCAAGATCCTATCTCAATATGTTTATTTATTATTTATCAGCCTTCAGCTCGATCTGGAGTCATTGCGACTTGATGGATAAATACTCTATATTAAGATCAATCTTGTGCAAGCCCAGATAAGTCCACCAGGGTCTTTACCAAGCCTAGTTAGGTACACTGGAGTCTTCTCCAATCCTAGATGGGTCTTCTCCAAGCCTAAAGAGGTCCACCAAGTTCTTCTCCAGGCCTAGATAGGTCTACCAGGGTTTATCCAAGCCTAGTTAGGTACACTGGAGTCTTCTCCAATCCTAGATGGGTCTTCTCCAAGCCTAAAGAGGTCCACCAAGGTCTTCTCCAGGCCTAGATAGGTCCACAAGGGTTTATCCAAGCCTAGTTAGGTTCAATAGTCTTCTCCAAGCCTAGATAGGTCTTCTCCAAACCTAGATAGGTCCACCAGGGTCATCTCCAAGTCTACATAGTTACACCAGGGTCTTCTCCAAGCCTATAAAGGTCCACCAGGGACTTTTCAAGTCTACATAGTTACACCAGGGTCTTCTCCAAGCCTAGATAGGTCCACCAGGATCTTTTCCAAGCCTACTTAGGTTCACTAGAGTCTTCTCCAAACCTAGATGGGTCTTCTCCAAGCCTAGATAGGTCCATCAGTGTCTTCTCTGCCGTTATCTTGACAGTATCAAGCTATATGGTTGCTGGTCTTCCTCTTTGAACCCAATATGTTCGACCACTGATATAGTGACAGTTAGTTGCTTGTGGTCATAACCATGGATACCTAAGCTGTAATGCCCTGCCCATGAGGTAAGTGACAGCTAATTAGGAGATCTATACTGCATTTCTTAATACACAAAATAAGTGCAAGCACTAAGGAGTTGATGTTTCATAAAAATTACCACTTTATTAAACATATAAAGTAACAGACAGTACACCGTTAAAAAATGAAGTATTTTTTGTGGATGAATCCAGATATGAACCACAAGAGAGTAATTGCACACTCAGGGTAACACAATTTTGCACCATATATTACCAAGTGGTTAGTCTCATTCATTAATATAGGGAAATCAGTGGTGGCACAATCACTCAGTCACTGGTTTACTCACCCATAATGTTTTGTGCTGTTCCCTGGTCCAGTCAGTGCCCTCTGTTGTGGCCCCCCTACGACCGTTTCGCAAGGCTTTCTCAAGGGGTCTTGTGATGTTACTGGCGACTTCAGCCGCCTTTTATTAGCTGCCGACCGCCGGATTACGATCGCCGCCATTACCGTCGCGTCATTTCCGCCGGTATTACTGGGTGGAAAGGGGCTGTGCGCATGACGCGGTACGCGTCATTGCGCGTGCGCACTACAGCCCGATTCTCCTCAGTCATAAGAGCCCGCACCGCTTTGTAGTTTTTAGATGACGGCGGCCATTTTGTTGGAGCACATTTATTTGTTAGTTTAATGGACAGGTAGGCTATCATGGCAACTGAATCGAGGACAAATTGTGTGTGTTTTTCCCCCTTAGGTGTCATTTCGTACATACATAGCGAGTATCCACTCATTCAACATACAGGTGAAGTGATAGCCATATTTTATATAAATATATCTAACAATCGCAGAACGATGTTCTAATATTTGTGAACATGATTGATTATATTATGTTAAGTGAATAAAGTGCCTATAGTGCATAGTAAATATCTTTACAATAAAGGTTTACACAGTAAACATCCCTATACCAAAACACGTATCATAAAATAGCGCATCATCTCTAATTATTTACATGAGTGAAACACATATAACAACAAGCGAAATCACCCCAGGAAGAACAACCGATTCGTCTGTTCATTGCCATAATGCCGTCCAGCCATTTAAACAAGATTTTTCACATTATTTCTGTCTTCCAGCTATATATTTTCCTTTTGTTCGACAGTTTCACAACAGCAGCTCATTAACTTCATTTGTGAATAAGTTCTCCTATTCGGATAACTACAATAATATGGATAAAGTTAAAATCACACAGACAAATGATGATAAGAAGAAAATACATTCCAATATTCTTTTTTACTTTTCTAATCTCATTGAAACAATCTGATGCACATTGGGGCTAAACCTATTATAGAAAAGGGGAAAAACTCAATTTTTCGTTTAACCCCTTGGGGGCCATAGTGTCTAGTTCCACAATCCACTTGCACTCAACTTGTGCAAGTGTTTTGGCCAAATCTCCTCCTCTGATTCCACCTTGCACTTGGTCTATCCCTTTAACTACCAATCCTGCTGGATCACATCCGTGAAAGAATCTGAAATGTTTGGGAAGAGTTTTTAATAATTTAATATCCTCAATTTGGCCAGCACCCATAATGTCCCGCACGTGTTCACGGATCCTTACACGCAACTGTCTCGTGGTCAGACCGATGTAGATCTTGCCACAGGGACAGGTTGCGTGATAAATCACGTGTGTCGTGCTGCAGGTGATGTATTTATTGATCCTGTGTCTTTTTCTACCATTTGAGGTATCAAACTCAAAAGCTCGTTTTATATTCCCCTGCGTACAAGCTAGACAGTCACCACATGGGTAACATCCTTTTAGTGGTCTTTTTGCGTTACCTAAAAATGTATTTTTTCCTGGAATGTAGTGACTGCTAGATAGAATATCCTTCAAGTTTTTACCTCTACGTGCGGTAATCATTGGTCTCTCTGGTAGATGTTTTTGCAGTGGACGTTTATGAAAACCATGAAACTGATGAATGTGTCAAGGCATGTTATGGTTTTGAAGCCTTTGTTAATTTGTGCATTTCTTAATAGTAATATTAGCAATCCTTCCATTATCAGACCTACTACATCTTGGGACAGGATCTTGGAGATGGGAATACTCCTTTACCGTATAACCCCTTTTAATCACTCCCGTGTCCATCATAAAAAAAAACACTTGATAATAACCTCCTGGTCGAGTCATGTGACTGTTGCAGCTAATCAGCAGCCACTGATCAGATGCATCCATTCAATATTCCTTTAGAGCAAAAGTCCATTAGGAGAGGCAAGTATCAAGTGTTATTTTATGATGGGTATTGGAGTAATTAAGGAGTTGTCCATTTTTTAATAGAGGTGTCTATCGCTTTGACAGATAAAAGAAAGCCACAAAAGTGCTGTTTTTCTCATAAATAGCCTGATTTTGCAAAGGAGAACACAGATGTGAACACATACATGGACATCTCTCTACCTATGTTACTCACTAACAGGAAATAACAGTGTATAAAGGCTTAAAGGAAAAAGGTTTTTGCTACCTCATCTGAGAGATGCATGATGTAAGAAAGAGGCCCTGAATACAATGATGTATCACTTAGTTTACTGGGTGCAGTGGTTCTCACACAATCAGTTTCAGTGCCTATCTCCTGCTGACTTCAGATTAAAAAACAAAAGCCTGCTGACAGTTTCCCTTTAAGGGCCCCAATTCATGAACACTAGCGTTTTGCACACCAAACTCATGGCCATAGTTGTGGAGTTGGAGTCGTGGAGTCGGTGTCCATTTTGGTAAAGTCAGAGTGGTATTCAGGGAAATAAAGGAGTTGGATGTTAGGCTTACCAATTCCACAGCCCTAGTTATCCAGGAAAGTAGATATAAGAATAGGGACTTGTGTCTGCACTCCCGCTCTAACAAAATCCAGTAATCAAGGATCATTTGAATTCATATGGTGGTGTTTATTTCTACGTGTTTCGGGGTAAACCCCTTCCTCAGGAATACCACACCAATGGGATGTCCCATCCCACTTGCTGGACTACTACTGGAGGAATGACTGCTGTAGACCATAAAGAAAGCTTGACATCTGAAGTTGTCACAGGCGCAAAGGGTGGTTGTGACGTCTCACAACCTAAACAGGTAATCAAATCCACCATTTATTTACAGACTTTTTGCCTGCAGATATACACTATTGTGAGCCCATCCTTCTTTTTGCAAAAAAAGAATGCGCATATAGGGTCTTATCTCAATTAAACACTTTCGCTTTCTGATGTGGAATTGCTCACCTTTTTCAGTTGTGAAACCCACAACTGGTAGAAAAGCGTTAAGGCAGCTGCTGCAGGGACCGCACTTCCACAGGTAACCGTGGTTGTGATGCAGATATTCTTGGACGAAGTGCCTCAATGTCCGCGCTGCTGCTCCAGGATCAAAGGAACCAAGACACAGGGATGTCTGGATAAGCGCAAGCCTTTATTAACCGACGCGTTTCAGAGCCACATACCGAGCTCCTTCCTTTTTCAGTTGTGAAACTCACAAACTGGTAGAAAAGCATTAAGGCAGCTGCTGCAGGGACCGCACTTCCACAGATAATCGTGGTTGTGATGCAGATATTCTTGGACGAAGTGCCTCAATGTCCACGCTGCTGCTCCAGGATAAAAGGAACAAAGACACAGGGATGTCTGGATCAGCTCAAGCCTTTATTATTCAACGTGTTTCAGAGCCACATACCGAGCTCCTTCCTCAGGGAACGTCCTGAGGAAGGAGCTCAGTATGTGGCTCTGTAACGCGTCGGATAATAAAGGCTTGAGCTGATCCAGACATCCCCGTGTCTTGGTTCCTTTGATCCTGGAGCAGCAGCGCGGACATTGAGGCATTTCGTCCAAGAATATCTGCACCCTTCTTTTTAGCCCTTTATTCCTGACAGCCCTAGTTATGACACACGAGCCCCACAACCAATCACCACTGCCTTTCTTCTCCCCGCGTTCAGACACAAAATTACTCAACAAGGAGTAGCAGCCGTAGTGTTCGCTTTCTGTTAATTACTTAACTGTCCAAAAGCAGGGATTAGGAAGCCAATTGGGAGTGGTTGCGGGGCATGAATGTCATGACACGTGGGTTCCAGGAATGCGAGTTCTGATGTGGCTAGAACAGTACTGGCACCAGAGGAGGGTATAGACTTTTTCGATTTTTATGGGGGTGTACACTGAAAATGAGAAGGTTGTCCAAGTAGTGGATGCTGACTCTTGACTTTTTCAATTTCTCCTGAATTCAACTCCGACTCCACAACTCTGAATCTGACTCCACAGCCCTGCAATGAAATTACCATTTGGTCTAAATTTGCAATATAATCAAGACTTTCATATGACCTATACATTTTACCATGGCTCCAAAACAATGTTTCCATTCTACAGAAACATTTAGGATTTGTGCCAATCACAGTAGAGCAGCGATTTCACAATTGAGTGGCCAAACGCCGGCACGGAGCCATCTCCTTAATATCTATGCAAAAATGTATCAAGAATGACCAGGACTATACCATTTAGAAAAGGTGCTCTTTCTGCTTACAAACAAGTCAAGATCTCACGAGTAAAATTTTCAATAATTGCTACAAAATATTTTTACTGTCCACTGAATACATAAAGAAATGCGTTTTCTGGATTTTTTTTTTTCTTTTCAAAATATACATTTTCCAAGTTATAACAACAGGCATGGCTTATTTTCAGAATTAAGTGCTAGTCTCTCTGGTGCTTGGGGAAATGTAAACTACAATTTTTACTCCAAATCCACAATACACTTCACTAGCTTGTGTTCTCCAAAGGCCCAGAGCAGCTCCTTAAGATGATGAGCGTCTTAGAGAGTGCTTTGGTAAATCATGCAAACAAGAGTGAGAAAGAGGACAAAGTCTTTCCTTTTCTCCCATTAAATTAAAAAAAAAAAAGAAGGAAAGAGAAAAATTGATTTACAAAACTGATGTGTCTCAAAACTAAAAGCCCCGGTGCAAAAAAAGTAGAGGACAAAAATGGTCTACAAATTTTAAATAAGATAAATGTTAACTTTTAATTTTTAAATTTCTTTTTTGATGGTAATTTTTAGTTTTACATTTCTAATTAGAAACATTTTAATTGTTCCGATAACTTCTTGTTTTGTTTGCGCGGCTACCGTACTTCCCCACCGTAGAAGAAAAGCTGACCATCCTTTACGCCCAACACTCTAACAAAGGCCCTGAAATTAGCAATTGCCTTTAGAAACTTTAATTACAATTTGAAAATGCTATTTCTGCTGTATAATAGATTCCAATTGTTTCAGTATTATCTGGCTTGCAAATAAAATCTACAGTAGATGACAATATTCCCTGGATTAATCACTCTTGAAATTCTAATATGCTCTTGAAATACCAAATAAAAAAGACAGCAATGTTGTTGATGTACTGAAAGCTTCTTGCTTTTTGCAGTTTGCTATTATTATGCATATCCAGGTAGAAAGTTAATTAACCCAAAGCTTAAGCTAATTATGATAGCAGAATGCTATCAACCAAACGCTTTCAGTCAGACAGCTGTCCAGAATTTCATTTGCTAATCATTTGTCTTTTGGCTGAGCATATGGTACATTTTCATGCTATCAGAGGAACAACAAACAGCTGAAAATCATTAACTAAAAACAATGTGCATAAAATCAGAAGCAGTTTTTTATAACAGCTTTGTGTCAAACAAAAAGCCAGACTTGTGCCCTATAAAAATTAATGATTATTTTGGTTCTTGTCACTTAAAAAAATTTGGCTGATAGTGCAATAAATCTGCCGGAAGAATTTCACTCTTTTGCTATTACCTGCATTCCTATTATTACAAAGAAAACAAAAAAAATATAACAAAATAATTGCCCGAGCATTAGAACTGTGGAGGGAGACAAAAGAGCCAATGTGGCGAGAAAGAGGAGATACGCTAACAACGTGAGCAGGCATCAATCTTTTGGTGGGATGAAAGCCTTGGGCCAAGTAGCCTATAAACGGAATACCCATTACCGGTGGTTGCACTGTTTGAGTGAATACCTTAGAGGTCATATATCGGTTGCATTGGTACTATTCGGTTTAATGTTGACACCTCAAAGGATATGTTCAAAAACCCTACCAGACACCAATGTGATATCCGCACTAAAACCTCCCTGCAGATCAAGAATCGGATTCCCTAAACCCAAAAAAAGGTCAGTCACAGATCATCGTCATACAGATTATGTAAATTCTCGTTCAATCGTTTTTGCTTTAATGTGGATACCCACGAAGGATATGCTCAAAAATTACACCAGACATCAATGTGATATCCGGACTGAAACATGTCTGAAGATCAAGGATCGTTCCTCAACCCAAGCAAAAGTAAGACACAGCTCATCATCATACAGATTTCTTAAATTCTTGTTCAATTGTGTTTGCTTTAATGTTGATAAACCGATGGATATGTTCAAAAACTCTGCCAGCATTATGGAAATGGCCATATCAATAATCCACCCAATTGCCACGTTGAGGTGTATCCAACTGGGTGGATTATTGATATGGCCATTTCCATAATGCCAAGTATCTCAATTTTTCTTAGCTTCAATGTAAATTCTAATATCTATATAAGTTACTGTAGAATGCTGATTATTGCTTTCTAAATGTAATTCGTGGTTACGCAGGTACCTACACTGACGGGTTTGACTGCTGCATATTCATTTTGTATATTATGATATGGGTTCGCACCCTTATGAGGACACCTTTCCCATTCTAGTTGAGTGATGTGTGCTATAGCTTTCTGGTGTTAGTTTCCCATTACACTTAACGACGCACCAGCGATCCCGACAACGATACGACCTGGTAAGAATCACTCATGCATCGCTACGTGGTCGCTGGTGAGATGTCAAACAGTCAGATCTCACCAGCAACTCAGCAACGATACGGCGGTCGTCGAGACCCTGTCACTCAGACCTGTATTACTGAGGTTGTTGGTCGTTGTCCCCGTCAAATACACCGATGCATGCTGCCCAGCTAAGCCCAATGATCAAAAAATGGTCCGGGACCTTCCAACACGATCGGCAATCTCACAGCACGGGCCTGGTTGCAGCTACATGTCAAACATAGCAAGATCGCTGGCGAGGTCGCTGTTGCGTCACAAATACTGTGATGCATCTGCGATCTCGCTTAGTGTTATGGGGGCTTAATTTGCTAAGAGATTAACTTTTTTCAAGGGCAGAGATTATACATTGAAAACACCTGTCCTTGTCCATAAGACTTAGAGCTTCTACTACTCTCTGGTATCAGTTGACCACAAAGGAAGCTCTCACTAAGACATAGGCAGAAATCAACGGTTAGGGACCCAGTTACGGGATACGCCTCAACATGGCAACTGGGTGGATTATCGATATGGCCATTTCCATAACGCTAAGTATCACAATTTTTGCTTAGCTTTAATGCAAATTCTAATAGCTATATAAGTCACTTTAGAGTGTTGCTTATTGTTTTTTAAATGTAATTTGTGTTTAAGCAGGCATCTACACAGGCAGAATTGAGTGCCGCATTTTCCTTGTCTATATCAAAAACCCTACCAGACAGCACCGTGATATCCGCACTGAAACCTTCCTGCAGATCAAGAATCGGATTTCCTCAACCGAAATAAAAGGTCAGCCACAGTTCATCATCGTACAGATTACGAAAATTCTCGTTTAGTCGTTAATGCTTTAATGTTAAAAAATTCTACAAAACACCAATGTGATATGCACACTGAAACCTTCCAGCAGATCAAGCTTTGGATTCCCTCAACCCAAGCAAAAAGTCAGCCACTGACCATCACCGTATAAATTATAAAAATTTATCATGGTTTGGATTTTGAAAATTCTTGTTCAATCGTTTCCTTGCATAAATTTTGTACGACAAAAATTGGAATTAGTTCCACATTTCTTAATTATATTAATAATCTATAAACTATTTATGAATGTGTCATTGGACACTGGTTAAGCAAGGCTTAATGCCTGCAATCTGCGGATACCCAATACTGATAGGTGATATGTCACTTCCCAATGCCTCTTCAAAGGCTAAGTATCACAGTATGTATGCTGCACAGTAGCAAAAATGGCTAAAGCAATATTTAGTCTAGCTCCTCAACTGAATCATGTTGTACGTACTGCATAGTTTTATGTGGTTCAGAAAACAAAAAAATGGAAAATTGAGAGAGTTTAAACACAAATGAACAAATCGCTTTGAGCTCCCTTGGCGAGGACAGGACTTGCTAGAATTTCCTGAACCTCCTTGATTTTCTGGCCTGGTGTGATGTCATCTTCAAGGAGTGCGGTGCACAGGTCTCATCTCGCCAGCCTGTCTGATCATAAGCAGAGTCTGGGATCCCAGGGGGTAAGGAACTTTGAAAGGCCAGACTATTGGCTTGGATCATGGACTGTGGTCACACAAAGCAATTCGCTTTCTATCATTTTACATTTTTGCATGGATGTCACTACAGATGGTGAAACCCAGACACGATCATGGTCTGGTGAGGCACGAACCATTGCTTGATCTAGCCTTAGTAGGAAGTGCTTTGAGAATTCCTGCTCTAAAGGGTATTTATTTCCACTCATCAGTCCTATAGAGCAATTAGCCGGGAAACAATATGTTTAGCAATTTTTGTTTGCCCCCTTACTCTACTGCATTCTTGACGCTTACTGAGAATATGACTTATGGGCTCATATGCCTCAGATATCCAAAAACTCATTGAACAGACATGCATGCTTGGTCGAGCTTGTATATTTATTGAAATTTTGGGTGCCATGAAGATCACAAGGATTTACCATGTACCCTATTGTCACAAAATGATGCTCAAATTCACCCTCTATCTAAGGACTGGAAAGTTACTAAAATTTCTCTTGTATGGTTCTCTACTGGATGCCTTCTATTTTCCTCCTGTTGCCTCCTAAACTCAGATCAGCATTTAGTTTTTCCTGTTTCTATTTGCCTACAGTGGCATAGGAGTGCAATAATAAGACTAAACCATCCTTCTTCTTTCCCATAGATCAAGAACGGAGGGAAAGATTGGCATATACTTACCACTGCTCTCCTCAAAAACCAACAGTGGAGGCTGTTTTGAAAGCAGGAAGAATGGAAGGGCAATAACGTATTTTTCTGATTATAAGACATATTTTTTTCACAGTCAGCAAGGTGAGCAGTGCCAAATCTCCAGAACTGCTTCTTTAAATCATTGGGCAGACCATTCATGAGCGCTGTTCTCCTATCGCTGACATAACTAAGCGGCTGCATAGTTCTCTTACTCTCTTAACACTGAGCAGGAGAGACTGAACTGAGCTTGTAGGAGGTTAGGTAAAGCTCATGTCCAAAAGAGGATTACTAGAATGGATCTTTTGTGCACAGATGAAGAAACTAAAACTATCACATGTATATAACAAGTTAATTTACACTTAGCAGAAGAGTCTGGGTCTCCCAGACAAAAGCCGATCTCCTACATTTCCACTTGTTAGGGCATGTGCACACGAACAGGGTTTCCAACTGTATGGACACAGATGTTTGCACTGTGTCCATAACGCTGCATTGTGCATTACCAGCACAATGGTTGACATTTCTAGAAATCCCATGCCCACTGTGCTTCTCCCCACTGCAGCCCGCAGAATTCTGTCAGCTGCGGTGCGGGTTGCCGCCCTTCCTCTTCTGCGCAGCATGTTAATTTATTGCTGTAGAGTCAGAAGTGATCTACAGCGGATGAATGCTGGGAAAAGCTGCCCTGCACCGATCGCTGATCTTATAGACACAGGGTGGCTGGGGTCACCCTGCATTCACCCACGGCTTCCCTCAGATCCATAGGCACTGTGACCAGGACGCATTGTCTCCAGATCGTCTGCACTTACATTTACTCTATCTCTTCACCATATTGGATACATAGGTGATGCCGTCCTTGCTTGCCCATATTTGTGTGTGTGGTCACGAAGATAACAGAATATCATTGTAGCACAGGAGTGATGATATAAAATATTCAATAGGCATCCTTTATCATATGGAAAGTAGAATAACTTCTACTAAAGTTTACAGCCAACTAAATTGTGTATAATGAAAGACCTTACACATGTAAGACACCGGGCACACAGCAATATACTTGTGCTCTTTATTCACTTTGGTACAAGACAACCAATGTAAACTCTATTGGGATTTTGTTATGATATTTGAGAGGCAGAATAGCGGGGCACCGATCACTTAAGATCCAAAGTAGCGGTATCAGCAGTGTCAACTGCAGCAGAACCGGGGGTGCACAGTCTTGTAACAGCCTGAGAATTAAATCACATTGAAGAAAGAGGCACTCACCGGTGATAGTTGTTCCTCAATGGACGACTTTAATCAGCATTAGGGTACAGGGTGCTGGGGAGGGGTGTCGGAGGTGCAGACAACGGCACCGTTTCGGATCAACTGATCCTTCGGCTGGTCTTGGCTGGTCTTGGAGCCAAGACCAGCCGAAGGATCAGTTGATCTGAAACGGTGCCGTCGTCTGCCCCTCCGACACCCCCTCCCCAGCACCCTGTACCCTAATGCTGATTAAAGTCGTCCATTGAGGAACAACTATCACCAGGTGAGTGCCTCTTTCTTCAATGGGATTTTGTTATGCCAACGTAATTGTTTGGTACAACCCTCATAATGTACTTCTATCAATTTGGAATAAATAACTACCCCCATATTCTACCCTATAGCACTAAGAAATGAGCACAACAGTAAACCAAAAACATTAGTGACATTACACCCTCCACATCTTTACATAACCAAGGTATTTTAATTATTAATAATTTTGCCTATTTTCTATTGTTCAAACCTGGGTGCATCTTATAGTCAGGTGCGTCTTATAGTCTGAAAAAAAATCTTGGTTAGAGTAAGAGATAATGGAAAGCAAATAGATTGCACCATGTAGGGTGACTATACCTGGGAGATGTTTAGAGATGCTTCAATCCCTGGGTGGAGGGTCATTTTAATTTCAGCTTTGCTGTACAAGCCACTTCTTTCCAGAACGGAATCTGTTCAGAAATTTTCTTCAAAAGAATATATCAAAAAATCATCTTCATTTAATGTTCATTAAAAGCACATGGAAGGAAGGTTAAAAAATGGAACATATAGTCTATAGAGGTTTCCAGCCCATAAACATAGCCTTATTCCTTACTAAAAACCCACAATGGGGTGAAAACACATATGTTTTGTGCTCCATTTTTACATTTTTTTTGCTCTGTGCTTTTAATGAGCATAAAATAGACGGATTTCCATATACTTTTGCCTTGATGGCCCACAAGTTTGGTAAAGGGATCAACTGTTCATGCAGCATACCAACCTACAACTGATGACGAAAGCACACTACTCTGCACAACGGTTGTAAGACTGGAATTGACCTACTGCAAGCCAACAAGAGCACTCAAACTTGGCGCTAGCCATCGTGAAGGTGTGCATTCTTTACGGCCGGGTGTACTCTTCACCCGCCTACCGCTCATGGAAATAGGAGACTTTAGCAGAGCCCTTCACAGGCGGCAGGCAGCACAGCGACTGGTGTATGAATACACAAGCAGCAGACTGTTCAGACACACAAGAACCAAACAAACAGTGCAACCTCAATATCCAAAGGGAACAATGATAACCAAGAACAGAGTCCATGGCATGAACTACCTTAGAAGCACAGATTATGCTGGGGCAATGCCTAATCTCCATCCCTACACCAGAGAGACACAGGAGAAGGGGAGGAGATGAGAATGGAGGGAACCTCCAACCATCGGACGGCCCCAGCATACATAGCATCTTGTGCCCACTGGCAACGGCTAACATCTGGGGACCCTGAACAGTATAATCGCTAGGAGTCAGTGATACAAGGAGTAAATCCACTAGAATGCAATTTCCAGACTGAATGAGCACCCACGCAAGTCCCGAGCCCCCAGAGGTGACACCCTGCCCCTTCTGGCCAGTGAAGGGTGACAGGACACCCGCCAGAGATCTAGTGCACATCCAGGAGCACGAGGGGCCCACTCAGGTACCAGTCCTGACAATGGTGCGCCAATTACATTTTTTCTATTTATTTTGCGAAAAAATGTTTGCAGTATGTGAACACGGTTGTGGCTTTTGTTGCAAATGCAACCAAATCCAACCTTTATACTGTAGAGTCAGATGATTGGACTTAAAATACATAAATACATTTACTGTATAATATAATAACATTTCCACCATGCAGGTTAAGTGCTCCTATTTCCCATCATCTTACAGAAGCACAAAGTCATCATCCTGCAAATGTCTGCAGAGTTATTAATTGCACTAATGTGCACCTAGCACTTCTGATGAAATGACTGAGGAATGGAGCCCAAACGCTATATGTGTAATGACTATCTGCAAAGTCTGATAACGATATAATTAAACACGCCGCATTGACAACGCATAGCAGATCTGATATTTGCACACTAGGTGGTACAATTAAAACCAAACATTGCTGATAATAGTAAACAGTGAGAGGTAAGGAAATGCCACGATAAAGGGCAGCTACCAATAGTGTAATGGGAGAAATATTTACTTATGTCTATGAAAACAGTCTGTGATAAATTAATGTAGACAAAGTGCAATATATATACAGCAAAAGTCTAGAGCGGCTGCAGGAATACATGTATTTAAAGGTTTAGGGGCCCCTCTAATTCACAAATAAGCCGGCTATTAAGTAAGTCTTGGCTTCTTTGGATATATCCGTGTCCTGTTGTGACCTCTGCCTGCACTGACAGTGTAGAGTAATTGGAATATACATATTATAATAAAATATAGTTATTTGAAGCATTATATGTGTGCTATATACAACACAATGCAATCATCTAGTGTTTTGTGGATGACTAATTTTGTAGATTATTGGAGATTCTATGGAGATACATGTGGGGTTCTATTATAGAGCACATGAGTATTGCATCAGCAAATGCTTGTACCCATTTTCATTGTAGTTCCCTGATTAACTTTGAGAAATGGAATAAAAATTAATAAATAAATTACATTTAAATATTGAACATTTTAATAAATTCCTTTATTTAGCAAAAAGGTCATCTTTAGTTAGATCACTATCAGGATTTGAAATATGTCAGCTCCCAGCAGTTTCCCAGCCGTCCCACGTTTTAGGTAGGCTGCGTAAAGACACCTGCTTGAGACAGACGTTGTGAGTCCAGCGTCCTAACAAGTATTGGGGACGCGCATTCCTCTGTTCACCAAGCCTGACAGGACAAGCAGAAGACAGTTTGTACAGTTTTTTTTTTATAGTAGCTTCACGTCGTCCTACTGCCCTCCAATAAATCTGTCAGGCTGATGAGATAAATGTTGAGGACCCGTTGAAGCGGTAATTAACAGTGAAACGGCAGGCCGTTGTCCGCAGTCCCTGCACCCCCCTCCCCTGCTTTGATGTCCAGAACAGGACATATGAAATCGAAATAAAAGCTTGAAGATCGCAACATTGGTGAGTGCAGCTATTTTTTCTTATTTTTTCTCACTTTGGATAGATAAATGTTTAATCTCAGGCTTGTTTCACACTTGTGTCCTGTCCTGATCAGGCACAAAATGCAGGCATCTGCATCTGGCAACGCATATCAAAGTGGATGCCCTGCATCATTTTTTTTTGCCTAAGCAGGAGAGAGAGAAAGAGCGGATGGGGTGCGAACAAAGCGCTGCACTTGTCTGCATCTGTCGAAATCCTGATGCCACCTGATGTCCCTGCGTCACAATGTTAAGCACAGGGACCCATGCCTGATCAGGATGCATCAAGATTTCGACACCACCGCGACACAAAAAACGCCAGTGTGAAACCACCCTCAATCAGCTTGAAAGATCATCTCCTGCTTCACTCTCCGCCCTGCTCTTCACTTGTCCTGTCAGTTTCAGTAAAAAGAGGACAATACGCTGCACTTGGGACGGCTGGGAAACTGCTGGGAGCCGACATATTTCAAATCCTGCTAGTGCTCTAACTAAAGACTGCCTTTTGCTACATTTTTGCTAATTAGAGTTAATTACCGTAGTAACATTTTAAATAATTAAATGTACTTTTATTTATTTTAGTTATTTATTTTTATTACATTTCTTTGACTAACCTTTAAATTCATTGTAACTGCATGTGAAAGATTCAAAATCCTTTAATATGAGGTCCTTACTAGACGTGGACCAAACTACTATAGATGGCTCATGGTACAGCCAATTGCTGAGAAATTTTATATTATACTGTTATCACTGTTGCTTTTCAGGGCTGGTGTCCTGAGTTCAAATCCCACCAAGGATGACAGCTGCAAGGAGTATGCATAGTCTCCCTATATTTGCATTAGATTCCTCCAGGTTCTCCGATTTCCCCAATGATTGAGTCGGTTTCCTCAAGGTTCTCCGGTTTCCCCCGGTGTGTGTGTGGGTTTCCTCCGAGTTCTCCGGTTTCCCCTGTGTTTGCATGGCTTTCCTTTGGGTTCTCCGGTTTCCCCTGTATATGTGTGGGTTTCTTCAAGGTTCTACGGTTTCCCCTATGTTTGTGTGGGTTTTCTCAAGGTTCTCTGGTTTCTTCCAGGTTCTCTGGTTTCCTTCCACACTCCAAAGACATATTGATAGGGAACTGCAAGAAGTTTGTATGTTCTCCCTCTGTTTATGTGGGTTCCCTCTGGGTATCTGGTTTTCCCTGTGTTTATGTGGGTTTCCTCCGATTACTCTGGTTTCCCCTGTGCCTGAATGGGTTTACTCCAGGTTCTCCAGTATCCCCTGTGTTTGAGTGGGTTTTCTCCAGTTACTCTGGTTTCCCCTGTGCTTGCATTGGTTTCCTCCAGGCTCTCCGGTTTCTTCCCACACTGTGATACAGTGATAGGGAATTGCAAGAAGTTTGTACGTTCTCCCTGTGTTTGCATGGGTTTCTTCCAGGTACTCTGGTTTCACCTGTGTTTGCATGGGTTTCTTGGGTTCTCCAGTTTCATCCCACACTCCAAAGACATACTGATAGGGAATTTTTATTGTGAATCCCAATGGACACAATCATACCTGTAGAGTACTGTGAAATATGATGGCAATATATAAGTGAGTGAAATAACTAAATAACAAATAAATACTGGACTTCTGTGCTGCAAATAAGCCCTGGATTTTCATACATTCTGGATTATCAAATGCCTGAAAAAAAGACTTGCCTATCCCATGTCTATGGTGAATACACATAAAAAGATCAAGTAAAAAACATTACACACTGAACCTAATTGTTTTGAAATTCTTGCTAAACATGATGCAAATACATTAAATTAAAAGATATCAGAATGGACGCGCTGACTATTAATATGTTTCTGGAGAACTCTCTTTTCCTCCTGATTTGTGAATGTGATTTACTTGTGTCATTTCTACAGTCGGAGAACGGAACACAAATTCTTTCTTCATCTCCCAGTGTTTCATCGGATGCTGAATAAAAGCTGCAATTCATCTATATTTAACACATTTTCATCTCCCACTTTTATTTAACATCCTGCATAGACTCCACAATTCATTATTAATGACATTTCTGTACTCCATAGTTAGAGCGCAGTATCGGGGACAGCACTGCCATAACACTGAGGCGCTGTTCACACTTCCGTCCGGACTTCCATTAATACGACACAACTTTTTAATTTGTTCTGTAAAACAGGGGGTAAACGTGTCTCACATTTATCTGTCAGAATGCAGGATTATCTTGTGGATTAACATTTCTCCTCATCGGTTCCATCTTTGAATTCCTTACAGAGGAACTCCAGGGACACAATTTTTTTTTGTACTGGGCACTACAGTTCTAGGATCTACAGATCGCTTATAAATCAATAAAATAATATCTGCTCCTCAGCTCTCACCTCTCCCTCCGAGGACAATAGGTCGCAGAGCAGATTCAGCCTCATGCTGCTGCAGAGAGCAGGGTGGGTGTGCTGAGGACGTGGCCAGTGGAGGCTCCATGATCATCCTACATTCCTTCCCCCTCATACTTCTTCCTAGTGTAATGAACAGGGCGCGTGGCAGCTGGCCCCATGCTTTCACTACATATGCCAGTCCCCACTCTATATGCCTGCTGTATGCATTGCTGTACTCTCCTGAGCTGAGTGACAGTGTGTATATTTGTGCAGCTGTGACTGACAGCTCAGGAGAATCATGTGATACATACAGCAGGCATATAGAGTGTGGGCTCGCTTATAGTGTGAACATCAGTGTCGGTGGCCCCGGCCCCCTATTCTCCCTACATGCCAGCCCCCCACTCTATATGCCTTCTGTATGTATTGCTGTACTCTCCTGAGCCGAGTGAATGTGTGCATGTTCGTGTAGCTGTTACTGTCAGCTCAAGAGAGTACAGTAATGCATAAAGCAGTCATATAGAGTGGGGGCTGACATGTAGTGAGAGCATCAGAGTGGGTGACCAAGCCCTTCCACACAACCCTGCTCTCACTACATGCCAGCCTCCACTCTATATGCCTGCTGTATGTATTGCTGTACTCTCCTGAGCCAAGCAAAAGTGTGCATGTTAGTGTAGCTGTTACTGTCAGCTCAGGAGAGTACAGCAATACATACAGCAGGCATATAGAGTGGGGGCTGACATGTAATGAGAGCATCAGAGTCGGTGACCACGCCCCTTCCACACACGCATGCTCTCACTACATGCCAGACCCTACTCTATATGCCTGCTGTATGTACTGCTGTACTCAGGGCTGGCGTCAGCACCAGGTGTACCCGGGCAAGTGCCGGGGCCCAGGCGTGACTGAGGAGCCCACTGCCGCTCCCCCCCCCCCCGCATTGTGCTGCCGCCGGTAAGATAATACGTTGATTTCATTCATTATAGACGCCGACCGCCAGCCCCCGCCCCACCCCCATTTTCCTTTGCGTTCCACAGTGTGGAACGCATAAAAGAGGAGCTCCCGCTTCGCCCCTTCACTTCCTCTGCCTTTATGTTCCACAGTGTGGAATGCATACAAGAGGGGAAAGAGCACTACCTCCCTGAGACGCAGAGAAGGGATGCGGCAGCAATGGTGAGTCAGTGGCTCCACAATGGAGCTGAAGATGACTGATATTTGTTGCAGAGGAGAAGTGTGTGTGGGGGATATTATGAATGGGGGCAGTGTGTGGGGGGTATATTATAAGTGGGGGCAGTGGAGGGCAATTTATGTGGGGGCAGAGTGGTATATTATGAGTGGGGGACATATTATGAGTGGGGGCAGTGTGTGGAGGGTAATTTATGAGGGGGCAGTGTGGTGTATTATGAGTGGGGATGTATTATGAGTGGGGGCAGTGTGTGGGGGGTTTATTATGAGTGGGGGCAGTGTGGTGGATATATTATAAGGGGACAGTGTGTGAGGGAACATTATGAGTGGGGGCAGTGTGTGGGGGTATATTATGAGGGGGGCAGTGTGGAGGGCAGGGCCGGGGCGCTGTTGGCGGCACCGTCTGCACCACTGCAGGATTGTGTCCCCTGCAGTTCATGGCTTCCTTGCGCTGGTTCTCAGTCCCCCTGCGCTGTCTTCTCCCCCTGCACTGTCTTCTCCTCCCACAGCACTGCCTTCTCCTGCTCCTGCTCTGTCTTCTCCACCTTCTGCGCTGTCTTCTCCCCATGTGAGATAAGCAAAGCATGCGACTGTTCCTGGTTGCTTATGAATACTGATAAACTGGCAGTGGAAGATCTGTGCAACACCGCAGGTAACATCACAGGTCTCTGCCGGGGATAGTCACACCACTCCACTGCCAGATTATTACTATTCATAAGCCGTCAGCAGTCGGACGCTGCACTTATCACAGTACAGCTCACGTGGAGAGAAGACCTCGCACAGGAGAAGACAATGCAAGGGTTGGACAGAGCACAGGAGAAGGCGGCTCAAGGGTGGGGGCAAGAGAGACAATACAGGGATAGGAAACAGCGCAAGAGGTGGGGGCAAGAGACATAGAGCACACGGGCAAGACAATGCAAGGGGTTGGGGCAAGAGACACAGGGCACACAGGCACAGCGCAAGGGATAGAGTACAGTTCATGGGGAGAAAGCAGAGCAAAGGTGGGGAATAGTCCACAAGGACGAGAAAACCGCATGTGGTGTTAGGGTGGAGAAGACGTTGCATGTTGGGAGGAGACAGCACATGTGGGTAGAGACAGAGCATATGGGGCTGGAGAGACAAAGCGCACAGGGGGAGGAGAGGGATTATTATGGGGATTCTATTGTGTATATATAGCCCACAGCATCTACAGTTCACACACTTATATATTACAACCCGCAGCCTCTATTATATATATTATTTATATATACACATCCCCCAGCATCTATATGTGTTAAAGGGGGCCACTAAGAGTCTTTCTCCCGGGGCCCGCAAAAACCTGGAGCTGGCCCTGGCTGTACTCTTCTGATCTGACAGTGACAACTGCACTAACATACACACTGTCACTTAGCTCAGGACAGTCGTGCAATACATACAGCAGGCATATAGAGTGTGGGTGGCATATAGTGACATCAGGGGGCCACACTTCCTGTTCATTACACTACCAAGAAGTATGAGAGGGATGGAATGTTGGATGATCAGGGAGCCCCGGTGGCCACGCCTCACTCCCCCATCTTCAAAAATCAGATCCCGTAGAAATCAATTTTTTAAAATGGATAAAAAAAAAGTTGTATTTACACAACTTTTTTGGCAATGGATCTTTGCAGGATTCGTTCTAACAGATGATTACTGGTCATGTGAACTGAGCCATATAATGTTTGCAGTCTGTAATGTAAAATCTGGTGACTGGCGCACTTCAATATCACAATTCCAAGTGAAAACTCTCCGATAGAATATCTGACGTTTTTCACAATGTTGGGGAATCACAAGGTTATTATGTAGTTTCTACTTTCTCAACGTGGTAAAAATGAAGTCCCAGCATAAATAGATGGTTGTAGGTCACGCGATGATTGTTTTCCCGACTTTACCGAGATTCACTTTGAAAATTCAGTTTTGTTAACTAATCAGAATATCACATGAAAAGTTCCCTGCAAGATCCTGCCCCATGCTGAGCCTACGCTGCGCTTGCAATTATGACCTGATTAACAACGACAGACATTAAAACACAGACATCAATGGCAAGTAAGGACGACCTGCCCTACCTCGTGCACCTTCTCTCACAAGCTCTGCAAAGATATTATAGGATATTTGCTATGAGCGGCCATGAATATCTTTCATTTGCTTACTTAAGCATCTTGTGTAAAGTAGGAAAATGAAAATATCATGTGCAGATTAAGGTGGACAAATGAAAAATATGTCATTGAAAAGTCATCGATGTAACTAGACATTTACAACATTTACAAATATCTGTTATTCTTTTTGATTAAATAAAGAGACGTTTGCACTCTGAAATGCTAAGGCATGCAAACAATTAATATAGAAATATGAGCAAGCATCATTGCTAAGGAAAAACATGAAAAAATTGGGATACTTAGCATATACATAAGGACCGATTTATGTGAGCCCAGTAGCCACGTCATGGTCCCAATCTCAGCTAAGCTAAACCCTAATGATGGGCGGACAGACTTGCATGTTAGGAAGTGCCATCAGGTTTCTTATTTAGATTATGAGGTCATGCCTTCCCCCATTAGCCAAACTTGATTTTAAATATGTATTAGGAGGTCCCTATCTACCCATATACAGAAGGGTTTTTTATTAACCCAGAGAGGTGTTGGCTTAGGTAGGGACCCAGTACAGAGATACGCCATGACATGACTATTAGGCTCGCATAAAACTTGCTTTTTGTATGTACCAAGTATTCCAATTTTTTCATGTTTTTCCTTAGCAGTAATGCACATCCATATTCCAATACTCAAAGTTTGCATGCCATAGCATTTCAGAGTGCAACTGTCTTTATTTATTATATTTTATGCTATGTTCAGAATGCACCGGTTCACACGTGCATGTTAGGAAGTGCTGTTATTATTTTTTAAAGATAGATATTAAAGTTTGTCTACGGGTACCCTTACACGCCGCAACCGCGGGGAGGAATCTGACCGGCGATATGTCGCCCCGGCACCTTCTCCGTGAAATTGCCTGGCAATTGCGGCGTTTAATTGGGGAATTTCGCGGCGACAGAAAAGGTTGCGCCTGGTTCTGATTTCACAGAACTGCTCCAAAATCAGAGGTAATCATGAAAGCGACATTCCCGGCTTTTGGCGTGTGAACGGGCGATAGGGATGGACTCTGCGTCGCCTATTGATTTCCCGTAGGCGTGCTGGAGTCCGCGCCCCTTCAGCGATGATTGGTGGTGGCTACTGTGTTTCCATTGGCTGTCACTTCACAGGGAGCCATATTTGAACAGCTGTCCATTCACCACCACACAATAGCAATGGCATCATGTATTAGCCAGCCTTCCAGCGAAGGCTGAGCAATCATAACGCTATTGCGTTGTCCAATGAGCGTGTAAAACAATTTGGCACGTCTATGTTCTTGCCGCGCTGCACATGTACGCCCACATTCCTTTGGGGATTGCGGAGTGTGAAGAGGCGACAGGAGTCTACCGGATGTTTCCCGCTGTTGGTGTGGCGACTTCTGGGGCGACATGTCACCTTGGGTTGAGGGCGAAATTGCGGTGTGTAAAAGTGCCTTTGGCCTCCTATCGCCGCCAAAAATTGCGGCGTGTAAAGGTACCTTAGATATCACAGGTAAAAATTCAGTGTTTATCCAGCTAAAGAACTTTGAGATCCTTCTGTCTCTTTCCTCTATTGTTTGATTCCCTGATGTGTTATGTATTGGCAGTTCATGATATCATCTCCAGGAAAAAAAATGACTATGGGTATCAAAGTTTTCATCCAAAAGGAATTGCCTCATGAAACCATTCTACCACCATGGCAACTTTCCAATCCCAGAGTGAACATAAGGCCAAAAACAGGGTCAAACCTTTGTAATGGGAGAGGTTGCTAGGCAGATTCTGACCATACTAATATCATCTCACACAAATTACTGCTAATAAGAGGCGACGCACCGAAAATGCCAATATGAAAACTTCAAACCCAAAAAGGGGACCTCTTGGAAGAATACGGACACCTTCGGAGGTATTTTTTTTGTACTTAAATGTATGTTATTTTGGCCAATATACCTTTTGTCTTTTTTGAATTCAATAAAAATTTTACACCATGTGTCTTCTATAGCCTCCATGAGAATAAGTTAACTAAGAATTCTTCTGAATGGAGAGTAGTGTTGAGGGAGCACTACAATGCACAAGTGCTCGGTGCTCAAAACGAGCAAGTTGGACACTTGGACAAACTCAACTCATGTACTAAGTATAATGAAAGAAAACGGCAAGCCTGAGCATTTTTCTCTGAAACGTTTTCCATATAAACCCCCAACTTTCCCATTGACTTCCATTATACTTGCAAGGTACAGCAGTTGAGCCTGTCTGAGGGTCAGATCTGCTCTTTGAGTACTGAGCACCTGGGCATTGAATGGCTCACTCATCACTATTCACCATTCATAATTTTTACTTTACTTTGTCTAAGCCCCTTCTCAGCTGACTTATGACCACCAGATTCAGCTCAATTTTCATATCCCTCCCAACAGAACAAAGTCCCAAGATTCTCAGTTAACCTATTAGCCTGTCAAAAATCCGACCGCACTCGTTGTGGCCCGATTTTCACAAACTGACACAATGGAGAAGATGGAGATTTTTTTCCCCATCTTCTCAACATCTGAGAAACTCAGCCCCACACTCAGCCCCACCCCACACTCCACTCAGCCCCACACTCCACCCCACACTCCACCCCACACTCCACCCCACACTCCACCCCACACTCCACCCCATACTCCACCCCATACTCCACCCCATACTCCACCCCATACTCCACCCCATACTCCACCCCATACTCCACCCCATACTCCACCCCATACTCCACCCCATACTCACAAAACCCCATATTCACAAAACCCCATACTCACAAAACCCCATACTCACAAAACCCCATACTCCGATCAGCGTCTGTTTAGCATAATCCAAGCGATTTTCTTGTGTGACCTGAGCCTTAAAAATCATCAGCTGTAACAGCAGCAATAGTGGCCTCTAAGAGGTATACACAGAATGTCTGACAATTTTGGACCTCAGCACTTCCCAAAGGCCACTCATATGGTTTATTCAGCCCCACCCCACACTCCACCCCACACTCCACCCCACACTCCACCCCACACTCCACCCCACACTCCACCCCATACTCCACCCCATACTCCACCCCATACTCCACCCCATACTCCACCCCATACTCCACCCCATACTCCACCCCATACTCCACCCCATACTTCGATCAGCGTCTGTTTAGCATAATCCAAGCGATTTTCTTGTGTGACCTGAGCCTTAAAAATCATCAGCTGTAACAGCAGCAATAGTGGCCTCTAAGAGGTATACACAGAATGTCTGACAATTTTGGACCTCAGCACTTCCCAAAGGCCACTCATATGGTTTATTCAGCCCCACCCCACACTCCACCCCACACTCCACCCCACACTCCACCCCACACTCCACCCCACACTCCACCCCATACTCCACCCCATACTCCACCCCATACTCCACCCCATACTCCACCCCATACTCCACCCCATACTCCACCCCATACTCCACCCCATACTCCACCCCATACTCCACCCCATACTCCACCCCATACTCCGATCAGCGTCTGTTTAGCATAATCCAAGCGATTTTCTTGTGTGACCTGAGCCTTAAAAATCATCAGCTGTAACAGCAGCAATAGTGGCCTCTAAGAGGTATACACAGAATGTCTGACAATTTTAGACCTCAGCACTTCCCAAAGGCCACTCATATGGTTTATTCTGTTTCCCTTTTTGGTGATCCTGATAAAGTTCCCCCTGCCTTGACAGAGATAATGTTATGGTTGCCAATTTTGCATTGAGGCCAAGGGCTGATAGAATATACCGTACATAAAAAACACATCAACAAAATACAATAATAGACACAAAACCAATAAGGCTGCCTTCACCCTTCACACTGCATAGTTATCACATCCATTTGGTTCCTTAAATTTCAAGGACCACACGAACAGGCGCTGATCTATTCAAACGGATGACATCTGAGGTCGACGGACAGTTTTTTTAATGGATCCGTCATCAGTTAGCAGAGATCGGGGTGGGAGGAGCTGTACCTTGCTTCTTAAATATGTTAGTCTTCATCCAACTGAATATAAAGGATGGGAGGTGAATGCACACTAACACATAAAGGTCCATGGTTGCAAAAGCCTCTTTCACGTAACTGGAGAATATGAAGTATCTGTATATCAGATCCATATGAAATGTATATACGAAAAACCAGAACACTCAGTTACAATGTATTCAGCTGTTGCATACAATGAATTGTAGCAGTGAAAACTAAGCATGTCATAAGCATACTCTTAAGACCTTCTTCTTTTATGAGGCGTCCCCACAACACATAACGATCCTCTTAAGGAAGCACTCAGCCTGTTTGTTGCAGCAATAGCTATCTCCGACCTGTAAAATAGACTGTATAGTAATACATAAACATCTGACCTGTGTGATTGATTTATAATCACTCAAATGTCAATCTAAAGGCCCGTGCGGAGAACTTTCCTATAATGTTCGGCTTATGACACATTTCGTGGTATGGATATGGATATGGATATTTATTCTCTTTATTCTAGTGAAAAAAAATGACTGGGTGACATCCAAAAACACCCAAATAAAAAGTAAAAAAATACTGTAAATGAAGAGAAAAAAAAAAAGAGGAGATCTACTGGATCGTTAAAGAGGACATTTCACCAAATGTTTCATGTAGAATTGGACTCACAATATAATAGTGGCTGCAAATATATATTTTTTGTATGTATATTTTGTAGATACCAGCTATTAATTTAGCATGAGTTAACTTTCGTTAAGATATTAGAGTTTTTATTGGGGGTGTGTACTTCTTCTCCCTGTGTGAAGCTGACAAATCATAAACATGCAGCAACCCACAGGAGAACGAAGAACACGCCCACACCATAGCTAAGAGCAGTGTGTGAAATGTATAATGTTAGTCAGCCATGATCTCCTGGTCTTAGAGCCCCTTTACACGCTGAGACTTTCCAGCGATCCCACCAGCGATCCGACCTGGCCGAGATCGCTCGAAAGTCTCTATGCAGTCGCTGGTGTGCTGTCAAAGAGGCAGACAGTAGACCAGCGACATCGTGGAAAGAATATAAACTATTCTTTCCACGATGTCGAGCTCCCGCTCCTGTCTTCTGACAGGCTGCGGTAAGCGGGAGCAGGCTGGTAACCATGGTAAACAACGGGTATCTAGGCAGCGCACAGCACCTAGTTACCCAATGTATACTTTGGTTACAGCCTCATCGCTTCCAGGCTGGTATCCAAGGTACACAGTGGGTATCTAAGCACTTTGCTGTCCCTAGTTACCCGCTGTGTACCTTGGATACCAGCCTGGAAGCGGACAAGGCTGGTAACCAAGGTATACACCGGGTAACTAGGCACTGCGCGCTGTCTAGCTACCCGTTGATTACCATAGTTACCAGCCTGCTGAGGTCGCTGATCGTTGGTCTCTCGCTGTCACACACAACGATGCGTGCTGACCAGCGGGAGACCAAGGACTGATAAATGGTCCTGAATGACGTGTAGCGATCAGTAACCTCACAGCAGGGGCCAGGTCGCTGATGTGTGTCACACATTGCAACATCGCTGGAGAGGTCGCTGTTACGTCACAAAACCTATGACGTTTCAGCAATATCGCTAGCGTTGTTGCAGTGTGTGAAGTACTCTTAACCTTCTGCATGCTTAAAAGTGCTAGAGGAGAGCACAGATTCCTAAGAACCTTTCAGATAAGGTCCCGGCAGTCAGTGTGAGGGGGCAGGTAGAAAGCACAAATTATTTTATCTGGGTCACATTGCGAACCCTTCAATCAGCTCTCCTTCTCCCATAGCACGGGAAAGTCTCCTGTACTGACCCTCACCCACCCTCAACTTGTAACCTCTCTGAAGTAAGAGCAAAGCAGGCTGTCATTATATCTCACACAGGAGTAGCCTGCCTGTTCTAGGCTGCTCCTGTGTGAGCCATGTAATGACAGACAGAGCAGCATAATACAGAGCAAGAGAGCCTGATTCCAGGGATGTATCACTTACTGAGCTGTGTGCTGCTGTTCAAAAATCTGTGTTTCATCAGCAGGAGTTTATCACTGCCTGAGTACAGCTCACATGAAGAGTAGTTGGGCTAATCTCTGCAACCCTGCTCCAGCCCTGATCGGTAGCTTACTCACAATGTACAGGGTACGCAGGCAAGAAACTGCCAAGCAGTTGTGGGCAGGGATACACACAGCTGAGAAATCTTAGCTTCATCACACAAACTAGTGATTATATGAAAACTACACCAAACCACCCAGTAAGTGACACATCGCTGGAATCAGGCTTTTCGTATATTATGCTGCTCTCAGATTATATTGCAAAAACAAAATCCCAACTGGAATGGTGACCTCCTACTCATGTCTGCCAATAATGCACTAAAAAGCAAGCGTAACCATCTTGTACAATGGACTAGGCGTAGAAGTCTCCACGAATAAATGGCCGCATAGGTCAAGAGTGGGTACGTCTATGTCTCTAATCACCCTACGAGGCCCACGTTTAGCATTTTATCTTTTGTAACATAAATTCTGAATTTCACCGTACAATTTAATTCAGATCCCGACTTACCGGGGCTGTAAATAAGCGGTCAGTCAAGGTGACATCTGGGCCACTCGCCACCCGTAATTGCATTATTTACTATGATACTTCCGTATGACCAGAAAAACAATCCCACAATGGGATTTGCATCATCTTCAAAAAAAAAAAAAAAATGTGTTTCTAAGCTATTTGCAGAAGAGAATATTGCCAGACTGCAGAAATATCAAACTGCACAAACAGAAACATTCCTGTTTTATTACTGTCTTAACAATGCAGAGTAAAGGCTTCTTGTCTCATTGACATAAGTAAGCACATTTGAAATATACTGCAATATAAGGAGTATTAAAACGACTCTACGTAAACAGTTTGCAAACTACAAGGCTCATTTACAAAACATTACGGGGCGAGGAACGAGAATATTTCGGAGACAAGAACACCTTCTTATTCCCGAGTCCGTTTCTGAAGAGTGAATGCAGCCTTGAGCAACTCTCTTCTATAAACCTTTTAATGAGACTTGTGCATAATTGGATTTTCCTGAAAATACACTCGTCCCCTAAAGCAAATGTAATGAGTCTCCGAGACCTGACACTTGTTACTGGAGCCAAATGGAGAAGTCAGCGCGGGTTAGTCAGCGGAGGATGAGTCCAGCTTCATTGGCAGGAGAATTAGCTGCCACGTTGTGACCCTTCGCTAATGCTCTACAAAACGGATTAACGCACTTTTAAGTGAGAAACTTCTGCAAAGGAACCAATGAGCTTTAAAGGGGTCGTCCGGTGAAAACTAGCTGGACGTTTTGATCGGTGGGGGGGTCAAACCACTGGGACTTGCTCCAATCAGCAGCCTGGGGTACGTTTAACCCTGTGAAGATAAATCGTTAGTGTGCTTGTGCAACCACTGCACCATTCATGTCCTATGGCTTGGCCAAAAACAATTGAGCACAGTGTCCACAGCCTCGCCAGTGTTGAGCAGTAGTCAATCATATGCACTGAACACTGCATCCTATGAGGATTATAGTACTTCCTTCTTCCAATTGCTGGTGGTCCCATCAGTTGGACCTCCATTGATCAACAAGTGATCATTGACCTGTCTTGCATCGGAGTGCTGTCCGTTTTGCAATGTCTAATGCAGAGGTCCACAGACTTTCTGATCTTGAGAGCCACATTCAGCTCAGAGAGAGGGTTGCGAGCCACATTCACAATAAGAGAGGCTCAGAGCCACATTCAACTCTGAGAGAGGGTCACGAGCCACATTCAGAATAAGAGAGGCTCATGAGCCACATTCACTCATTGAGAGAGGGTCACGAGCCACATTCAGCAATAAGAGAGGCTCATGAGCCACATTCAACTCTGAGAGAGGGTCACGAGCCACATTCAGAATAGAGAGGCTCACAAGCCACATTCAGCTCAAGAGGGTTGTAAGGCGCATCCAACTTTGAGAGAGGGTTGTGAGGTACATTTAGCTCTGAGAGTGTCATGAGGCACATTCAGCTGTGATGGAGGGTTGTGAGGCACATTCAGCTCTGAGAGAGTCATGGGCACATTCAGCTCTGAGAGAGTCATGAGGCACATCCAGCTTTGAGAGAAGGTTGTGAGGTACATTTAGCTCTGAGAGTGTCATGAGGCACATTCAGCTGTGAGGAGGTTGTGAGGCACATTCAGCTCTGAGAGAGTCATGGGGCACATTCAGCTCTGATAAGAGAGTCATGAGGCACATCCAGCTCTGAGTCATGAGGCACATCCAGCCTTCAGAGGTGTGAGGCTATTCAGTCTGAGAGAGTCATGAGCACATTCAGCTCTGAGAGAGTCATGGGCACATTCAGCTCTGATAGAGAGTCATGAGGCACATCCAGCTCTGAGAGAGTCATGAGGCACATCCAGTCTTCAGAGAGGGTTGTGAGGCTCATTCAGCTCGAGAGAGGCAATGAGGCACATGCAGCCTTGAGAGAGGGTGTGAGGCATTATTCAGCTCTGTGAGAGTCATGAGGCACATCCAGCTCTGAGAGAGTTTGAGGTACATCCAGCTCTAGAGAGGTGTGAGGCACATTCAGCTCTGAGAGAGGGTTGTGAGGCTTATTCAGCTCTGTGAGAGTCATGAGGCACATCCCGCTCTGAGAGAGTCATGAGGCCATCCAGCTTTGAGAGAGGGTTGTGAGGCACATTCAGCTCTGAGAGAGAGTCGTGAGGCACACTCAGCTCTGAGAGAGCTAGGCTGTGAAGGTGGAGTCGGAGTCTGTGTCCATTTAGTGACTCAAGAGTCAGATTCAGGAATTGAGGAGTCGGAGCCGATGTTTGGCTTACGACTCACAGCCATGGTCGAGGAGTCGGAGCGTTTTCCATTTTGGTGGAGTTGGAGTCTGATTCAGGGAAATTGAGGAGTCGGAGCCGGATGTTTGGCTTACGACTTCACAGCCATGGTCAAGGAGTCGGAGCCGTTGTCCATTTTGGTGGAGTTGGAGTCTGATTCAGGGAAATTGAGGAGTCGGAGCCGGATGTTTGCTTACTGACTTCACAGCCATGGGTATGGAATCAGTGTCCATTTTGGTGGAGCTGGAGTTGTATTCAGAGAAATTGAGGTGTCAGATGTTTGGCTTACCGTCTCCACAGCCATGGTAGGAGCCCCACAAATGCGATTACCGATAGCGCTGGATAGGTGACAGCCAAGGAGGTGAGTACACAGTGTTTTATTTTTCCTGGGGGAGACCTGTGGAATTAAAGGAGGTGTCCTAATAGTGGACAAACCCTTTAAGATGTGCCAGTAGTTGTAGCATTTCTACAGCTATTGAGAAGTCTTAATATGGGTTCCGTATATGTAAAAAGAGCTTTCGATGGCGCCGGTACACAGAGTATAGAAAAATCTCTTTTTGTATATACTGTTCCACGTATTCTACCGGTGGAGAAACAGCAACTTATGCTTGAGCACATCGCTGGAGATGGGCTGTCAACTGAGGGAAAAGTTATTGTTAAGTAGATGTGTCCTCAGAAGGTAGCAGTTTGTCAAATACCAGACAGGCAGTGATAAGCTCACAGGTTAAATATATGAAGAAGAAGAAAGAGGAAAAAAAGGAGGAAAAAATCAAGTGTGTCTGCAGATACAACGTATCAGAAGTTCCCTTTATTGCATTTCCATTGAGCACAATTATCTGCATTCTCTTTCATTAATGTAGCAGTGCATCCGGGCAGAGGGCATTCTTATTTCCCTTGGTTTAATACAAGTTTCGGGCTGTCACAATGCATATGATGTGCAGATAGCGTGTTCTTTGAACCACAAAAGTGTTCTTAATATTGGTTTATGAAACTTCAGGGTAATTTAATATGGTCCCATTTAAGTAATTCAATCGGCTTGTTGCATTATCTCCTTAAACACAAGTGGCGTTTAGATGTTAAGCTGCTGTGAACAATAACTCTCAACAAGAGGCAGTTGAACATGGCATTGTGAAAGGAGGAAGATGAAATTAGCTTCTTTCAATTACAGAGCGCCGTCTAATTGAAGATTTCCCAGGAAAAAAAAGTGAAAAAAAAAGAAAAAGTCCAATGTAAAAACAAAAACCATGAATAAGGACGGCTGGTGGAAGGGGATGCGACCTGGGGTTCAGAATTGTCTGATTAAAATTATCACTTAAAGGGGTTTGTTGTGATGATAAAGGGAACCTGTCAGAATATTTTGACACATGGAAGTAGTGATATGGCCACATTGTTTAATGAAAATGGCACCTTTTAGTGGAGATTCATTGTACAAATCATGAGAAATCTAGAGCACAGGCGGTATGAAAATCAGGCTGGCAGTGCAATGAGGCGTGTCAGTGCTCCGGGGGCGTGTCGATGCCCTGGAGATGTGTTAGTGTACTGGGGTCTATCAGTGCACTGGAGGCATGTTGATGCCCTGGGAGCGTGTTGGTGCCCTGAGGGGGTGTTAGTGCACTGGGGCTTGTCTGTTCATTGGGGGCAAGTCAGTGCACTGGGGGGTGTCAGTGCACTGGGGGCATGTAAGCACATCGGGAAGAGTGTCAGAGCATTGGTGACGTGTCAGAGCATCGATCAGAGACGTGTCAGTGCACCGGGGACGTGTCAGTGCATCGGGGACGTGTCAGTGCATCGGGGACTGGGACATGTCAGTGCATCGGGGAAGTGTCAGTGCATTTGGGACGTGTCAGAGCATCGGGGATGTGTCAGAGCATCGATCAGAGACGTGTCAGTGCATCGGGGACGTGTCAGTACATCGCGGGACGTGTCAGTGCATCGGGGACGTGTCAGAGCATCGGGGACGTGTCAGAGCATCGGGGACGTGTCAGAGCATCGGGGACGTGTCAGAGCATCGGGGACGTGTCAGAGCATCGGGGACGTGTCAGTGCATCGGGGACGTGTCAGTGCATCGGGGACTGGGACGTGTCAGTGCATCGGGGACTGGGACGTGTCAGAGCATCGGGGACATGTCAGTGCATCGGGGACTGGGACGTGTCAGTGCATCGGGGACTGGGACGTGTCAGTGCATCGGGGACTGGGACGTGTCAGTGCATCGGGGATGTGTCAGAGCATCGATCGGGGACGTGTCAGTGCATCGATCGGAGACGTGTCAGTGCATCGGGGACGTGTCAGTGCATCGATCGGAGACGTGTCAGTGCATCGGGGACGTGTCAGAGCATCAGGGACGTGTCAGAGCATCGATCGGAGACGTGTCAGAGCATCGATCGGAGACGTGTCAGAGCATCGATCGGAGACGTGTCGGAGCATCGATCGGAGACGTGTCAGAGCATCGATCGGAGACGTGTCAGTGCATCGGGGACCTGTCAGTGCATCGGGGACCTGTCAGTGCATCGGGGACGTGTCAGTGCATCGGGGACGTGTCAGTGCATCGGGGACGTGTCAGTGCATCGGGGACGTGTCAGAGCATCGGGGACGTGTCAGAGCATCGGGGACGTGTCAGTGCATCGGGGATGTGTCAGTGCATCGGGGACTGGGACGTGTCAGTGCATCGGGGACGTGTCAGTGCATCGGGGACGTGTCAGTGCATCGGGGACGTGTCAGAGCATCGGGGACGTGTCAGAGCATCGATCGGAGACGTGTCAGCGCATCGGGGACGTGTCAGAGCATCGGGGACGTGTCAGAGCATCGGGGACGTGTCAGAGCATCGGGGACGTGTCAGTGCATCGGGGACGTGTAAGTGCATCGGGGACTGGGACGTGTCAGTGCATCGGGGACGTGTCAGTGCATCGGGGACGTGTCAGTGCATCGGGAACGTGTCAGTGCATTGGGGACGTGTCAGAGCATTGATCGGAGACGTGTCAGTGCATCGGGGACGTGTCAGTGCATCGGGGACGTGTCAGTGCATCGGGGACGTGTCAGTGCATCGGGGACGTGTCAGTGCATTTGGGACGTGTCAGAGCATCGGGGACGTGTCAGAGCATCGATCGGAGACTTGTCAGTGCATCGGGGACGTGTCAGTGCATCGGGGATGTGTCAGTGCATCGGGGACGTGTCAGTGCATCGGGGACGTGTCAGTGCATCGGGGATGTGTCAGTGCATCGGGGACGTGTCAGTGCATCGGGGACGTGTCAGTGCATCGGGGACTGGGACGTGTCAGTGCATCGGGGACGTGTCAGTGCATCGGGGACATGTCAGAGCATCGGGACATGTCAGAGCATCGTGGACGTGTCAGAGCACTGGGGCATGTCAATAAACCGGGGGCATGTCAATGTACATGCATCTTCCGTTGTTTCTTGGTGCACAGGAGATACAAAATCTCCTTGAATACTCTTCAATATGGATTCATATCAAAATCCTAAAGCTTGTGCATGCTTTCTTTTTGAGTGTCGCATTTTTTTTGGTGCATATACAACACTGAGTTTTACCGCCATACTTTTCATGTGGCTTTTATTCTGTGAGTTACGGAACTAAGTTCTCAAAAGGTGTAGTGACTTCATCTGCTCCCAGATACCTCTGCAGGGAAAAAACATGCTGAAATCCAACATGCCTGGTGCTTCATCCTTCTGACATCTGCATAAGGGGACAGTCATGAGACCTGCCATACATATTAAATGATTGGCTGCTTCTGCCATCAATTATCTAGTATGTATAGGAATACCTTACAACAATTTTCCAATTTAAAGTCACCAATAGCAAAGCAGTGACATTCCAACATCCGCCAGCCCTGTTATTTGCTCTGATGGCTTCCAGATAGAAACACTTTGACTAGAACTGTTGAGTGCAGCTCATTGCAAAATTTAGCAGCCGCAAACGACCATTACCATCTACTGTAGCACAGTTTTTCTTCAAAAGAATAGGAGCTGGGCTGCGGGACCCGGCAGCGACTGCTACACTTTAAATTCAGCAGTACAGAGCAAATAACAGATGCAAATGTTTACACTGATCTATTATTAATGATCTATGATGTGAATAGGTATTACACACCTCTCCAGGATCAAGGCTTTTCTTCCCTCACCCTGGTCTGCTAAACTCCGTTTTGCTCTACTTTGCAGGTAGCCCGGTGTGATCCCATGTGATCTATATAAGGATAACCAAAATACACATCTGTGTCTGGGTATTAAGATTTTAGTGTTCCTGAGTTCTTTCTGCTAGTGAATTCCAAGTACCTCTGCTAGCTGTCTGTGGTGTCCAGAACTTCTGCTACTGGTCTACGGTCCCCATAATGTCTCCTGTTTGGCTGCGACTTCCAGTACCTCTGTTACCTGAATGCAGACTCCTGGATGTCTCCTCTCTTTGGCTTCTAGTACCTCTGATAGTACTACCTGTCTGCCTGCATCTTCCAATACCTCTACTACCTGTTTGCATGCTCCAGGATATTTCTTTTTGCTTGCGGCTTCCATTAACTCTACTACCTGTTGGCAGGCTGTAGGACGTCTCCTGTCTACCTGCGGCTTCCAGAACCTCTGCTACCTTTCTGTTTGCATCTTCCATACCTCTACTACCTGTCCGTAGGCCCCCAGATGTCTTCTGTTAGCATGCACCTTTCAGTACCTATGCTATCTCCTGTCTGCCTGCAACCTCCAGTACCTCTGCTACCAGTGTCTTGCATGTCTCACCTGTCCACTGCCCTGCCATCCATAGCCTGTCTGCCCATGGAGATCATTGGCTTGGAGGATCAACGTCTTCAGGTGAGCCTTAAATTAGGTCTTAAATGCCTATGCCCGAATAACCCCTGCAATGTGCTATGTGTGTTTCAAGCTCTGTCCAGCTTTTATGCAGATTCTGCCATAAAAAACGAGCACACCATGCCATATTATTTTGTCCAGTACAATGTTGGACAAAATGGAAGACAATGTCTTCCTGGCAGCTGCAGGAGATTTTGTATTACATGAACAGATCGCTTTGTATTAGGATTCATGGTTTGCACTAGTTGTTAGTACATCTTAGAATTATTATTCCACATATTCCCTGTCAATTGTAAGCACTATTTAAGAGAAATGCATCATCCCTTACAATCAATTTAAATCCCATCCACAGAGGAAAAGACATCAACGTGCAGCCATCGCCTTAACAGCAAACACATCATAGAGCGGCATTATAAGTCACTAATCAGTGACCTCTGTCTTTCATTACCATTGCTTCATCCTATACCATAATGAGCTCGCCATCTACAAAGACGCACACTAACAAATATGCTGATGAATGTGTTTTCTCATGGAACATTAAGTTGTAAAATAGATATGATTAACACTGATTGTGTAACTGCTCAGACACCGGCTCCGACCGCACAAACAATCACCCAGGTTTTCAAATTGTAGAGATCACTAATATTACAGGTTTTTTTATCTACCGAAAATGATAAATTGTCCATATATGTGTACGTCAGAAATTAGAGCAGAAACAAAAGTGAATTACTATAAGTTTTACGTAAGGATGCAATAAATATAAGGAGATAGATAGACTTCAGATAGATGAACAAGATAAATAAGATAATATATTGTAATATATATTTATACATACACAGTTGAAATCAGAAGTTGACATACACTATATAAAAATACACATACGCATATCCTTCCACAAGTTTCTCACAATAGTTGGTAGGAATTTGGGCCCATTCCTCCTGACAGAACTGGAGTAACTGAGTCATGTTTGGAGGTCGTCTTGCTCACAGACTTTTTTTTTTCCTTAGCTTTGCCCATTAATATTCAATAGGATTGAGGTCAGGGATCTGTGATGGCCACTTCAGAACATTGACTTTGTTATCCCTAAGCCACTTTATAACCAGTTTGGCAGTAGGTTTGGGTAATTGTCCATTTGGAAGACCCATTTCCAGCCAAGTTTTACCTTCCTGGCTGATGTCTTGAGATGTTGCTTCAGTATTGCCACATAATCTTCTTTCCTCATGATGCCATCTATTTTGTGCAGTCCCTCCTGCAGCAAAACAAACCCATAAAATGATGCTGCCACCACCATGTTTCACAGTTGGGATGGTGTCCTTAGGCTTCCAAGCTTTTCCTTTTATCCTTCAAGCGTAATGATGGTCATTATGGCCAAACAGTTCAATATTAGTTCCGTCAGACCACAGGACGTTTCTCCTAAAATGTAGGTCTTTGTTCCTGTGTGCATTAGCAAAAATGAATCTGTCTTTTTTGTTTCTTTTGGAAAAATGGCTTCTCCCTGGCAGAGTGGCCTTTCAGCCCATGTTGACACAGTACTCGTTTCACTGTGGATAAGGACACAATCTTTCCAGCTTCTGCCATCATCTTCACAAGGTCTTTTGCTTTTGTTCTTGGCTTAATGTGCACGTCGGACCAAAGCACGTTCATCTCTGGGAAACAGAACCGTCTCCTTCCTGAGCGGTATGATGGCTGGAAATTCCCATCTTGTTTGTACTTGCGTATAATTGTTTGTACAGAGGATCAGGTATCTTCAGGTATCTGGAAATTGCACCCAAGGATGAACCAAATTTGAGCAAGTCCACAATTCTTTTACTGATATCTTGGCTGATTTATTTAGACTTTCCCATGATGCTACACAAACATGCTGTGTCTGTGAGCATCAAAATACATCCACATGTGTGTCTCTAATAACTCAGATGTTGCCAATAAACTTATCAGAAGCTTCCAAACACATGACAATATCATATGGGCTGTCCCAAATTGTTTAAAGGCATAGTAATCTTAGTGTATGTAAACTTGTCACTTTACAGAAAGTAATGGAATGTTTTAAAACATTCTCTCATTATTCTGGCATTTGGAAATATTAATAATTATGCTAATCCTAATTGACCTACAAAGGGAAAGGTTTATTCTGATTTCATATAAGACAGTAAGAAAAAAACATGCAGATGTGTCTTCATATATAGTGTGTGTAAACTTCTGGTTTCAACTGTATTTATCGATCAGTAGATGAGTATGATAGATAGATTGACAGATATAGAAAAGAGAAAACAGATCAGTAGACAAACATAACAGTTTTAGATAGAAAAGCATAAATCAGATCAATAGAGCATATAGACAGGAAGATGGATATATAGATAGAATAACAGAAAGATGGATAGACAGATATTAGGATAGATATACAGGAAGATCCATAGACTGATAGATATTAGGATAGATATTAAGATATATAGGTGATAGATAAATATTAGGATAGACAGATATTAGGATAGATAGATATTAGCATAGAGAGATAGAAAGATAGATATAAAACTAGATAGATGATTGATAGATAGATAGATATTAGGATGAATCAATAGATTTTAAGATAGATAGATATTAGGATAGATATATAAATAGATTTTAGCATATAGAGATAGATAGATAGATAGATAGATAGATAGATAGATAGATAGATAGATAGATAGATAGATAGATATGTGGCGCCCCTGCGGTTAGGCGCCACAGGGTAGTATTACACCTTAAAAATAATGTGTCAACCTTGTAAGTCCGCAAAGCATTCACTGATCTCAGGGAGACCAGTCCAAGAAAACACTGCGGGCAGCTGGCTAAAGCGCCCAAACACAGTGAACTCCTAGGCACATTGCCCCCTGGGAAATATGAATATTCAAATAGAGTCTGTGGAGCCTCGGCTAGGAGTCTCAAACACAGAACCAGCCATAATCCCTCCAGGGAAGGACCCAGCCAAGGGGTGGCTCCTTGCGGAGAACACCATACCCACCATATGAAGTGGCCCTTTAAGTCAATATCCAACTCTTTTACAAGTTTACAGATATGACAAGGGAATACCAAGGCCAGGTATCCATCCACATACAGCTGTTTCGGGGTGTTGCCCCTCATCAGTGTGGAGTAGGATTCTGGCTAGGTGGGAGCAAGGCCTAGCAGACCAAGACCGCAAAGTATTCACTGATCTCAGGGAGACCAGTCCAAGAAAACACTGCGGGCAGCTGGCTAAAGCGCCCAAACACAGTGAACTCCTAGGCACATTGCCCCCTGGGAAATATGAATATGCAAATAGAGTCTGTGGAGCCTCGGCTAGGAGTCTCAAACACAGAACCAGCCATATATCCCTCCAGGGAACCTTGTAAGTCATCAGCTCAAGGTTCACTTTATGGAGTCTGTTTTTACACCCACCTAGGACCACACCACTTAGAATGGGGGGGGGGGGGGGCAGTAGTTTAGTAGGTCCCAAAGGGGTGGGGGTGGAGCCTAGGATAGAGTAGTGGGAGGGAAAGTGACAGCTAGACAGTGCTGGGAAGACAGTAAGTGAGGACGAGCCTGACAGCGACGCTGCAGAGAGGAGCCCCAACCTTCACGGGGGAACCAGGACAGAGAGCAACAGGCCAGGACTGGTTGGAGCCGGCTGGTCACGTTGGGGAAGCATCGGCAGTGCGGGTTGCCGAAGTAGCCAGACGTTTATCTCTGCAGACCGACGAGCTGCGGGCCCAACAAAACCGGGTTGCCGTTCACACCACAAGGTTCCTCGCCCCTCAGGACCACAATAGATCCAGGACCGCAGGGGTAACGGCCCGAATACTGATGTCAGGGGAGAGTACTGTCTCCTCTTAAATCCGGGAAAGGATAACCGTGCCCCACCGTGGGAGATCAGGGGACTGGCGGGAGAGCTCTGCGAGGGTGGAGAGTAAGGAAGACAAGTTTAACCCAGAAAGCCATAGAAGGAAGGACATCAAGAGACTCCATAACAGGGAACCTGGAGCTGGTGACTGACCCCCGGTAAACCGGACTGTACCGTACACCATCACCATCTGCCGGTACTCATTAAAGTAGAGTAAAGTTGAATTGGACTCGGTCTTCCTTCTTGTGGTGCCCGGAGGGCTCAGCATAAGCCGCAGCTCAGCAGAAAGGTAAGAACTGCAGTACCAACACCTACTACTACTCCCCTCATCCCCCTCATCATCCACAATTTCCATCACCGCTGCCCTGAGGTAATAGCTCCACCTGTAGGGAGCTGTCCCACACTCTGCTGCACCCACCATCACCTCAGCGGCTGGCTTGCAGCGCCGGTACCTTTATTACCAGGAACTACAGGTGGCGTCACGATACCCTGTAAATACCCCCTTCTCCCATCATCAACATCTACTGATCACCAGGGCACGGCACCGGGATCCTGTCCACCTGTGACTCCCTATTCAGCAGCCCCGGTGACCGAGTACCCCCCGCATCAGATAGATAGATAGATCTTTTTACCGGCCAAACTGTATCTAAAGTAACCACATATCATATTCCTGTGCTGTCAGAGAACGCCGGGGTCAGGACACAACATTCTCACATTCTGATTCTATTTTTATTTAATTTTTTTGTGGGAAGTAAAACACCATAAGATTTTGTGACAGGTCGTAAAGTAAACAAAAAAAATAGACATTTGTTAAATGTGGTGTGTCCGGGCTGAGTGTCAGCACACAGGTGCCGCGAAGAAAAAGGTCCTTCTTTCTGAAACTGCATTTTCTGCCAGGATTTCCATAATTCCTCCCTAAAAAAACACTGCTTAAGTCAGGAGCAGGAGAGCGCGGGGCTCAGACGTGGCGCGCTTTCTTGTCAGTTGATTTCCCCGTCACTCTATCACTTGTCAGCAGCCTCTCCTGACAGCTCCGGCTCTTTAGTGCAGGTGCTCCTTTACATTTCTGCTCTATATTACACGCACATTGCCGGCAGATTATGCACAAGTCATGTTTAGCGTTTCTTTACAGGAGAAAGTTCTACCAGAGAAGAAAGTTTAAAGTTCGATCCTCCATGAGATCTCAGTAGGGTGGAGGAAAATGCTATATTGTATAGTTTATATACAGTATGGTCAATAAAAATAATAATAACAAAAAGGAATACAATAAAACATGCTTAGATAGTCCCTGTACTTTCAGACAACTTGATCTCATTTAAGTAGATAATTTGCAAATCACTTTATTTTGGAATTGTTGTTTTAGCCCTGAAAATTATCTCTCACATGCCATCCTTTACTTACTGCCTGTTGTCAATTGCAATCTTCCTCCAGCAGCAGAGAGGTGGTTAGAACAGACAAAAAGGTAAGGTAGCAGGATAGTAGTGACGGGAAAAGGCAATCAGGGGAATTAGAGTGACTCTTGGACTGAGCGTCCCTAGCTAACTCTGTTCCCAGAAGTACCTCTGAAGGTGAGTATGTCTGGGCCGCTACCCTTGCCCTGCTATTAACCAGCCCTCGGCTAACACTCACTCACCTCCACCCAGGGACCAGGATAAGCACAGCAACTCCCGCACACAATAGCAATCTCCAGGAAAGCTATGGGACAGCTTCAACATGAGCTGTCACAACATCCACACAGCTTACGATAATTCAGAGAATGAACTCTATCAGCGACATCAGGTGATGGGTCATGAGACTAATTAAAGGCTATAGGAGTGGTCATCAACCCCATCACCTGATACACACAGCAACAGCAACTCATACTGCAAAGCCATAGTAACAAATTAACCCTTAAGGTACAAAAGGGAATTTACAATGTGGTGCAGTTCACAGAGACGGCAGAGCAGTCTACACATGACACAGAGACACCAAGACAGAATAAAGATCTTTGTCTCCCTATTCCTGCTATCTTATCAATCTGCATACAGGCATAACAGAGAGGAAGGGTTTCAGTTCAGGGCTGCATGGCAAGATTATAGTTACATGGGTTGAAAAAAGACCAAGGTCCATCAAGTTCAACCTTCCTCCAGTTATACATTTTTGTCACTAAATCATCTATAATCGACAACGTTATTTACTGACGGAATCACCTAGACCTTTTCTAAAAACTATTGACTCTGCCATTACTACCTCTTGTAGTAGGACATTCACCCGTCTGACCGCTCCAACCGAAAATAATCCTTTACTATGTAGCTGCCGGAATCACCTTTTCTCCCCCCTGCAGTGAGTGCCCCCTGGTCCCTAGTATTGAACGGACTATAATTTCTGAATTGTCTTCTTTAAAATATGGACCCATAACTCGATCCCATATTCTAGATGTGGCCGTACAAGTGGTTTATAGAGGGGTAACAGTACGTTGGGATCACAGGATTTTATCTCTCTTTTTTACACATCCTAAAATCTTGTTTGCTTTTGCAGCTGCTGCCTGACATTGAGGACTGCTGCTCTGCTTACTTGAAACCAGAATACCCAAGTGTGGAGATGTGCTATGTAATAATGAAAGAAGAAGTCCCAGAACATATAGTACTGGCGGAATGCAGATTAAAATGAACTACCTACTGAAAAAGTGTGGATGACAAGTCAGTAAGTATGAAAAGCAGGATAGTTCCTGGACATAGGAGGTCTGTGTTTTAGTAGATGGGGGCAGTATATTACTGTAATCTTAGATTATTTTAGATAATCTATAGAACTGTACGGCACTAATTGGGAGTTATGTGGCACTGTCGGCAGGTTATCTCTGGCAGTGTCTGATGGCTATCCCTGGCGCTTTGTGGTGGTATATCTGCCACTGTCTGGAGACATCTCTAGCACTGTTGGGATCTGTGAGCACAAAAATTATCATCAGCAAAAATAACATTTTGCATAGGGTGTGCATTATTGTAATTGTGGCATCCCTGCGGGGTCGCCAACATGCTCACCGCCACGACCGAACTGTGCGCCTCCTCACTTCTCTATTGTTGCCCATGTATTCCCTGCACTCAGGGCATGTGCACACCACACAGGTCTCCAGGGAGCATGCTTAAGGAACATGTCTGCGCTCCACCTCCGCTTTTAAAAGGGCCAGCGCACTATTACCTAGAAGAACTCCTCAGCCTATGGCTGAGAGGCACTAGGTATTAAAGATGTCCTCCAACTAGGGGAGGGGCTACAGCAACCTTCAGTTATTAAGTTATCTGTCTTCTGCCTAGCTAGTTGTCAGGTCCTGTTTCCCTGTGTCAGTCACCTGTACCTGTGCCCGCCTTCCCATACCTGTACCAGCCTGCTTCTGCTGTCCCTCCTGCACCTGCCAGGCCTGGAGACTGTACTTGTCTGTACTCGAGTCCGACCCTGCCCTGGGGGGGGGGGGGGGTGGTCAGCTGCCACAGGATCGCCTGTGGTCCGGTGGGTTAACCCCTGCTTGACATACCGGCGTGCGTAACTATTATTTTGCCTTGGGCCGAAAGGAGGAGTAATTTCTGCACTCACAAAACATCCTCAATTGTGGCCGGGCCCTATATAAGAACCTAAGCAAAGTGCAGCATTTGCCAGCTATTTTCTGGCATTGAAGACTACAACACGGTCATTACTGCGGTGACAGCCAGGCGTTCCTCGTAACCAGTGGACTGCAAGACGGTAAAAATGTGGTCAGCCCAGAAACTAGTAAAAGTAAGTCTAATTAGGTGCAATTCCAATCTACCTCTCATCCAGCGAATTACCGCAGTGTAATATGACGCTTGTCTCAGCACTTTCAACCACAAAAAAATACAACTAAATTGGATATTTACAGCCGTAAACCCAAAGCCGAATTTACCTGCGCTCTCCGCTCAACAAAAAAGAATGTAGAGGAAAAGGTGTTAATAATGATATTTAAATAAAGCAGACAGAAGAACCCAGAAGATTTTCTAAGCTGCTAATGATGTCAATTATTTGCAGAAAAACCTCCAACTCGTTTGCGCGTCACTTTCTCGGCAATATATTGTATTTATGTTACTCCGCAGACGTGTCTATACACCTTGGTGACAGCTCAAAATACTGATAAGAAATCTGTCAGCACAGACACGGATCTTCTCCAGCGATGTTCACAGTTTTTGACAAGACGTAGCAGTAGCCAACGGATTTACACTTAGCCGAAATCGCGGAAAAACATTGGCGGACAGAGTGCTCCAAGCCACTTGTCAGCGCGGCCCCATCATATCTTCATAACATGTAAATGAATATGTTTGTAAAACATTGTATGGTTATACCAGGGAGCACCTTACTCATCTGGAAAAGCAAGAAAATAACGATCCTACATGCTGGGGTCTACAAGGAGGGGAATAAGACATCTACTGAGGAGCAAAGATCAGGTCAAGACATAGCAGGACTTCTCCACCCATGGTAACTGTTCCAAAATTAAGCCCTAAAGATGACCTGTTTTTTCAGGTGACTTTTCACAATAAGAAGCCATGCTGATGTCCCTCTTATATAACACCATTTTTGGCAATTTTTTCTCATCAACAGTCTCTATCTTTAATCTTCAGTGGCCTCTAAAGGGGGCGTCACACGCATCAATATCGTGAGCGACATCGCCGAAAAGTGACGCATCAGCGATGTCGCTCACGATATCACAAGTGCATCATGCTGTGTAACAGCGCGACTGAACTGCGATCTATCGCTGGTCGCAGGTTGACAGGTTTACCAGCATGAACGTAAACCTGTCAATCTGCAACCAGTGATTAGGCTGGATCGCGCCGTCTGACACCGCAATAGCGATGTTGGCGGCGATCCAGCCTATACCGCAGTATTGCTGCGGATCGCTCGCTGGGCTGATCCCAGCCCAACGAGCGATGGCTCCGCCCGCATTGCTGTGGCTTCACCGGCAACATCCTGCCGTGTGACATCAAGGCTGCGATGTCGGAAGCGAGCGCGCACCCGCGCATCGCTTCCGACATTGCAGCTTTGGTTGCTGCGTGTGACGCTGCCTTAAGCTAGCTGGTGGAAGAGCGCTGTCATGATGTCTCTTGCACACTGCACCCACCGGCATGAGGAATTACTGTACTCCTATCTCGTTATCAGAAGCATGAAGGACATTTTATTGCAGCACTAACAGTGTAGCTGTGAATCCATCACTGTTGAAATAAAACACTTACTAGAAAACAGCAGAATAATCTTTAGTCGTCTGTACCTGTCAAATTGCGTCCTTCCCCGATTGTTTCTGTATTCTGATTCTCTGGTGTGCTGACAGTCTGTCCTGTCTTAAAAGGACCATTAAAGGCATTTTTTATTGCACCGCTGGAGCCCGTTGACCCCTGTATTGTACTCACCCTTTGGTAACTTCACCTTCTGTTGCCGTCACTCAAGTCGGTCTTCTCCGGTAGCTGCGGTGTTTCATGGAGCGCTCCGGAAGTCACAACTCAATGCTTCTCTCGTTCTGGCTCTCATGTAGATGCATTGAGCTCTTGTAAAATAACTTTTGGCTTCCGGAAAGTCAGACATTTCGGGCAAAAGATGGCAACACCAGACAAGAGTGGCGTGGAAATGAGGTGAAGCTGCCGGTAGGTGAGCATGTGACGGGGTGAAAGGGGACTTAGATTCAAAGCACCACTCCAGCGATGGAAGAAAGACCACACTGGAGTGCTGCTTTATACAAGATGTATTTTATCTGTATTGCTTGATTAGTTATTACGGTAGTTTAGGAGGTGGGAGGAGCAGAAGTGGCTCATAAGTGCAGAAAGAAGAATATTGCTGTAATAAGACATTATTTCAAAATGTATTATACTTGCTTTGCACTGCTGATTTCATAGTAGGTGGAAAGATCAGTACAAGTACAGTACATGACAAGTCATTTGAACGCCTGCCCCAATCATTGGAGGGCTGCTTACAGAAAGCCCCTATGAACCCAACAGATTAATAGTATCACCATAATGGATTTTATCACTCCGAATATCGCCTGGGTCATGTGATCTATGCTATGAATCAGGTAGATTACTTTCAGGACAATAAAACCATATGACTAAAGGGCACGTTACACGCTACGATATTGTTAACAATATCGTTGGTACGTCACAGGTTTTGGGGCGGAGCAACAACGTCGTAAGGACGTCGTTGTGTGTGACACGTTGAATAAACCAATGGATAAGTTGGCTGATCGTTGATCGCAGGTTTATGAACCAGACCATAAATCAGTTGCTGAGCGTCCACCCAATCTGCAGCATCGGTGTGTGTGACACCCTGATAATGATGTCATTTACGACTTCGCCTATTCAAAACTGGAGGACATAGGCGACCAGACGACTGCAAGCATCGTTCGCTTGTCGCAGAATCGTTACTGCGTCATTCTCGATATCAGTACATGTGGCACCTCACTAGCGATCATTGAACGTCGTTCCAGCGATGTAGGTCAAGATGGATCGTTAGTCGGTTCGCCGACACATTGAAGCGTGTAACCCGGGCTTTAGTGACATTGAGTAATTGTAAAGTCTGCCCTTAAACAAATTGAATTTTTGGGAAAATAAAATTAAAGGATTGGCTCCATGTGTTATGTTTTGTCCATAATTTTCACTCACTTTTATGGGACTCGTAGAAACCAGAGCTGTGGAGTCGGTAAGCCAAACATCCGACTCCAACTCTTCAGTTTCCCTGAATCCGCCTTAGACTCTGACTCCACCAAAATGAACACCGACTCCAAATCCACCTTCACAACTCCCGACTCTACAACCATGGCTGTGGAATCAGTATGCCAAACATCCAACTCCTCAATATCCCTGAATCCGATTCCACCCAAAATGGATCTGACTTTAACTCCACAGCCCTTGTAGAAACAACATAGTATGGCCCACTTAGCTGTTCACAGATCCACAACCACTTGTGACTGATGTATAGACACAATTCTCCCATCTCAGGTGCCAATTTGACAAATTAGGCTCTGCTAGAAAATGTTTCAAAAACCCCAAATTAAAGGTTTCATCCTGTGTTATTGTTGTTGTTGTCTTCTGATGCGCGGAATGTGTATAAAAATCATCTCGAAAGATAACGGTTAGTGCATGGGCTGAAGTGGTGGCCATTCAACAAAAATTCCCTTTTTGGTTTCACAAATTTCCCCCTCAGGCTCAGCCATAGTAATAACACAGCAAGAGACATTTATCACTGCGTTGTGCCAAAATATGGGTGCAAAGTGGGACGTTAATGGTGTTGTCTGAGCTTTTCACAAAAGTCTGCAGGCACTCTGTGTGACTTATTTCATATCAATTAAAATAGGTATGTGTCACTTCACACCTCCTGATGAAGTTCTAAATGAAACGTGCATTGGGGCATCAAGGACTACATAACATCTGACAAGTGCTACATGTAAGTTGAAAAACTATAAAACTACCCCACTCTGTATCACACTTAAGATAGCTGTAACCTTATAATAGTGTTATGCAATTAGCATAGTGCAAAACCTTTTTGTCTAAGGCTGCTTTAACATCAGCGGTTTTTGCCGATCGCGGCAGATGCAGTGAAAAAAACGCATCTGCCGCGATTACCGCATAACCGCTGCACTTGCGGCACAGTTGCGGCAAGCCCCATGCAATGTCTATGGGGCTTGCGGTAAGTGTGCGGCAGGTGCGGCAAGTGTGGATTCGGCACCTGCGGCAGATGCGGCCGCGAAAAAAAAATGCGGTCAGCTGCGGTTTTTTTTGAGGCCGCACCTGCCGCAAGTGCCGATACCGCACTTGCCGCACCTGCCGCAAGCCCCATAGACATTGTATGGGGCTTGCCGCAACTGTGTCACAAGTGCAGCGGTTATGCGGTAATCGCGGCAGATGCGGTTTTTTCACCGCATCTGCCGCGATCGGCAAAAACCACTGATGTGAAAGTACCCTAAGAATGTTACTGTTTGCTACAATTGTATTGTCCCTGTTTCTAAGCAGTATTATGGTGCCCCGGAAGATCCAGTCGCCACAGAGATACTACACCCCAGGCAGAGATCTAGTACCCCATTCTCGGGTAAGGAAAGGACACTGACCGATATCCAGACACTCAGGCCAACACTACACCACTCCAGGTCAGGGTTAGAGCGAGATTGCTCTTAAGGGAGAGCACAGTCCCTGATCCTGTCTGGAGGGGAGGGACCAGGGTAGGGGGGATGAGTGGAGAGCAGAGTTTAGGGGAGCACCCAGGGGGGAGTGAAGCCAACACACGTTGGTGACGTAGGACACGTAACAGACAGTATAAAAGGACAGTAGAAACATCTAGAAGACAGTTAGTGGGTGGCTGGCAAGAGCTGAAGGAATCTGTGAGGGCCAGATTGTATGTCTAGAAAGAGAAATCCTGGGGACTGGAGCCAGTGGGAGCTCGTCCTAATACCTGGGAGAGGCAAGACCAGACACAGGAGCTGAAAGAGAAGGAGGATGCTCCAGAAGACGTAAGGGGTCCCAGGGGACCAGGTAGTGGGCAATGCACCTGGGGACGCCCGTAATCCATACCGACTGAGACCGTGAGGAGGGACAAGGCCACAGAGTAAGGGGGACTGGGTCCCAGACAAGTGGAAAACAACCAGGCTGATATAACAAACCGGAGGCTGCTGTATCTACAAGTGCCACAGCCGAAATGGCGATTCATGTTCATCTTAACAGCCGAAATGGCACACACTCGCCAATAAGGTGGCATGGAGGGTCAAGGGACTGGCACTGACATAACCATATGAAGGCCTGCGGCCACTGGCTCAGGGTGGTGTGTGAGTGAGGCGCAGGCAAAGCAAGGGCAGCAGAAGAGATGACCGTGAAAGGACAGTAAATGGGGGTACCGGTTAAGTGCCACCACGTTACCCGGGAGTTAGCTAAATCCTCTTTCCACCTCCAAGGACTCAGCGCGTGGGGTGTTGCAATGGTGACAACTGCTGTAATCGGGAATGACAAAGCTGTGAGTAAACATTTTGAGACTGCACCCTGCTGTGTCTGTGACTTTCTTGCGGCACTATCAACCCTGCGCTTTAACATCAGCACCAACTCAATTAGTAACATCTGCTGCCCTGTGATCAGCCCTACCCATGAAGGGCTTTCCAACCAAGCTGCCTTGTCAACGACCCCAGAGGAACTGTGCAGCAGCGGCGCCAACCACTAGCAGCAACCTGTGGGTGGCATCACGTGAACAAGCATCCCCAGGTCTAGTAACCCTTTCCTGAGAAGCCACCTTCCCTCATCACCTATCCCCAAAGCAGAGTCACCTTCTCCTTTTGATTGACTGCTCTGGGGCCACGGACTGGGTCACACCACCGTGACATCCCTAGCAACGACATCGTCAGGACCCAGCTCTGAGTATCCCACGGCCCCCACGGGGTCAGTCAGTATTACCGTATATAGAAGTATACATAGCTATTTTAATTAATAAAAAAATTTATATTTCTTATTGTTCTAAAATACTGTAAGTGAGATCTTTTTCAGGGCGTGTTTATTGTATTTTGAGTTTGACTTGATTATTGTTTGTGGGATATAAGCTATTATTATTTAACTCTGTGTGACTGTAGACTTGTGAATCTTCACGTTGCGTGCTGTGCACACTGTGAAGATTCTCCAGTGCTGACAGCGAGACCAAGCGATCAAGTGACCACCAGTATGTAATATGAATATTTCCAGCAACATTTCGATTAGATGTGTGCGAACAAGCTCAATTTACTTCTTTTGAGCAAGTCTGCACATGTCTAGCCAGAATGAGGTCGGAAGTACCATATGAGGATTAATGATGAGTGAGCACTACCATGCTTGATTGCTCGGTACAACGAAACGACCAGGACGGACACTTGGACGGCTTCTACTCAAGTGCCGAGTACAATGGAAGTCAAAGCGAAACTCAAACTTTTTACAGAGACCCAACTAAGAAAATGCTCAAGTTTCCCATTGACTTCCATTATACTCGGTATTCGAGTCAAGCCCGTCCAAGCATCCAACCTGCTTGTTTCGAGTACTGAGCACTCGAGCATGGAAGGGCTTGCTCATCACTAATGAATACCACATACTTGTGGTCACTTAAATGCTCATTCTCGTCGTCGGCACCGGAGAATCCTTGCTGCATGCAATGAGAGGATTCACAAGTCTGCGGTCATATAGAGTGCCTGCAGATTTTAGTGAAAATCCTGGACAACCCCTTAATTATAACCAAAATTTAGTAATATTTGACAGCATCTATTACACCATTTTTTAGTACCAACACCAAAACTTAAAAATTATGAGAACAGGGAACGTGGGTAACCTTTTTGTGTGAAGTATGACATTTATTATGGCATTTTTACATAAAAATTGCAACAAGTCGCCTGTTCTACACAGGTCAACATAACTGTTTTAAAGTGGCTTAAATTTTTTTTTTTATATAATACAACAATTTTAAAACAGGCCTAAAAAGTAAAAAAAATTGTACAACAAATTCTATATTAACGTTAGAAAAAAGATAGAAGCCAGTGAGTCAAATGTCTGACATTAGAAAAAGTGCAAAATAACCGGCTTAAAAAAATCATAATTTTGCGTAAAAATGTGTAGAAAATCTTTTCATTAAGATGCAGCATTTGGCACATTGGTCTCCTGCCACCAATAAATAAAGAGTGCTGGTATATTTTGCACCTAATTTATCATTACCTGTATTAACCTGTCACCCGGTCTTTCCCATATAAGCTGCAGACACCACCAGTAAACCCTTCTATACAGCGATCTAGAATACTGAGTCCGATCTGTAAAAACAAAAGACCTTATATTATACTCACCTACATGGCGGTCCTGTGCAATGGGCATCAGCGGTCTTGATTCGGCGCCTCCTTGCAATCCTCCTTCCTGGCTTCATGAGGATGACGCATCCTATGTCACCCACACAATGTCTCCCAGTATGCACCTGCGCGAGTGCACTTCTCACTGTCCTACTGACTGCAGAGCAAAGTACTGTAATGCACATGTGCGTGGTAAGGTCAAAGCGCGCCTGTGCATGTGCTCCACAATAATTTGCTCTGACCTTGGTAAGGCAGAGAAGTGAACGTGTACAGGAGCGCAAGGCGAGACATTGGATGGATGATGTAGAACGCCTCAGCCACATGAAACTAGAAAGAAGGTCAGCGATCGCAAGAAAAGAATAGGTTCTGGATAAAGATCAGCAACACCCATCAGACTGAACCACTCCGTAGGTGAATATAATAAAAGATATCTTTTATGTTATACAAATAGGCTTGGGGACTTATATAGAGTATTCTAGAATACTCTAGGACTTATGGTACCTTTACACGCCGCCACGGCAGGCTGGATACATCCCGCTACAGGCTACAAATGTAGCTTGTAGCGTCAATGTAGCCCGTCGTAGCGGCGTCTGAAGACGCGACGCTACAGCCGGCGACAGATACATCTGTTTATGGGCTCTGCTCGAAAACAGATGGCTATATCGCCGATGGTAGCGAGCTGTATCGGCGTGTAAAGAGGCAACGGAAGGGAACTCGGGACAGCCTGCGATGTAGCTGCAATGTAGCAAAGGCGTGACCCTGGCTCCATGTTACCGCACCCCATGTGCGATCATTGGTGGAAGCTGCTGCATGACGATTGGTAGTCGCTGCATAGGGCGGCATATTTAAGGAGCTGACCAGTCACACTACACAATCGCTCGAGCGTGCTGTATTACTCAGCCTCCTGCGATGCCTGCCCAATCAGGATGTTATTGCTTCGTCCTATCAGCGTACGGACGGCTTGTACTCCACAATTGTGGCACGCCTATGTGCTGTCCCTGCTGCACCAGGTCTGCCCATAGTAGCTGGTTATAGCGGTGTGTAAATGAGCTACAGCTGGCTACTTGAGACACCCGGCGATGTAGCTAGCTATAGATGTAGCGTGGCGTAGCGCACCTTGTGGCGGCGTGTAAAGAGGGTGCGTTGACCGTTTGTAACCGTTTAAGCGTGCTCGTGCACGTGAAGTAGCGGGATGTATCCAGCCTGCCGTGGCGGCGTGTAAAGGTACCATTACTGATGGTGGCCACACTTTATATGGGAAAAACCTGGTGACAAATATGGGATTGCTGTAAATGACACCATTTTTGATAAATGCAGGCCACAATAGACAGATCTGCTCAGTGTTCCTTTTTCCTATAGTTTGGTTCATCTAAAATAAAATAAATAGGCACTTCCTTAAAATTCTGCCGATGCGTAAGATTAGTTTTGATAGAGAATGTAATATAATAAACGCACAAAGTGTCAATGTCTGAAATCTTCAAATTATGTCAGAAATACTGTGCAATATATTTATTAGGGAAGCAGCACTTTGTCAAATTCCATTTTGCCTTTGTGCATTTTTTTGTGCAGCGTTCCCGTCTCCGGGCCATGCTCTACCACTCCTCCGTCCTCAGCTTAAATATTACATGCAATATTTTATGAGACGCCAAAGTACATATTGCATTGTTCATTTATTTCCCCACTCCTGCTCCATCACTACCCCTCGATTTAACAGCTGATTCAGTCTTCTATCCTGGGCTCCCTTGGGCTACTCCATTACCAGCCTCCTCTCCTGGGGTTGCCCGGGGCACGGCACTCTTAACTCCCCCTTCTTGCCTTGATGCTTTGATCCTTCCTCTTATCTCCCTTGGTTACAATGATCCTCACATGCTCGGCTCCCCTGGTATCATGTCTTCGCAGTCCTCCTCTTGACAAAGTCAGCTGCTTCCTACATGTCTCATCTCCGAAGCCAAACAATGGGAGCTACATACGATATACACATTGTGTTTCTTCGAGAAGGAGCCATTTATTTGTCATTTTTCTTACGGGAAAATTATCATTAATGCATCATTTTGCAAGAAAAAACTGTTGATATATTATCCACCTAACATTTAAAGTTTACAGCTATGATCTGTGGGTCATCTCTGATTTTTAGAACCGGAAAACATCATATGTAGTGTATATACGGATACATCAATAATGGAGGTTGTGGCTGAAATCATGATCTCCGAGGATAAAAAAGTGCAAGCACAATTCTAGGAGCCAACTACGTCAAATTACAAGCCAATATAGTAATACAGATAAAAACACCATATGCCTAAAAACACATGTGCAGTTCTTGGTGAAGTCAATCTTGCACGGAAGCGTGAAGTCCTTCCTTTTTATTTCCAATGACCTTTTAGATCATCCTGATGTGTCTCAAAAAATTAGTCACCAAATACTTTGCAGTTTTTGCTGCAATTTTTTGATCCAAACACAGAAGTGGAGACAAGAGAAAGATAGCTGCCCTTAATATTTTTATTTCCTATCGGAGCCAGCACTGCCTTCCGCTAAATAAAGAATTCAACAGCAAAAATTGAATATGTGATTCTTCCGGCTTCACTGAGATTTGTAAACATGAAGCAATCTTCTGTCAAGGATCCACTTGCAAGAGACTTGCGCGACTCTCTCACCAGACACTGCCACCCGCTCTCCGGACAGGAGCATGCAGCTGCATGTATTTCTTTGCGCCTGCACGCTCCTGTCCGGACAGCAGGCAACCGTGCCGAGTGATGTGATGCGAGAGTCGGTCGAGTCTCTTGCCAGTGGGACCCCGGCATTAGGTTAAGTTCACATGTCCAGTGATCCATCAGTAATCCATTGTGCAAACACAAGCTTTTTGCCTGTTTTGCAAAAACGGATTCTTTCAGGATCCATTCTTTTTAACATGGAAGTCTACGGAAAACGGATCTGTTAATTGATCACACTATCTGCCATTTGAGAAGCAAAAACCGGATCCTTTACAAATGAAAGAAAGTCAGAGGCTAAATAGTGATCAGTTACCGGCTCCGTTCCCCATAGACTCCAAATGTTAAAAAAAATGGATTCTGCAAAAATCTATTTTTTTTCAAAATGGACCAAAAAGTTGTGTTTCCAGAATTCTTCCGCCAATGGATTGCTGCTGGATTCACTTTAACGGATGATTACTGGACATGTGAACTCAGCCTTAGCAATTACCTCATTGCCCATCCTCCTAGCAGTCACAGCAATGAATCTTCCTTCCCCTAGTAATCATATCGGTGTCCTCATGCCTCCCAGTGCCCTCCTTAGTAATCACACCCCGCAGTCACAGAAGTGCTATTCATTTTACACTTTTCTACAATGCACCAGTAAAGTGTACGGTTAACAAAATGGCCGAACTATTATTGCTGGCAACATATAGCGCAATCATTTTCTGATAGACACTCTTACAACCGGACAAAAGACACATGCCCTCAACCTTTGTATAAAAAAAAAATGGAACCAGATATGGTTAAAGACCAGCACCATGTACTGTGGTACTCAATGGTTGATGAACAAATAGATGACTCTATTGTCATGATTAGGGCTACGTCACTACAGTTGACTCACTAGTCATTGTATTTTGAGACAATTTAATCTCATTTGATAGATGATGTGATAAATATACAATCTGCAAATCACTTTAAAATTATTTTACTCCAGGAAAACCATTTGAATATGCGCCGGTCACTTGGTGCCTCTCTTCTGTGTACAACAGGCAGTGGACAGCAAGTTACTGTGTAATCCTTCTCCAGCAGTAGAAAAGCCAAAAATGGTTATAGGAATTCTGGAGATTCTTTATCACACTACAGAAAATGGAGGTCAGTTATTGGGTCTCTACAAAAAGTGGGGGTAGGAAGTGGAGGAAGGAGTGTAGTCTCTCTACAGGAAGTGAAGAGTCTTTGTCTCCCTATAGGAAGAGAAGGGTCTTTGCCTCTCTACAGGAAGTGAATGACCTTTGTCTTTCTACAGGAAGCGAAGGGTCTTTGTCTCCCTATAGGAAGCAAAGAGTCTTTGTGTCTCCATAGGAAGCAAAGGGTCTTTGCCTCTTTACAGGAAGCGAAGGGTCTTTGTCTCACTATAGAAAGCAAAGAGTCTTTGTGTCTCCATAGGAAGCAAAGGGTCTTTGCCTCTTTACAGGAAGCGAAGGGTCTTTGTCTCACTATAGAAAGCAAAGAGTCTTTGTGTCTCCATAGGAAGCAAAGGGTCCTTGCCTCTTTACAGGAAGGGAATGACCTTTGTCTTTCTACAGGAAGTGAAAGGTCTTTGTCTCCCTATAGGAAGCAAAGAGTCTTTGTGTCTCCATAGGAAGCAAAGGGTCTTTGCCTCTTTACAGGAAGCAAAGGGTCTTTGTCTCCCTATAGAAAGCAAAGAGTCTTTGTGTCTCCATAGGAAGCAAAGGGTCCTTGCCTCTTTACAGGAAGGGAATGACCTTTGTCTTTCTACAGGAAGTGAAAGGTCTTAGTCTCCCTATAGGAAGCAAAGAGTCTTTGTGTCTCCATAGGAAGCAAAGGGTCTTTGCCTCTTTACAGGAAGCGAAGGGTCTTTGCCTCTCTACAGGAAGCGAAGGGTCTTTGCTTCTCTACAGGAAGCGAAGGGTCTTTGCTTCTCTACAGGAAGCGAAGGGTCTTTGTCTCTAAAGGAAGTGAATGGTCTTTGTCTCTACAGGAAGTGAAACAGATCATTGTCTGTCTAGAGGAAGCGAAGGGTCTCTGTCTCCTTGTTATGACTAAGACTCGTTTCAAGAGTCGAATCGCGTCAACAATGATGCTGACATTTTAAGTGTGCAAAATAAAGGTATAGACACATGGAAAATGTCCAAGGTCTGACTGGATTTTTTTTCTTGCCGATTTGCATTTGTTGATACAGGAAATGAAGGATACAGTAAAATAAAGGGTCTTTATCTCTACAGGAAATGAAGGGTTGGTTCTTTGTCTATCTGCTCCAACTCTTTCTGTCAAACTGCATACTACGAGAACAGAGGGGCAAGCTTTCTTTTCAAAGCAGGAAAACCATTGGACAACGCCTCCAGCAACATAAGCTGACAATTGAGGGAAGGCAAGTTCCTGCACCTATAGTGCTGGCAGAATGCTACTGAACAGGAACCATGCATTGAGAGGGAGCAAACAACAAGAATACACAGCACTTAAATGGGAACAGTTTCAGGACATATTAGAATTTATATGGACAAAAGTAGTTTTATTGTGTTTAGTGTGATGAAGATAGCAAGACTACACCTTTCTACAAGCTTCATATGAAGCTTTAAACCATATTCTTTTCAGAAATGGCAGTTTTAGGAGCTATTTAAGTAGAAAAAAAAAAGCAATGCAAGATTTTGCACAAATACCCGATTTAAGGCATAGTCTTTATTTCCTCTACAATCAGGCTTTCTTCAGAGATACATTACAGCACGACGCTCGTGCACATAGCCAGCAATTTAGCATTCGTCCGGTATACTGACAATATATAGATTATGTTTGTGCCACCTCTACAAAATATTTCATTTAAGCATCACTTGTGATATGTTTGTCAAACAGGGAAGCATCCAGCGCCGGAAAATCATAGCTTAATTAAAGTTAAGGCTAGGTCAATAATGTTCATAAGCAAGATGTTTCAGCGTGATGTCACTTGGGTACAATCAATTAAAATGCACATCGAATCGTTTAATGAACAAGCAAGATAAAAGAAAAAAAAAAAAATTGTCGAAGAGGAATGGATCTCGTGTAATAATGTTAATATTAAAAAAAAAAAAAACGCATCTAAATTGGTTGCTATTCTTGCGCGGAGGAGTATTGTGGATATGAATGGTGCGGAGGCTGCGGGAGGAGGACAGCTGATTGATATCAATTGTGCCCTTATAATATGACCGGCGAATAAAAAACCGCACTTCTAATATGAAGGAATAATGTGTGACAAGGTTTCCTAAAATATTCCCCCGTTCTGAACCTGGGAGAAGTAAATTGCTTTTGCTGGCCTCTTCCACCTCGCAGCATGCCTGACAGACAAATTGATCGGAGCATTGGAAAATAATATGCCGGCAAATAAAATAAATAAAAGTCATATTTCTACCGTTAAGTTTCTTACATTTTTCTGAAATTATTATCCTTTTTGAGTCCTTTTTTTTTTTAGGTCAGATACCAAGTACAGTTCAAGGGAAAATAGACGAAATAATCCTTTCGCAAAGTTCAGAGTTTTAATCCTTAATATTATGCTGCTAAATTACAATAAAATTATGTATTGGGATCAGTCAGCAGGTTTTTTGCCATCTCATTGGAGAACAGTATAATGTAGGGAAAGAGACCCTGAATCCAACGATGTGTCACATAGAGCGGCTGCAGGCAGCAATCTAACACCATCAAAGAATTTCGATTCAGGAACACAGCAGAGCTGAGACAGATGCCCCTTCCCACACCAGCAGGGGCGGACTGGCCTAGGTGGCAGGGGGGCAAGTGCCCCCTGGGCTGGTGGTGCAGTCCACATCTAGGGCCGCCCCTTAACAGAAATGGGCTGGCCGCGGGCGTCGCTTTGCGGCCGGCGTGGCGATACCACAGCACATGGCGTCGGAGCTGGTAAGAGAGCCGCAGCAGCACCACCATCCCCCGATAGCACCACTCGACCCCCCCGGGTCCTCAAAAATTTTCGATAGCACCCCTTCCCCCCCGCCGGTCCTCAAAAATTTTCGATAGCACTCCCCCCCCCCCGCTTCTCAACTAAGGGCTGGCACCCGGGTACAGAGGCCCCAGCCAGCCCCTGCACACCAGGCTCTCTATAGAGATTGTGCATAGACTGTGAGGCGTCAATCACAAAAAGGGGGTGTGTCAGACTGACTTTCTAGTCCTGTAATCAAATCACAATCAATGCGTTTAGTTTTAGGCATGAGCTGGGAGAGCTGCTCCCGTCGACACTAGGCCCTCAATAGAGGTTGTCGATTGACTGTGTGAGATGTCAATCACAGCATGTGTGTGACAGCAGAGCTGAGACAGATGCCCCTTCCCACACCAGGCTCTATAGAGATTCTGCACTGTCTGTGAGGTGTCAATCACAAAAAGGGGGCGTGTCAGACTGCCCTGAGGGTCACTTTCTAGTCCTGTAATCAAATCACAATCAATGCGTTTAGTTTTAGGCATGAGCTGGGAGAGCTGCCCCCGTCGACACTAGGCTCTCAATAGAGATAGTCGATTGACTGTGTGAAAACAACAGCGCACAGCCTGATAAGAGAGGCATAGATGATTTTTGATTTTAACCCCTACATCATTGTGTGTTCTGCCTACATAACATAAACCTACTGAAAGATTTCCTTTAATGTGTTCCTTAATTATAATAGGATTATGTATTGCAAGATGACTTAAAAGGAATCTGTCAGTAGGTTTTTGCTATCTCATTTGACAGCAAGATAATGTAGGCAAAGATATCCTGAATCCAACAATATATCACATAGATTACTGGCTGCAGCTGTTCTCACACAATCAAAGCATTCAGATTTAGCCATGGAGCTGAGATGGGAGAGCTGCCCCAGCCCACACCAGGCTCTCTATAGAGATTGTACATTGGCTGTGAGGTGTCAATAACAGCAGGGGGCGTGTCAGACTGCAATGCACGTGTCCATGTAGTCCAGTTATGGTAACTGCAGGTCTTTAGTTTATGAAAACAACAGCACACAGCCTGATAAGGGAGGCTTAGATGATTTTTGTTTCTTAACCCCTACATCATAAATTATAATAATAATGTAATAATTATGTATTGGAACATGCCTTAACCCCTTCACTAACCTTCCAGCCTGTTTTGACCTCATGGACCTGCCATTTTTTTGTAATTCTGACCAGTGTCCAATTATGAGGTAATAACTCTGGAACGCTTTAACGGATCCTAGCGATTCTGAGACTGTTTGTAAATGACATATCGGGCTTCATGTTAATGGTAAATTTAGGTCGATAATTTTTGCGTTTATTTGTGAAAAAATCTGAAATTTGGTGAAACTTTTGAAAATGTCACAGTTTTCAAATTTTGAATTTTTATTCTGGTAAATCAGAGAGTAACGTGCCACAAAATAGTTAATACATAACATTTCCCACATGACTACTTTACATCAGCACAATTTTGGGGAAAAAAAATTGGTAGGAAGTTATAAGGGTTCAAAGTTCATCAGCAATTTCTCATTTTTTCCAGCAAAATTAAAAAAAAAAAACATTTTTTTAGTGACCACATCACATTTGAAGTATCTTTGAGGGGTCTACATGACAGAAAACACCCACAAGTGACACCATTCCGAAAACTGCACCCTTCAAGCTACTCAAAACTACATTCAAGAAGATTATTAACCCTTCAGGTGCTTCACAGGAACTAAAGCAACATGGAAGGAAAAAAATGGGCATTTTAATTTTTCCAACAAAAATGTTCTTTTAGCCTCAATTCTTTCATCTTCACATGGGCAACAGGATAAAATGGATCCTAAAAATTGTTGGGCAATTTCTCCTGAGTACACCGATACCTCATATGTGGTCATAAACCACTGTTTGGGTGCATGGGCTCGGAAGGGAAGGAGCGACATTTCACTTTTGGAATGGAAACTTTGCTGCAATTGTTAGTGGACACCATGCAGTCCCCATCATCCCTACATGCAGCCCCCATCATCCAGCCCCATCACACACACACTCACTCACATACACACATGCTCACATACATACTTACACACACGTACAGACACTCACAGACACTCACATACAAACACATACACACTCACATACATACACTCACAGACACTCACACACAAACACATACACACTTACACACTCACATACACACACTGGCATATACACACTCACATACTCACACACTCACATACTCACACACACACTTACGTACACACACTCGCATACACCCACACTCACTCACAAACACACTCACTCACACCCACACCCACATACACACTCACTCACACCCACATACACCCACACTCACATACTCACTCACACCCACACTCACATATACACTCACTCGCACCCACATACACCCACACTCACATATACACTCACACCCACATTCACCCACACTCACATACACACTCACATATACACTCACTCGCACCCACATACACACTCACTCACACCCACATACACCCACACTCACATACTCACTCACACCCACACTCACATACACACTCACTCACACCCACATACACCCACACTCACATACACACTTACTCCATACACATCACTCACACCCAGATACACACACACAATCACTCACATACACACTCACTCACAAGTATGCGTGCTTTTTCAGTCTTGAAATTTTCTGCTAATCTTGACACCTGGTCTTGGAGGTTCCATGAACCAATGAAATAACATCTAATCATTAAAGGCAGTTGCTCTTTTGGATCTCATCTATTACAAGAAAAGCCCTTTCCCATCTGTAATGGTACCTTTACACGCCGCGACGGCAGGCTGGATACATCCCGCTACTTCACGTGCACGAGCACGCTCAAACGGTTACAAACGGTCAACGCACCCTCTTTACACGCCGCCACAAGGTGCGCTAAGCCACGCTACATCTATAGCTAGCTACATCGCCGGGTGTCTCAAGTAGCCAGCTGTAGCTCATTTACACACCGCTATAACCAGCTACTATGGGCGTACCTGGTGCAGCAGGGACAGCACATAGGCGTGCCACAATTGTGGAGTACGAGCCGTCCGTACGCTGATAGGACGAAGCAATAACATCCTGATTGGGCAGGCAACGCTGGAGGCTGAGTAATACAGCACGCTCGAGCGATTGTGTAGTGTGACTCGTCAGCTCCTTAAATATGCCTCCCTATGCAGCGACTACCAATCGTCATGCAGCAGCTTCCTCCAATGATCGCTGAAGGGGGCGCGGAAACCCGGAGCCAGGGTCACGCCTTAGCTACATTGCAGCTACATCGCAGGCTGTCCAGAGTTCCCTTCCGTTGCTTCTTTACACGCCGATACAGCTCGCTACCATCGGCGATGTAGCCATCAGTTTTCGAGCAGAGCTAGGAAACAGATGTATCTGTTGCCGGCTGTAGCGTCACGTCTTCAGACGCCGCTACGACGGGCTACATTGGCGCTACAAGCTACATTTGTAGCCTGTAGCGGGATGTATCCAGCCTGCCGTCGCGGCGTGTAAAGGGCCCTTAAGTTTGTACTGATTGGCTATAGCACCACCTATAGGACGGGGGTCTCACATGCTGTGCAGGACATTGGATGCCATGCAGGTAGACCCAGGTGTGTGCTGATTGGCCAGGTTGCAGAAAAAAAAACAAAGTGTTTCCAGGCTCATGTGCAGTACTTCCGTAAACTAACGTGGCTACCACATTGACACACTCGCTCTACGCAGTAGCGCTCTGGGTGTAGCGGTGGCCATATTGTACCCCCACTCATTAAAACAATATACACAGATGCCATAGTGACAGACCAGCTCATGTGCAGTAGCACTCCAGGTGTAGCGGTGGCCATATTGTACCCCTGCTCATTGCAACAATATATGCAGATGCCATAGTGGCACACCTGCTCTATGCAATAGTGCTCCGGGTGTAGAGGTGGCCACATTGTACCCCCGCTCATTACAACAATATACACAGATGCCATAGTGGCACACCTGCTCTATGCAGTAGTGCTCTGGGTGTAGCGGTGGCCATATTGTACCCCTGCTCATTACAACAATATACACAGATGCCATAGTGGCACACCTGCTCATGCGCAGTAGTTCTCTAGGTGTAGCTGTGGCCATATTGTTCTCTTCGCTCATTGCAACAATATATGTGTGCCGCTATATTGGCCATCCGCTCATGCAAAGTAGCGCTCCGGCTGTAACAGTGGACATATTGATGCCTTCAATTCATTAAAACAATAAGCTGATATCATGATTGAGCCTGGAATGTATGGGCTGCTTCCAGGTTAGTAGACATGACCACCTTCATTGATAGGCGTGACCGGCTTTGTTGGTGGGTGTGTTGTCATTTAATACAGTCCACAATAATTATGCAGGGGGGGGGGGTTCGACCTTCCTGCACCCTCCCAAGCCTAATATATACTTGCACATGTTATGCAATCTCCCGATACTATAGAATCAGGCACCTGTCTAATACGGGAATAATTGGAATCATGTTGACCCTGAAGTACAGTTAATGGGGTTGTCCAAGCTTGGCACTTTATGTGACTGCAAACTTGTGTCAGTGAGGGATGTGCATGCTTTCACGAATTCTCAGTATTCTAGATGCATATGGGCGGTCATGAGATCGAATGTATGTGATTACATAGTTTCGGTCATGTGCCAAATAGACGTGAATTGAGAGAAGCCAAAGGAGTCCAGTCATCACGTGATCACAAGTATGCAAATCGCATACACGTGGTCATGTGATGACCACTGGAACTGGGAAGTGGAGCTGAATCCTAAGAGAGTGTATATTGGATGTTGTCAATGTCCTAACAATCAAAGAAGAGGGGGCAGAATTTGGCAAGCTGCAATTTGAAATGAAATTTCCAACATTATTAAACTTGGATAAAACCACTGACTTAAGCAAAACTGGCCAACTATCTAATGTGCACAATGGCTTTCACACCTTGCTGAATTTCTCAGCCTGATACTTTCATCTCCTGGAGGCAGGCCACTGCAAGCAGCAGATTTGAAGGTAATCTGTCAGCAAGTTTTTGCTACGGAAGCTGAGGACACAATGCTGTAAGGGTTAAAGAACAAAAGCCAACTGTGCATTTCTTATCTGTGTGCCTGCTATTGTTTAGGTAAATCAAAGGGTTTATAATACTCTGTCATTAATATTGCGGAACCCAAAACTCATGTGCACAGTAGCTGACACACCCCCTGCTGTGATTGACACCTCTCAGTCAATGCATAATCTCTACAGAGAGCCTGATGAGGAGCAATTATCTCAGCTCTGCTATGTCCCTGAATCTAAATTCTTTGATTGTGTGAGAACAGCTGCAGCCAGTAATCTACGTGATACATCGTTGGATTCAGAATTTCTTTGCCTATATTATGTTTCTGTCAGATGAGGTAACAAAAACCTGCTCACAGATTCTTTTTAATAACAGTCACACCAGATCATTTGGTGTTGCCCAAGATGTAGCAGTCGGTTATTTTATGGTTCTCAGTGGATAACACTTACAAAGTGTCACATGTAGACTGTCTGCAGTCTCTGTGAATTGCTCTGCAGTGTGAATAGTTAAATGGGAGTACATTATTCTTTTGGACAATAACCCTCAATGTTAGTTGCTGATGCTGTCTGCATCAGGTGATTAGGTTGACCACTCCTCCAGCCTTTATATAGTCCATGACCCATCATCTGATGTTGCTGATAGAGTTCATTCTCTCTTTGACCCGTGAACTGTGTGGATGCTGAGTGCAATTCTTGCAGAAGCCTTCCTGAAGTCACCTTCCCCTTGGAGTTTGACATCGTGTGGGCTGTTGCTGTTCCTATTACGATCCCTGGGTGGAAGTGAGGGGGTGTTAGCCTAGGGTTGGTCAGGAGCAGGGCAAGGGTGACAACCCAGACGTCCTCACCCTCAGAGCTAATTCTGGGAACAGGGTCAGGTAGGGAACCCCAGTCTGTAGGTCAAACTAGCTACCCCGATTACCCTTGTACCTCACTACCATCCAGCTACATTCTCCGTCATAACCACCCCATGACACAAAGTAAACTTTAAAAAGGTATATAATTGCTTTTGACTAGATCCAGTAAGGCGACACAAAAACACAAAGTTTTAATCTAATAAGTCTGATTGCTGCAATCTACGTATCATAAACCTTCCATTTGGAAATGATCTTTACATCTTCAGACCGGTGACAACTAAACTGACACCACACTGATGTTTTCTCCTAACCTGAATTTTTCCTCGAAACCGAACAGGTTACAAGATCAATGAGAGAAGGCTCATACATTCTCCTCACCAGCACACTTAACAAGTTGAAAAAAGTATCATCTATTGATATTGATTTGTCCGGGAATATGAAATGCATGTGGTAGGTTCTATGAAATTTGTACAAAATATCAATTATTTCTCAAGCATCGCTCTGCTGCACTTATCCAGCTGAAAAGACAGAAGAAACCATGTAACATCGCCTGGCACGATTCCCATTGTTATGCAGGGAGATTTCATTCTAGGTTGATTTTTGGGTTTATGGAGAATTTTTGTTGTTTTTGCCTTAATGTTCTAGATTATTTTTTTTTTCACTTTAGCATTAAGGTGACCAAATAAAGTTTTGCTGTTTGCAGAATATATTGTATTGTATATATTTTTTTATTTTGGAATGCTCAAACATTTCTCCAATTCCAACAATTGCAACAGGAGTTGGGCTGGGTTTTGCAATCCTATTATAGCCGCTGACACACACCCATAAAGTTACAATTTCATCATGACCATATAGAGGAGTTTCCGCATCTTTGGACTCACGTTCATGTACCAAACCAGAGATGTTCTAACAAGCAAGACCCAGAGCATCAAGGTATTACACACACAGTATTACACACAGACAGCCAACAAATTGAATTGCAACATGTAATACTACATCTCCCCTCTAGTGGCCGCTGCTGTACATATGATAATTCAATGGCTGGGTTCTCTAGCTATTTGCTGGGGCTCAGGAGGTTGACCTGCATCAATCAGTTAATTATCAGACAACCTTTATAAATAAAATGCTCATCATATTAAAGTTAGCCTGTCAGCGCATTATAACTGCTCAAACCATGCACAGGTGCTCGGTGCACCTTTGGTGTGGCCAAAAATGTAGTAAATTTCCCTATCTACTTGTTGACCATGCTCTTCCGTCCTTGTCTTACTTCTGGCCAGAGTTGCCAATCAAGCCAGAAGAAGTGGGAAAGCGTACTGACCTGTTTAGCCAAGAAAAATGTGTAGTAAATGACTCTTCAAACCAAGCCCAGGCACTCGGTGTACCCTTGGCATGGCCAAACATTTCAGTGCATCTTCCCAGCGATTAGTTTACCATCTACCTCCACCCTTTTCTGACTTCTGTACAAAGATGTCAATCAAGGGAGAGGGGGCCAGAAGAGGTGGGAAATTGCAATGAACTGTTTGGCCACAAGAAAAATACACTAAATGACTCTTCAAACCAAGCGGAGTCACTTGGTATACCCATGGTATGGCCAACCATTGCCGTGCACCTCTTACCTATTGGTTTACATCTATCCCCACCCTATTCAGACTCCTGGCCGATACTGTCAATCAAGTAAGTGGTGGGCGGAGTATGTGGGAAGGTGTAGTGAGCTGTTCGGCCACGCCAAGGGTGCACTGAGTGCTTGTGCTTGGTTTGAACAGTTATTCAGTGCACTTTTGGGGTTACCAAAACAATTGTGCACCTTCTTTCTGACCATGCCCCCCTATTCCTTGATCAGAGAAGGATAGAAGTAGATGGTTAACAATTAGGTGGGATGCACTGAAATGTTTGTACACAAAGGGTACATTGAGCGCCTGTGCTGAGTTTGAACAATCATTCTCTGCTGACAGACTCTCTATAAAATGCTTCCAGCACTTGTAAATTGCCCCCTCTTCCAATCCAAGATACAAGAAAAAATTGGATCATGTAAACCAATACAAAATTGCCGAAAATAATCTATAGCATATCAATTCTTTCAGGGTTTTTCCACCCTAGAATGCATGAAAGATGCTTTAAAAAAAAAAAAAAACGCACCAAAAAAGTGGCAAAAACACATCAAAAAATGCTCATTTTTCCGCTAGATGTAGATTTGGGCAGAAATGTCTGCAGACCAATACTAGCAAGCGCTGCAAGTATTGACATGCAATGTGTGCACAAAACTTTAGGATCCTCATTGACTTTGGCTGGTTTCACACTGCGCTTTTTCAGTATCTGTCTGATTCTAACTGAAACTGGGTGCACCCGCAGCCGTTTTTGCCCCATTGACTTTAATGGGGCCTCAGGTGCTTGCGGCTGCATCCAGTTCTTTATGGTTCCCCAGAGCGGGTGTTCCATTTTTTTTTTTGCACTGAGACCAAAAACACATTTTGGAGCAATTCTCGTCTCCGTGACAAAACCGTCACACTGGGATCCAGGGCAATGTGTGTAACAATACAATGGGGCTCTATTGAACCTGGACTTAGCGGAATCTGGATCCCACTGGATCCGGACCCGGATCTGGGTTTTTGGTCTGCACATGCGAGAACTAAGACTGAAACTACAGATCCATCGGGGGTCATTTACCATCGGATCCATGTGCAGAAGGTACACATCTGAATGCAACAGTCTACTCCCTCACTCGGTATTATTACTGATCTGTGAGACGGGTCAGGGATAACACCGATGCTGGTGCATGCAGTTTGTTAATTGTGAGGAATTCCTGAGGAATCCTCCCCAAATTAAAAAAAAAAAAAAACAGGGCTGTGAAGTCAGTAACCCAACGACTCCAACTCCACAACCAATGCTGTGAAATCAGTAAGCCAAACATCGACTCTAAAGGCCCCGTCACACACTACGATATTGTTGAAACATCAAGGTTTTCAGTCGTTCTAACGACATCGTAACGACTTCGTTCAGTGTGACATGTACATCCGATCAATGATAATCGGGCAGATCAATGCTGGGAGGTTGGTGAACCAGACCTTAAACGAAACGATGAGCGTTCGTTCAACCTGCAGCATGGGTGTGTGTGACGCCTCGATAACGATTCGTTAACGACCTCCCTATTGAGTAGTGAAGGACATAGGCGAGCTAACGACCACAAGTATCGTTTGCTCATCGTGGAATTGTTTAGCTGCGTCGTTAACGATATCTGTATGTGTAGAACGTCGTTCTAGCGATCTAGGTTAAGTCGTATCGTTGATCAGATGTTAGACCATTGAAGGTGAGACGGGGCCTTAAGACCACAGTTCCACAACCAATGCTGTGAAATCAGTAAGCCAAACATCCAACTCTACGACTCCCCACAACCAATGCTGTGAAATCAGTAAGCCAAATATCCAACTCCTGAATCTGACTCCACAACCAATACTGTGAAATCAGTAAGCCAAACATCCGACTCCATGATCTCGGCTCCACAACCAATGCTATAAATCAGTAAGCCAAACATCCGACTCGTGATCGATCCACAACCAATACTGTGAAATCAGTAAGCCAAACATCCAACCTACACCGCTCCACAACAATGCTGGGAATCAGTGAGCCAAACATCGACTCGTGACTCCACACCCACAATGCTATGAAATCAGTAAGCCAAACATCCGACTCCGTGATCTCGACTCCCCAACCAATGCTGTGAAATCAGTAAGCCAAACATCCGACTCTACGACTCCCCCGCAACCAATGCTGTGAAATCAGTAAGCCAAACATCCGACTTAGACTCCACTCCAAACCAATGCTGTGAAATCAGTAAGCCAAACATCCGACTTCATGACTCAGCTCCACAACCAATGCTGTGAAATCAGTGAGCCAAACATCCGACTTGTGAACTCGACTCCACAACCAATGCTATGAAATCAGTAAGCCAAACATCCGACTCCGTGACTCTGACTCCACAACCAATGCTATGAAATCAGAAGCCAAACATCCGACTCCGTGACTCTGACTCCACAGCCCTGCAAAAAAACGGTAATGTGAAACCAGCCTATGCTAGCATCAGAATTCCTTTACAGATTTGTTACAAACCTGCACTCAAAAACGCACCCAAAAAACGCAACGTGTGCACACGGTCTCATTACTGCAGAAAAACCCATACATAAAACATGACAAAAATACCCTGAAAAAATAATAAAAAATTCTAGCCGAGGACATATGTGTAACCGGCAAACACACAGAGGTTGCAGAAACGACAGCAGGAATATAAATGAACCTCCCCCAGCCCTTTATTTTCTTCCGGGATATTTTCCCCCCTTGCTTATTTCTATATACATATTTTTTAAAGTGCGGATTGACAAATACTTGGAAAGCTCTACAATTTGGCTTCCATATCTCTGAATTGGTATTTCAATGACAGATGTTTGTTGCGGCAAAAACCACTGTCAGAATAAAATTAGGTGATCTATCATTTTAAGATATGGTCTTCATATACTGTTTACTCGAAGATATCACTTGCCTCAAGCCAATTTTGACCAGGAACATTCTGTGATATGGAAGTGATTTGTATATCATCATTTTTGTGATAAATGTAGCTCTTGAACACAAAATAACCGACCATTGCACGGTATTACAGTTAAAACTCCTTCACCAGTAAATCTGCACTGGTGGATTTTATTACCAGCCGAGCGCGGGGGCTGCAATCTGCGCTTTTATTTCTGAAATATCATTGTTAAATAAATGCCTTAAAGATGAAGCCACTTTTTATCTGGGCGTTTTGTGAACTTACTAATAGGAACAGATATAAAATAATTGCATGTAAATGAGCTGTAGACTGGAAGGATACGTGCACCGTCCATTCAAGACGTAAGGCGCAAAACGCGGTGTACAGATGGACTACGCTCGCTGATAAGGAGACACACGTTACATCGCCAATTAAAGATTAATCACTGAATGAAAAAGTCTAGAAAGGTTGTTTTTAAGTCAAACAAATAATACTTATAATTCAGCATCAGAATTAAAGGGGTTGTCCCGGCTTTTCCTAAAATTGATGTGTACTTTATCTAGGCTGCAAAATGCTGACAGTTTGTAATTTACACCCTGTTAGCATTTTACATTGTTACCTAGATATCACAATTCAGAGTGTGGAGGAGCTGCTCACTCCCCAACTACAGGTTTGTTGTTTTGGAGTCAGGCTGTAATGTAACAACTCAACGTTTACACCCAGCTTGCCCGCCCCAGTCTCCAGCTTGCCCGCCCCAGTCTCCAGCTTGCCTGCCCCAGTCTCCAGCTTGCCCGCCCCAGTCTCCAGCTTGCCCGCCCCAGGTACCAGCTTGCCCACCCCAGTCTTCAGCTTGCCCACCCCAGTCTTCAGCTTGCCCACCCCAGTCTTCAGCTTGCCCACCCCAGTCTCCAGCTTGCCCGCCCCAGTCTCCAGCTTGCCCGCCCCAGTCTCCAGCTTGCCCGCCCCAGTCTCCAGCTTGCCCGCCCCAGGTACCAGCTTGCCCACCCCAGTCTCCAGCTTGCCCACCCCAGTCTCCAGCTTGCCCGCCCCAGTCTCCAGCTTGCCCGCCCCAGTCTCCAGCTTGCCCGCCCCAGTCTCCAGCTTGCCCGCCCCAGTCTCCAGCTTTCCTGCCCCAGTCTCCAGCTGGCCTGCTCCAGTCTCCAAGCTTGCCTGCCACAGTCTCCAGCTTGTTGGCGCCATTCTTCAGCCTTCCAGCCCCAGTCTCCAGCCTGCCTGTCCCAGTCAGGCTCGCTCCAGTCTCCAGCAGGTTCCACCCCAGTCTCCAGCATGCCTGCCGCATCTCTAGAATGACCACCTCCATCTTTAGCGTGGTTCATTCTTCTTCCCCGTGCCCGAGCAGTCACTGAATCAATCATCACTGTCACAGGCATGAAGCCATCCCTTCTGTGAAGAAGACCACTCTCTGTTAGTAATGCAGTGTGTACGCGGTCATCTCCTTCACAGAGGGGTGGCTGCGGCAGTAATGTAGAAGGAGGATCACATAAGTTACAGTGCTGACCATGCCCCTCTGTGGAGGAGATGACCGTGCACACACTGCATCACTAACATAGAGCAGTCTTCATAGAGGAGATGGCTGCGTGCCTGCAGCAGTGATGATCGCTTCAGTGACAGCGCAGGCACAGTGTAGAAGAATGAACCGTGCTGATGGTGGAGGTGGTCATACTGGAGATGGGGCGGGCATGCTGGAGACTGGGGCAGGCAAGCTGGAGACTGGGTGTAAACGTTCAGTTATGATATTGACTCACCGCGGGCCGGGACTCCGGTTTAGACAGGCGATGCTTCCTTCCTCCTCGTCACGGGTGGACCGCGCCTGCCGGTAGTGGGGCCCGGTGTAGTGCAGATCAAAAGTATTGAAGACGTCTTGCGGGAACAGATTAAAAGGGGTTTAATTTATTCGTGACGCCACCTATGAGTAGATTCGGTAAGGGCTACCGACGCTGCGGAAGCGCCGGGGGATGGACAGCAGCAAGTTGTTACGCTCCCCACAGGCTGAGCGGTGATCCCCGGAGGCTGGAGCTGCTCAAGATGTTGTGCGGCAGCTGCGGTTACCTTGTTGTGCGGACGGACAGTTCATAAGGAAGCACAGACACAGAAAGTCTCTATAACGGGTCTTTACTGTAACCAGCAGGCAATACATGGTATACAGTGGTTGAGTAGTAGACCGGGTGGACTCAGCAGTGATAGTGTCCCTCAGAGATCCGCAGTGTTCCTCCATTCTACCTACTTAGTTTGCCAGTGTCGCCCAGGAATACCAGGTCGGGTACGGGGAGGCTGCTTCAATGCCCTATCCATGATGTACGTCCTGGATGCTTTGGGGAGCCTTGGATCCCTCAGTGGGTACACCGCTGGTTAGACGACTGGAAACTGGCTGGTGGTGGGGTGCTCCTTTGAAGCTGCTCCTCCACTCTTCTGGTTCGCGTGGCAGAGGTGAACTGCTGCCAGCTTCGGTACCAGTGAACCGGCTGTGAGTTGTGGGCACGGGAGTCTTTTGGGAACCCGTGTAGATAATGCCCAATCCCGGTGGTTAAGGCCTCAGGTGCTGACACCCGACCGGTGACGGCCCAGGGGCCCGCACGGGGTGCGGAGCCCCCGCTCCTCTCCAAGTTCTAGTCTTAGACCCTTCTTCTCCGAGTTCTAGACTATTCTCTTCTCTGTCTAGATTATTGTGTGTTCTACTACACTACCCTAACACTCCACCCCCCAGGACCTATGATTGGCCCTCTGTTCTAGGTGTTGCATGTTGGGTTGGATCTCTATGTTAACCGGATCATTGCTGAGTCAGAGGATATTGCGGCTGCATTTGTGGCTGCAATACCCTCTTGTGACGCACTCGTTGCGGGGCGCCACAACATTACAGCCTGGCTCCAAAACAACATGCTTATAGTCGGGGGGTGAGCAGCTCCTCCACACACGTTGAATGGTGATAGCTAGTAAACTATGCAAAATGCTTACAGGGTGTAAATTACAAAATGTTAGCATTTTGCAGCTTAGATACACACAGATTTTATAAAAAGCCTGAACAACCCCTTTAAAACTTTGTCTGAAACACACTGCCAAACCCTCTGCATTGACAAGGGTTAAAGGGGTTGTGCCATGAACAATTGTATAGTGTAATTAAAAGATCTTAGAAGAAATATAAGTTCCACAATTGGATGTTTTAAAAAAAATGTTCCTGTCCTGAGATATTCCTATAACTGTGCCCCTGTGTACAACCATGGAGGAACAGGTCCTGGGAAGGGAGGAAGTGAGAGAGTATTCAGACATTACAGCCGGGATCACAGAATATAAGAGTATACAGACATTACAGCTGGGGATCACAGAATATAAGAATATACAGACATTACAGCTGGGGATCACAGAATATAAATGTATACAGACATTACAGCCGAGGATCACCTCTGAGTCTTAGTACTTGGTATGAATAATCCGACCTTGAATACTTTAGTTTTTGCTCATCACTAGTTATCAATCATTGCACAGGAGGAGGAGGAGGTGAGCTGTGACATCACCTATTGTGAATGGTTGATCCTGTGTTATCTACTGTATACAGTCAGGGCCAGAAATATTTGGACAGTGACACAATTTTCGCGAGTTGGGCTCTGCATGCCACCACATTGGATTTGAAATGAAACCTCTACAACAGAATTCAAGTGCAGATTGTAACGTTTAATTTGAAGGGTTGAACAAAAATATCTGATAGAAAATGTAGGAATTGTACACATTTCTTTACAAACACTCCACATTTTAGGAGGTCAAAAGTAATTGGACAAATAAACATAACCCAAACAAAATATTTTTATTTTCAATATTTTGTTGCGAATCCTTTGGAGGCAATCACTGCCTTAAGTCTGGAACCCATGGACATCACCAAACGCTGGGTTTCCTCCTTCTTAATGCTTTGCCAGGCCTTTACAGCCGCAGCCTTCAGGTCTTGCTTGTTTGTGGGTCTTTCCGTCTTAAGTCTGGATTTGAGCAAGTGAAATGCATGCTCAATTGGGTTTAGATCTGGTGATTGACTTGGCCATTGCAGAATGTTCCACTTTTTTGCACTCATGAACTCCTGGGTAGCTTTGGCTGTATGCTTGGGGTCATTGTCCATCTGTACTATGAAGTGCCGTCCAATCAACTTTGCATCATTTGGCTGAATCTGGGCTGAAAGTATATCCCGGTACACTTCAGAATTCATCCGGCTACTCTTGTCTGCTGTTATGTCATCAATAAACACAAGTGACCCAGTGCCATTGAAAGCCATGCATGCCCATGCCATCACGTTGCCTCCACCATGTTTTACAGAGGATGTGGTGTGCCTTGGATCATGTGCCGTTCCCTTTCTTCTCCAAACTTTTTTCTTCCCATCATTCTGGTACAGGTTGATCTTTGTCTCATCTGTCCATAGAATACTTTTCCAGAACTGAGCTGGCTTCTTGAGGTGTTTTTCAGCAAATTTAACTCTGGCCTGTCTATTTTTGGAATTGATGAATGGTTTGCATCTAGATGTGAACCCTTTGTATTTACTGTCATGGAGTCTTCTCTTTACTGTTGACTTAGAGACAGATACACCTACTTCACTGAGAGTGTTCTGGACTTCAGTTGATGTTGTGAACGGGTTCTTCTTCACCAAATAAAGTATGCGGCGATCATCCACCACTGTTGTCATCCGTGGACGCCCAGGCCTTTTAGAGTTCCCAAACTCACCAGTCAATTCCTTTTTTCTCAGAATGTACCCAACTGTTGATTTTGCTACTCCAAGCATGTCTGCTATCTCTCTGATGGATTTTTTCTTTTTTTTCAGCCTCAGGATGTTCTGCTTCACCTCAGTTGAGAGTTCCTTTGATCGCATGTTGTCTGGTCACAGCAACAGCTTCCAAATGCAAAACCACTCACCTGGAATCCACCCCTGACCTTTTAACTACTTCATTGATTACAGGTTAACGAGGGAGACGCCTTCAGAGTTAATTGCAGCCCTTAGAGTCCATTGTCCAATTACTTTTGGTCCCTTGAAAAAGAGGAGGCTATGCATTACAGAGCTATAATTCCTAAACCCTTTCTCCGATTTAGATGTGGAAACTCTCATATTGCAGCTGGGAGTGTGCACTTTCAGCCCATATTATATATATAATTGTATTTCTGAACATGTTTTTGTAAACAGCTAAAATAACAAAACTTGTGTCACTGTCCAAATATTTCTGGCCCTAACTGTATAGAGGTGCTATCAGTCATTGTACAGGAGGAGGAGGTGAGCTGTGATATCATCTATTGTGACTGGTGGATCCTGTGTTATCTACTGTATATAGAGGTGTTATCAGTCATTGTACAGGAGGAGGAGGAGGTGAGCTGTGATATTATCTATTGTGACTGGTGGATCCTGTGTTATCTACTGTATATAGAGGTGTTATCAGTCATTGTACAGGAGGAGGTGAGCTGTGATATCACCTATTGTGAATGTTGGATCCTGTGTTATCTACAGTATATAGAGGTGTTATCAGTCATTGTACAGAAGGAGGAGGTGAGCTGTGATATCACCTATTGTGAATGGTAGATCCTGTGTTATCTACTGTATATAGAGGTGTTATCAGTCATTGTACAGGAGGAGGAGGTGGTGAGCTGTGATATCACCTATTGTGAATGGTGGATCCTGTGTTATCTACTGTATATAGAGGTGTTATCAGTCATTGTACAGGAGGAGGTGAGCTGTGATATCACCTATTGTGAATGGTGGATCCTGTGTTATCTACTGTATATAGAGGTGTTATCAGTCATTGTACAGGAGGAGGAGGTGAGCTGTGACATCACCTATTGTGAATGGTGGATCCTGTGTTATCTACTGTATATAGAGGTGTTCTCAGTCATTGTACAGGAGGAGGTGAGCTGTGATATCACCTACATATACCCCTGAGGAAGTCACTGTCTGGCATAACGCGTGGGGCTCATTCCACTCGGTGCTTCCCTGTGTCTGGTTTGGGCCACTCTCCATGTATATCTGGGGTAACTCCAGGTATAGGAGCAAGGTGATTATAATGATATAAGTGCATTGTCTCTACTTTTCTGTATGTACTTACCATCTATGTGTCTTCACTTGCATACATATGGGTATTGTTTATGGTGTATATATATAGGTGATGCCTATTTTCCTGTATTTATATGAATATCAGTTAGAATCAATATTGCATTGATAGGTGTACATCTACAGACGAATGAACAGACTTGCACCTTATTAGGTGGTCCACCCTCACCATGGCGCATGGGGAGCACACCCACAACCTCATGTGGAGGTTTTTAAAGGTTCTTAAGAGTGTGTGTTGGTGCTTTTTTTGCATATATAACTTGTACTAAATAAACTTGATTTTTGTATTTTCACATAAATCTTGCTGTGGAGTCTTGGTCTAGGCTTTTGGACCATATTTATATTAGTCTCTGGTGCTGATAAACACACAATTAATCCATTCCATTCTTTTTATTCCACTGTGATATCTAATGTGAATGGTGGATCATTGTAATTCTGGCTAGTATGATAATTAAACTGCTGAAAGGTATTCCGTACAGAACAGGAAATGTGCGTCTAGCATAAGACCAAGTGACTAGTGCTAAAACAGATCCAGGGATGGTGTAAAGACAGTCCGCGCTGCTTTAAATAATCAGTCACAAGTCTTTAGGTAAAAGACCCCCCTTCTTTATTTCCACCTACGCGTTTCAGTGCCACTCCGGGCACCGTCATCAGGGTTGACCCTGATGACGGTGCCCGAAGTGGCACTGAAACGCGTAGGTGGAAATATAGAAGGGGGGTCTTTTACCTAAAGACTTGTGACTGATTATTTAAAGCAGCGCGGACTGTCTTTACACCATCCCTGGATCTGATCATCTTTACACGTGCTACGTGGCGGTGGAGGTCCTGCAGCAGCTTATAAACTACATGCAATAAAAACTAGTTGTGGGTGCACACAACTAGACCAGGTGAGTGCACCTCTTTTTGATCTGAGTGTGGAATCAGTGTCATATTGATAGGGCACTATTGTGCCTCGCTTGTCTCCTTTATCTTTTTCTATAGTGCTAAAACAGACAGATTATAGATCTGAAAAATTTGTGAAATTAAATGTAAAAAAAAATAAATATAAAAAAAAAGAAAAAAAATAATTAACATATGTAAAAAAATGTTATGACGACATATTCCCTTTAAGTCACTAAAGTGGACCTGTCAGCAGTTTTTTGTGTATAAACTGTGGCCATCACCCGTAAGCCTTTATATACAACATTGTAGAATACTGTATATAAGTCCCCATGCCGATCTGTACAATGTAAAAAACAGCTTTTATTATACTCACCTGTGGGGGTGGTCCGGTCTCATGGGTGTCACAGGTCTCAGTCCAGAGTTTTCTTTCTTCTTGCAATTGCTGTCCTCCACTGCTCCATGTGGATGACGTGTCCTACATCACCCGCACACAGCTTCCTTTATTGTGGTCCTGCACACACGCACCTCTCTCTGCTCCGCTTGGAGCAGAGCTTAGTACTGTAAAGCACAGGCGTGGGTAAAGGTCAAAGAATGCCCGTGCTTGCACACTACGCGGGGGTTCATCAACCCTTCACCACGCCTGCGCATTACAGTACTTTGTACTAGGGCAATTAACTTTTTTTTAATACAAATATATAAAAATAGAAAAAAATTTAAAAGTTAAAATCATTTCCTTTTCCCTCTGTAAAAAAATGTTGGATTGTACAGTGTGAATCATCTGACAAGTTCCCTTTAAAAATATGTTGAAAACTGTGCCCGCTACAGTTTACTTAAAATAATGGCTTTATTAACCTGTGATTAACATTGCAAGTCTACAATGTCACATGCACGGCTGTCAGACACACCCCCTGCTGTGATTGTACAATCTCTATACAGAGACTGGTGTGGGCAGGGGCAGCTCTCTCAGCTCTGCTGTGTTACTGAAAATAAATTCTTTGATTGTGTGAGAACGGCTGAAGCCAGTACCATACATTGTTGGATTCAGGGTTTCTTTGCCTACATTATTTTGCTGTCAGATATGGTAGTGAAAACCTGCTGGCAGATTCAAACAGCTGCAACAGGCTCTGCATTACATTTAGATAGAAATCAGGAAGAAATGGACATTATTTGTGCGGATGGTAGTCCAAAACTATCAAACCAGGTAAAATGTGGATGACTTGCGAATCATTACAGTCTACGCATTTCAGAACACTCTGGTTTCTTCATCAGGATAAAAAGCACGTATCCTGATGAAAAAAATAGAGGGTTTTGAAAAGTTATGCAGCACCCTATCACTTGGACTAAGTGTATATGTTCTTACCCCTAATGTGGCGCATGTCCCTCCAACTGAGTAATCAAGGAGCACAGTAATAGATTTCTATGTTCCAAAAACGAGGTTGTTTATTTCACCATCTTAAAGTTTTTGGAAGATACCGGTTGTGTGGGGCGCTGTCTTACATTGAAATGTAATAAACCGCATGTCATCCACATTTTGCCTGGTTTGATACTTTTGGATTACCTCCACAAAAGAGAGATAAGCGGCACTCACCCAAGTTGCCTAAAACTAGTCCTTTATTGGGAAATCATAAAATTCAGGCAGGTAGAAAAGGACAGCTCTCGCGAGCACCACCTTTTGCTACTATCACTCACAACGCTGTGAATAACCAATAATACACAGGGTGGTGCGGATTTTCTCCTTTTTACTACGTGTGCAACTTTTGGACTACCAGCAGCACGGATAATGCCCATTTCCACCTGATTTCTCTCTACAGGTTCCCTTTAAAAATACTAATCCTTAGTAATTTCCGAGTCAACCTCACAAAGTCCGAACTTATGAACGTCAACTTACCGCAGAACAAAGTTCAACAATTGAAGGATAACTTTCCCTTCAGATGGTGTGCCCCTTCCCTGTCTTACTTGGGTATACACCTTACAGGAGACACCCCTCTCTTATTTGACTTGAACTATCAACCTCTGTTACTCAAGCTCATAGCCGACTTAAATTCATTCGACTGTCGCTCTCTGTCATGGTTTGGGCGTATCAATGTCCTGAAGATGGACGTTCTCCCCAAACTCCTATATCTTTTCCAGGCGTTGATGATAGCTCTCCCCCAGTCCTTTTTCCTGCAACTACGACGGGTATGCACAAAATTTATATGGAGACACACTAAACCAAGACTATCTTACAGAATCTTGACCAGACCTAAGGGGAATGGTGGGATGGGACTCCCCGATTTCCGACTATATCACGCAACAGCTCTCCTCACGAGATTGTTGGATAGGTTTCATGGACGTGAGGCAAAGCAGTGGGTCCGACTGGAGGGTGCCATGGTGGATTGGACTCTCACCTCCTTGCCATGGATAAAATACTCTGATCGCCCTCAGCCCCTCTCAATCCCTCATTTGAGCAGGGACTTGCTCGGGACCTGGGATGCATTAAACCATCGGTTTTCTGTTTCGCCCTCATGGGGACCCATGACACCAATATTTGACAACCCAGACTTCCCCCAGGGGTTCATGTTGACCATTTTTTGTCTGGAATGCAGCAGACAGACCCCGCCTATCCCAGGCTTTATTGGGTTCTGACACAATGCCCCCCCTCGCTTCTTTCACCACAGCAGACTCTGACAGACCCGTGCGCTAGTTTGAGTACTTTCAGGCCAGGTTCTTTGTCTCTTCCTCGGGGGGCCCATCTGCTCTCATAGACACTTGTTATCCCTATGAATCTCTGCTCCTATCAGACTCACCCCCCGCGTGTATGATCTCTAAGGTATATGCGTACCTCACTACGGCTGAGACAACGAGATAACTATGGTACATCTCAGAATGGGAGCGGGACTTGGGGTTTGGGGCGGAGGACCTGGACTGGAATAAGTCTTTCTTTTGTACGCATAAACTCTCCTTGGCATGTAAAGCCCAGGAGACGAACTTCAAATTGTTAACCAGATGGTACAAGTGCCCTTGAGAGATTAAGAAAATATTCCCAGACAAATCTGATCTGTGCTGGAGGTGTGAGGGGGAGGTGGGATCCATTCTGGACGTCTGGTGGTACGGCCCACCTATTCTGGCTCTGTGGCAGAGGGTCTTTGACCTGTATAACTTCATCACGGGAGAAGAGGTGCCCTGTCTACCACAGATTGGGTTACTGTCTATGATCCCAGGCTCTTTCAAACAACAAAACGGGCTTATTGCGGCATTGCCTCACGGCTACCAGGTCAATAATTCCGAGGAAATGGCGCACGTCTACCTGTCCCTCCATCTTGAACTGGATTGAGGAGATGGACTCCATTTGCAGAATGGAGAGACTCTCTGCCCATTCCCATTCTCAGACGGACAGATACTTACAGACATGGCAGGTCTGGCTAATGTATCGGGAGTCCCCCAGGTTCGCGGAGATCCCGGAGTAGATGGGACCCAGGGGTTTTCCCTCACTACCTACCCCTCTGCTCTTCTCCCCTTTCATTTCCCTCTTTCTCTATTTCGGTCTTTACTTTACCCCGCTTTTGCTTTATCTATTCATAATTTGACAACAATACTTTATAACTTTTAATCCATATTATTCTACTATTAACGTAGTTACATTGTTTCTTTAAATATTTGTATAATTCTGCCAGGCTACATGTGAGAATGGTTTTATTCTTGAGGTAACACTTGGATATGTGCAATCGCTGTTAATTATCTACAACTTAAGAAAGCTTGGTGATCATTCTTCTGTTTAGATTGGACTCATTCCTGTCATAAGCTTGGAATATATATTGCCATGTACGCATGTTGATATTCTGTATGTGAAGTTAATAAAGATTTTTTTTTAAAAATACTAATCCTGCAAAACTAAAATGGTCTTCTTACAACCGAGTACATGCAAAAATATACAAGTTATACTCTTAGAAGAATGGGGAGGACAAAAGCAAAAACTTGAAAATTGGACACAATTTTTGAAGGTGTTGATTGCGTCAATGGCCACATTTGAGGTCCCACAACCAGGGCTGTGGGGTCGTGGAGTCGGTGCCCATTTTGGCTGGAGCAGGGGTCAAAGTAGGACTCAAGGAAATTGAGGAGTCGGAGTTGGATGTTTGGCTTACTGACTTCACAGCCATGGCTGTAGACTCAGAGTCATGGAGTCGGAGTTGGTTTCAATTTGCGTGGAGTCGGAGTAGGATTAAGTGAAATTGAGGAGTTGGGAGTTGGATTTTTGGCTTACTGACTTTACAGCCCTGGATGTAGAGTCAGGGTTGTGAAGTCAGAGTCGGATTCAGGGAAATTGAAGAGTCAGAGGTTTTGCTTACCGACTTCCCAGCCCTGCCCACATCAAATTGACCAACCCTGATCCAGACGCTCCGAGCTCAACTTTTTAAGTCAACAATCTCTGAGCTGGAGGGACACTGTGCAGACAGGTCGAGATCTCCAGACGATGCCCTCCTCCCTTTCCCAATCATCTTGCAGACCTGCGTTTTCCCATAACACCACTTCTCCTGAGTTTTCCCGCTCGGAAGCCGTTCATTATGCACAACCTCCACTTATTTAACAAGTGTTAAAATTCAGGTAAGGGCTTGGGTTTTTGTTGCTAATTTGTTGCTAATTCTGCAGATTTTGTTCAATTTTCATATATTTCCTACATGGCAAAAAAAAAAATAAAAAAAATTTCTTAACGCCTTGAGCATTTCCAAATGTAGGATTGTTTTTTTAAAGTATGCAGATGATCATAATGGGGGGAAAAAACCTGCACTCTTTGTCTCTGTCTTTTCAAGATGTGACATCCAATTTGGCCTACAGCGACAGATCTCGTCATTGTTTCTCGGCTTTAATTTGCATGCTAAACTGCTCTGAAAAGATTTCATTTATTTTTAAATTTTGTCAAAAGGCTGATATTATACAGCTCATTACTAGTCTCTCTAACTCTTAGACAACGACTCCACATAGTGTACACTGTGTCTAATGAAGCAGAAAACTCCGACAACAAATCATTTCAAGGCTTTTTCTGTTCGATAATTTTTTTTTTTTCTCCTAATGGAGGACGTTTTTAATCATAATCAAATGTAATCATTTATGTTAAGCTATGCATGTACTAAGTCAATGTAGCACAAACAGCTATTAAGCAAACATTATGACATTAAGGGAGAAGCATGACTATTGCAGACCAAGCAATTTACATCCTTTGGAAAACGTAAGCAGGAAAAATTTCAGCCTCCGAGAGCCCTTTCATCAATCAAGTATGAAGTTTTCAGCACATGCCACCGCGCGTTGTTATTGCTCTCGCCCCCTTTTATGGGTAAGCATTAAATTTAGATGTGATTCTGAATGACGGAAGCAGCTTGGGCTGATAAGAGGAGGGTGCCACCTACAACGAGACACAGATCTGCCAGGCATTGGTCTGCCGAAGAGGAATATTTACTCTTGGGGTGGTGGCACAGTTTACCATATATGTTTCATTCTCTATAGAAAATGAAAGATGACGGAATCTGGCTCAAACACTCAATAATTTCATTTATTGTATAAATTAAAAAAAACTAAATCCCCACCCCTCCCGTCCCAGAAAGTGTTACACTTACGGCTGGCTGTATGTGGGCGAAGAGCCGACCAGCCAATCAATGGGTCATGTTTAGGACCTGAACATGCAACCCCCATACCCAAACTTCCAGGAGTTCGCTCAATCATGGCAGGTGGCAGGGGCGGACTGGCCCAGGTGGCAGGGGGGCAAGTGCCTTCTGGGCTGGTGGTATAGCCCTCATCTAGGGCCCCCCCCCCACAGAAATGGGCCGGCCGGCGGCACTTTGCAGCCGGAGCTATGGAACAGCAGGAGACACGGCTGACAGCTATGTGAGTGAGCTCCGATACACAGGGAAACCCCCCCAAAAAAAACTTCCGATAGCACCCCCCTGCTCCTCAAAATCTCTCCGATAGCACAAGCCCCTCAACCCCACCCCCCAGACTCCTCACCTAGGGCTGGCAGGACAAATCTGCCTCCCGTATTAGAAGCACCAGCCCGCCCTGGCAGGTGGTGTCCCGGACTGACATGGGCGTGAGTTTCTAGTCCTGCAACGTTAATCACGGAGCAATAAAGCAATAGTTTAAGTAAACAATAGCATACACACTGATAAGAGAAGCACAGTTGCTTATTGTTTTTCAACTCTTACATCCTGCTGTCCTCAGCTTACATAGCAAAAACCTGCTGACAAATTACCTTTATATTGACCCTTCTTGTGAAGGGGGTTTAAATAGTCTGGCAAATAGCCTAAAATATTAGTGGTCTTCAACAAATAAAGTCTTCATAATTGTGTAGAATCCATCTCACCAGCAGCCAGTGATCAAAGTGGATTGAAGCGGAGCTCGGGCATCAAGCCTTGCCGCGGCCATGAAATCCAGAAAATGAAAGAAGAGGGAGTTTGGCTCAACACTCAATGTTTTCATTTATTGATAAGGTGCTAATAAAGGTACAAGCAGTTACATGACTAGTGTGCCAAAGTTTTTCGTCTGTGCCCATCATAAATACATAATAAACTTATCACTTAAACATGAGCCATGTATGAGGGAGTCGTGGAGTCGGAGTCAGGGAAAATGAGGATTCGGAGTCAGTGGTTTGGCTTACCGACTCCACAGCCCTGGTTGTCGTTTAAAATTGTATAATAAAATGAAATTTTTTTTAAAGGCGAATCTAACAAGAACTTGCAGAACCAGTCATCAGCCAATACACAAGGTACGCAACTGTGCTACTTCCTAAGTTTACTTACAAGGCTCTGATCAGTGGGGATGCAAGGAGTTAAACCCAAGCCAATGTAATATTGATGACCTATTCTAATGGTGCATTTGCCATTTTCAGCCTGTTAAAGGGAACCTTTTACTAGATTCATGCTGCCCGACATGCAGGCAGCATGAACGAGAGCCCGGCTGCACGATTGCAGACAAGTATGTTCAACTCTGAAATTATGTATTTTAAAGGAAACAGTTTGAAGAGTTGGTCAGGAACTATAAAGACAGACCTGACCCTTCTGGAGCCTTCCCTGGTGGCTGTACTTCAGGTAATTGACACGATTCTCCCATATGTGAAAAGACACCTTTAGCGCGGAAGGGAGAAATCACTTGGATTGTGCCGGCTAGCCCTTTAAACCGTTTTATCGGAAGTGCCAAAATGTTTCATAATAAAACATGCAATTGTGCAGGCAGGCTATGATTCCTACATACATGCACTGTAATTCAGGCAGCATGAATCAGATGATCATTTCCTTTTAATTAGCGCCGATCGAATGATTACACAAGCCGATAAGTACTGACGAGAACGGAACAATCAGCAATGGGCTGCTGGTAACGATAATTTTGATGCCAGCTTAAATTAAGCAGTCAACCAACGAACAAATGCTCTGCTTGTTCATCAGGTGATTGCTGACATGTTTATTCTGGCCAATAATTTGTGGCAAGAGTTCTTACGAATTCCTGCATATAGGCTTATCTGGGAACATCAATATTAAAGACCAGGAAAACCTCTTCAAATTTTGCCAACATTTTCCATACTTCCATCATAATTGTGTCTGCAAGAAAGGGCGCCTCCCGCCACTCCCTGTGTGCCTAGAACCATAAAAACCTGTTTTCTGCAGTGTGTCCATGTCGGACATGTCCGGTCTGAATCCTGTCTTACAGGTATTATACATTTGATCAGGTTTTTAAATACATCAGTTAGGGACTGCTCTGACATGGGTTACCTTGACGCATTGGTAGAGCAGCTTACGTGACTTTTTTTGCACAAAACTTATCAACCAAACACCCAGCTTTTTTACCTTTTTTATCAGCACTTGCTTCTTACTTTATTTAGTACAGCAGAGTATTTTTTAAGTTTGTTTATCTATTTTTTCTGTGTTTCAGTTCTTATCATAATTGTGCAAACTAGAAATGTATTAAAAAAACACCGGAAAGGGATCGAGTCTTTACATAAAATATAGTACAAAATAAGTTTTACATTAGGATACCGTTGGGGGAGGCCAGATTCTTAAAGTCTAAACTATAATCCTACCATTTTGATCTTGAGCAGAGATCCTCAACCTTTCTGAATTTGACAGCCACATTCAGCTCTGAAAACCGGTTGGGAGCCACATCCAGTTCTGAGAGATGGTCGCGGATCCACATTCATCGCCAAAAGTACCGTCACACCTGGCAACGGAGCTGGGGATGTCGCCGCCGATAGGCCACGCCCCTACGTTGCCCTTAAGAGAGGGTCGCAAGCCACATTGAGCTCCCAGCCCTTCACCCAGAGCCCCCATTGCCAGTATAATGACAGCCAAAGCTTTTCCCAGAATCCACACTGAGGCATTACACCAAGATCCAGGGGTTCCTACTTTACCCCCGTTTAGATCTACTCTTCTGTGTAGGGTCACCATCTGGAGACCTGTTCTACATAGCTATTTGCTACACCTGGTGCTAATGCACCAAGGTGGCAGACAGCTGTGAGCCACACATCATGGGCCTGCAAGCCACACGTGGCTTCTGAGCCACAGATTGGGGACCCCTGATCTAGAGAAAAAACCTTAAGCCCCATTTTAGCAGTAAAACTAAAATTAAATATCCAACAACCTAAATGATGACATAATACATCTAATGAGCAAATAAATATATATGTAACCTATAATTCATTCTCAGGTGCCAAATGCATGATTACACACAGAGAAAAGAATGAGGGCAAAAAAAAAACTGTTTGGGTGCAAAAGATTAAAGAGTCCTGGTAAGAAGATTAGGATATAAGGTTTACTGGTATTGGTCAAGTATATCCAGCGCTATCCTATCAGGATGATTAATGAAGGCACCTTTTTCTCAGAATGTCAGAGTCTGCCTTTTTAACAACTGACCTTTCATAGAACACTACTGAACTCATAATTCCACTTTTGTTCAGTTTCTTATTAGTGGAGTTAAAATTAATACTTATGGGAATGATGGCTAAGGTGATGCATAGTAAATCACCGAGCACATCTGCCTTCTAAACGGACTACCAAAGGAATAGTACCTGCGCCTGTCTTCACACCGACTCTTATTTACATTAAAATAAGGAAGAAAAAAAAAAAGTCACCTCCATGATAAGAGATCCATTATATGCTAATGGGATGATTTTGCCTTGCTCAGCTTATATTATAAAACAGAAATCTGAAACTCTCTATATACCGTATAAAAATAGAATAGCATATAAAGACGTTATTGGGGCAGTAGATAGTCTAATTCAATCCAACGAACATTAAAGAGAAAATCTAGATACAATATTAGAATAATTAATGAGCAAAATCATCCATGATCTCCAAATACAGTTAATGGTAGAGTGCCTAAAAGGTGTATTCCGGTTTATAACTTATCTACAGGATAGATGATGACTACTAGACCTTCCAGCTGATGAAACATCTACCAAGCATCAGGACATGAGAGTAAAGAATAAAATCTATGTAAAAATTTTTTTTTTTTTAATCTAAGGCTGGCTTCACACCACGGTGTGATCCGGTCCGGGGCTGTCCGGTGTAAACCAGGCAGCCTTGGACCGGTTTTTCGCCCCATAGTAGCCTATGGGGCCCGGATACAGCCGGACGGCAGCTCTCTGCCATCCAGTTTCTTCTCTCCAGTGGAATCCGGGAGAATTCGGATTATTTTCTCCGGACACAAAAATGATGCTTGCATCATTTTTGTGTCCGGGGAGATTTAAATCTCCCCAATTTGCTGGATCCCAGATTCGCCCGGATTCTCCCGATTCCGGGGCAATCCGGGGCTCCCTTTACATGGGAGCCTATGGGGCCGGATTGCCCTGGTCCGGGCAAATCCGGGAACCGGATACCGGCGGCTGCACGCCGCTGTTGATTCAGGACCGCGGCTAGCTCAATGCTAGCCGCGGTCTTGAAAAATCAGCAGCTGCGGCTGCAATTACAGACATCTGGCTGCACACAAGACCGGAAGGCACATTTGGCCCTCCGGTTCTGTGTGCTGATCCGGTCCGGGGCTGTCAGGGTCATCCCGGACAGCCCTGGACCGGATCACACCATGGTGTGAAGCCAGCCTTACAATCTATGTAAAATATTAGAATGTGTATTTTTTACTCTTTTACTCTGATGTTCGGTAGAAATTTCTGTAGGTGGACCCCAAGATCTAATAGTAATCATCTAAACTGTAGATATGTGATAACTTGCTTTTACTAAAATATATATTTAAGACACTCTTCCATTCACTGTTTTTGGTGTCTGTGGGTGTTTATGTTTGATATATATATATATAACATATTCTAATAATCACCCACAGACTCCAAAAAAGTGAATGGTAGAGTGTCTTAGACCCCCTTCACATCATATTTTGTGCCTGTTCGTGTTCATCCTGTATTTTGCAGGACTAAACGGACAGGCATGGGATTTGCAGCTCCGGATGACATTTATGTGTACGGATTGGTGATTGTTAGGGATCCAGACTGACGCATAGAGCTGGGAGGGGCTGAATTTGTACAGACCAGACAAAGTATTATACCTGGGTCAGTAGGAGTAAGGTATATTCTTCTGAGCATGCCCAGTAGCTAAAACCGATCCGGGAAACAACCCTTTTATTTCCCAGATCCGGCACCGTAGACTCACATGTTATGTGATCTGGACTGCACCGGATGCATTTACTGTCTGGTTTTGTCCAGTGCGCCAAAAAAACGGTGCAGTTTCCGTTTTTGGGGAAGGGAAAAAAAAAAGGTCCCAAACGAATCCGGGACTGAATTCACACAAAACGCCATATATGACCAATCCGGCACCATAGGAAATCAAGAAAGCAAAAACGGATCTTGAACTGTTCTTTTCAAAACAGACAGAACAGGATGACAAAAAAATGGTGTGAAGCCAGCCTTACATGTATATTCTAGTAAAAGCAAGTTATACATGTCTACAGTTTGGATGATGACTATTAGATCTTGGGGTCCAGCTGCTAAAAGTCTAAAGAACATCAGAAAAGGGCCATTCATGTTCAATCTTATTTTATTGAAGGGGAAGGGGGAATTTGGGTTACGTAGAAATAAGAAACTGCATATCTTACAGTAATAACAATATAAACTGATGGAATACAAGGGAGTTTCAAAAGCAGTACATAGTTAAGTGGACGACAATTAGTATGCACCCAGGTAGCTCTAGGCGTTAGAGATCTAGCTCTAGAGGTATGCTAGCTCTAGAAGTTAGCCTAGAGTATGCCTAGGCGTCTAGAGAGTTAGCTCTGGAGCTCTAGGTCTAGAGAGTTAGCTCTAGAGGTATGTCTAGTGTTAGAGAAGAAGAAAAAAAATAAAAAAAATAAAAATTTTAAACCATACAAGGCTGAACGAAAATGTCCAGCGATATTTGGTAACAAAATCATCTAAATACAAAATCCCAAATTACATCCACTTACAGTTCCATTAGAATTAAAGATCGCTGCTCTAAGTCATATTAACTTCTAATCAAAGTAAAGTTGTTACTTAGGTTATTAAATCTGATATATTTTAAAGCATGTTGGATGAAATGAGATCTAAGATCATGAATATATACACTTAGCAAAATTGGAACACCTTTCTGGTTGAACATTCAAATAATCCAAAATGATTACCTCTACCAGGCTCGTTCCCATTAGTTATGTGTTTAAGTAATCTTAATTTGAAATCAATGCTATTCTGAAGGGTAGGGAAAGAGAAGGGAAGAAAGAATAGAGAGAACGTGAAAGAAAGGGAAGAAAAAAAGGTCTAAGAGGAGGCTCCTTACTGATCTGCATCTACCCCATCTGCTGTATCTCTGAACTCCACCGGTTGAGCTCTATCTAATCAACCAGTTATTAAGGAAACATATTTCTGAAATCTGGAGTGTCAAGAAAGAGGACCCAAGAGCTCCACATTCGCAGATATTTATCCTTTGCATCGGTGACTTCTGCCGTCAACTCCTCCATTCGGCGTATCCTACTCATCTCTTCCAACCATTCAGCCAAGTCAGGAGTATGGGTGGTTTTCCAGTGCCTGGGAATAATCGTCCTCGCAGCCGTCAAAAAGAATCAGATTAAATCTGACTTCTGAGACCTTATAGATCCAGGAAGAACGGACAGGAGGGCCATTGCCGGTGTTCTCACAGGTTCTAGTCCACTTACTGCCTTGTAGTACTCGAATACCGAGTTCCAGAATGGTTGAATTTCACTACATTCCCACCAGATATGTATCATTGTCCCTCTAGAGGTCCTGCACCTCCAACAGCTATCCGGGGAGGAAGGGAAGGCCGCGTGTACATTGACGGGACATTGGTACCATCGAGAAAGAATTTTGTAATTCCTTTCTTGTGCTAGACAAGCCATTGACAGCTTCTGTGTAAAGAGGTTAGCCAGAAAAGGGCCATTTAAAAGGAATTCTAGGTAAAATATTATAATAAGTTAAAGATTAAATATAAACACCCATGAACTCCCATAACAGTGAAGGGAAGGAGTGAGTTAAAGATGCGGTGCTTTACATGATAATCTTCTACCCCCTGTATTATACTTATCTGCCACGGTCTTCAATTTTTTTCAGAATTGCTCCTGTCAATTTCAAGCAATTAGTGAGACTCTGGCAGCTCCAGTGATATGGGGGCATGCCGGAAGTCACAAATCAGTGGAACTCTATGAGAGCATCTGTAGAGTTGCAAGATGGCACCACATGACCAGAGTGGTGAAAACGGCTGCATGTCAGTATAATACAGGGGACTTACATTTAAACTGCCACTATAGAGCTTGAAACAAGAAAAAAAACTGTGAAGTGGTGCTGTATACCAATTAAAGCAAGTTATCGCCTATCTACAGAATAGATGTTGACTACTAGATGTTGGCTTCCAGCTGTGAAACCTTTATTTTACATAAAAAAAGGGTACGGTAATTTAAAAGAAAATCTAAGGAAAATCTTAGAATAAGTTAGAGTTATTAAACAAACTAAAAGACTACAAAAACAGTGAATGGTAGTGTTTTATATGTGTATTCTAGTTAATGAAAGTTATCATAGTTTAGATGATGACTACTAGATCTATGGGACCAGTGGCTGAAACTTCCACTAATCACCAGGATAGATGATTACTACACATTAGGGTCCAACTGTTGAGACTCCTACTGATCACCAAAATGGATATCAAAATTATGTTGTCTAAATGGATCCATAAATGTACAGAAGCTTATTTCAATTGTGGCACCCCTGCGGGGGATTGCCACAGGATTCAACGGTGCAAGGAGGGAATTACACCTTGGTTCGCACAGCACACCACACCTTTCACCCCAGACCTGAAGGGGGAGCCCTTTAAAACATCCAGGCCTGAGGGGAGGAATTAGTCAGTCCCAAGAGTTAGTTCGAGTTAGAGTTGGAGAGAGAAGACGGAGGAGCTGGTTGCTGTGAAGGATCCAGGGCCAGGACCAGGGACCACTGACCGCTGTGCGCACCCTAGGGAAAGGGTCAGAGGCAAGTGGAGAAAAAAGAGAACTAAAAAAGGACGGTTACTACAGCCCTTTAGTACACCCGGACACCGAAGTCCGACGCTGCCAGTATTTAGTGCTACAGCAAAAGCCCGGAAGACTCAGGAGGAGTTCAGCCCTGAGGAGAACAATGTAAGAGATGCTTAAAGTGACCAAGCACAGGACCAGGGTCCATAGAAGAAAGAGGGAACCGCAGAAGGACCTCATTGTCAGTTTAGAGCAAAGCACAGAGAGGGAGAAGAAGCGGTGGGTTCAGGCTCAGGCAGGACTTACCCCACACCACAGAGCACAGACACAGAGGAGGCCTCATAACTTTCTAAGGTGGAAGTCCCAAGTTGCACCGGGGACCTGGTTATTACTCTGGACTGTACCTGTTACCCTGTCATCAGTAAAAGTTACCGAAACAACAATCCCTGTGTGTCTGTGTGCCTGTCTAAGCGCCGCAATTCACCGCTGTGTCAGCAAAGACTCAACTACTACTCCCCTCATCCATCCCCGCTGTCCTGAGGTAAAGCTCCACCTGTGGGAGCTGTACCACACTCTGCTGCACCCACCATCACCTCAGCGGCCGGAAGAGCAGAAAAGAAGTTGCCGCCCTGTTGACGAAGCCATTGTATCCCCAGCAGGAGCGGTTTGCTTGTGACTGCTCTGTGCCGGCGGTGAACTGTGCTAAGCACAACAGGCAGAGAGATAGCAACCACCTGCCTGTTGGTGCTTGGACACAATTTTTTTTGTATTTCCCGGATGTACCCTTACACGTCAATGGGAAGACTCAAAGCCAAGTTTTGCCATAGTTTTTGCTTTAAAAAAATGCTAGTGGTTGCTTCATTATTCAATGGAGTGGAAAAAAAAAACAATTGGAAAAGGGCAGTAAATAAAAAAATAAACTTAAAAATTAACCAAGAAAATTGCCAGTGGCCAAAATTGTCAGAAAGCTACCAAAACTGGTTTATCAATATGTCTTCAGCTTCGAAAGAAAAAGGCTAAAAGACGTCGTGTGCACAAAGCAGGGCTGTTGAGTCGGTAAGCCAAACCACCGACTCCTCAATTTCCCTGACTCCGACTCCTCATACACGGCTCATGTTTAAGCAATAAAGTTATGTAGTACAATGTGAATACCCCATGTTAATCAGTATTATAATACAACATTAAGCAGATACTGCATTAAACTACTGTACCCCATTTATCATGTATTTCAGGAGTCAGACTTGGTCCATTTTCTTCCGGCTCAACGACTCCGACTCCACAGCCCTGGCACAAAGCCTTCAATAATAATATAGGAGACCTGATGAAGCATCTTCCAGGTGGTTTTCCCATTAACATTTATTTTTCTATTGCCCCAAAAGTATTTTATTAGGTTTATTAAACATAAATCAAATCTTTACTATACCGTACAGACTTTATGACATCCCATTCGAAACCCTAGCTTTCTTAAAGCACTTATGGGAAAAAAAAAAAACCTAAAATAAAATTGTGCTTGTGATGTGAACCACCATGCTGGCGTTTTTTTCGGCTATCTCTGGAGTTGTTTGAAGCGAGTATTTTTCATTTCTGACAGAATAATACATTTGCATTCTGTCTTTTTAAAGACCCTTTTTGTGGCTCAGGACTTTTGAGGCCTACAGGCAATCATCTCACGTCAGAACCCAAAACCGTAATGATTATTCCTTAAAAGTGCATTAATATAACTGTTCCATATTCATTTTTAAGAGTTCTCCCATTTTCTTTTAAGATAGATTCCTTTTTTACTGTCACCAGACTGACAGAAACAGCTCCTTGAAAAATACTCCCCTGAATAAATGGTTAAAATAGATCATTTCATTTGAATGTATCATAATGTATCCAGCATTAATATTTTTTTTTTTATTATATGAAATACTGCCAGCCACCAAAAAGGAAAAGTCCTTGACCAAAATATCTCGGGATATTAAAGTGAGAAATGATCTACTGATGCAAATCATTAAATCTATTTGCATTTGCTTACTGAACCCTATCAAAGAAATTAAACTACATACAGTAGGAACGAAATCTGCTTCGGCATGGTTAAAAGGAGACATCTTGGAGGTTCCCGAGATCTATGCCATTAATTTTCCCACTTTCAATCATTAACAAGTAAAATATTTTTACTGCTTGAAAAGTTTTAATAAATAGGGGAAAAAGAAATTAAATAGGTATCCAGCAGTCTGAATACGCTCAGTATGGAAATTAATTTACAATTCCTTGCTAACCATTCATATGATACATTTTACCTATGTTTTTAAGTTAGTGTCCATGTTTATTGTGAAGACGTGCAAGACCCCTATGTGGGAGCACACCCTGCGGTTCCATAATACCGTCCTGCAGTCACAAAGTCCCACCTATGACATCGCCTCCGGAGTCTGCCCCATCAACATCTGCTTCTTTCCCCAGGCACCGCCGTATTCAAGCCGTAGGTGATGATTGTGATAGAAGAGATAGAGCAAGAATCTCTGGAGAGCGCAAGATCCGCTAATCCACTAAGGTTACAGTGGCTGGAACCTGCAGTGCTTCACGGTCTGAGAGCGGATATGTCTGTGTGTGCTGTCCAGCTGAAATCATTAACTCCAAAACCTATTGGAAAGAACCACATCCTACTAATACCTTCAGCTTTCTGCTGAAAGCTGCCAGAAATAGTTTTTGGTTCCCTTGGCTAGTCTCCTGTCTTAAAGGGATCCTGTCACCCCCAAAACACCTCAAAAGCTATTAAAAGCTGTCCCTAGAGCATAGTAACACTTACCCTACACTCCTTTTAGCTCCTAAAAGCATCTATTGAGAATGAAGTTAAATGTTGTTACACTACCTCATTAGTGATGATAATTAGTGACTATGGTATTCATAGTCACCCTGGCAGGCTCTCCCTCTTCATGATATCACGCCTCAATAGGCGTGATCTTCAAATCAGATTCAAATGCGCGCCTCCCCGCTCTCCTCCGTCGGCCGGGCTGCAGTGCGGCTGGGTGACGCGAATCGCGTCATTTCCGGCGCCGGGTGACGTAGTACACCCGCGCCACTGTTAGCTTCAAGCCCCGCACTGCGCATGCGTGCTGGAGGCCTAACAGAGTGGTGCGGGTGTACATACGTCACCCAGCGCCGGAAATGAAGTGATTCGCGTCAGCCAGCCCCAACTGCAGCCCAGCCGACACAGGACAGAGCGGGGAGGCGCGCATTTGAATCTGATTTGAAGATCACGCCTATTGAGGCGTGATATCATGAAGAGGGAGAGCCTGCCAGGGTGACTATGCATACCATAGTCACTAATTATCATCACTAATGAGGTAGTGTAATAACATTTATCTTCATTCTCAAAAGATGCTTTTAGGAGCTAAAAGGAGTGTAGGGTAAGTGTTACTATGCTCTAGGGACAGCTTTTAATAGCTTTTGAGGTGTTTTGGGGGTGACAGGATCCCTTTAATTACAGTTTCCCTGTGTTACCTTGGTCTGTTTTTTGGACGCTTCTACTGCGTCACAATTTTGTTCCTTGCTGTCATCTTGGTTTTGACCCGGCTCCCTGACTACTATAACAGATCCCGATTTATCTAGGAACAAAGGAGACAAAAAGAGGCGCAAATGGGTCTTATAATTTGTGTGAGATCGTCTGCCCCAAGGTATACATGCTCACCTGGTCAGGTTGCGTAGACCTGCAACCGGTATGCTCGCATGGACAGCTACCGCTGGATCCGCAACTCCACGTGGAAAATGGCGGTGTATCACAGACAATCAGACAAGGCGGATCATTCAAGCACCATCTGTCTGCTTGTCTTTGAAGATCCTGAATTAGTCCTTTTCCTGACCTCCCAGCTTTGACCCTGATTGGCTACTTTCCTGTCTCTAGACTGCAGTCATCTATAAGCAGCAATGTCCTGTATCATGTTGTAAATCCAGATCTCTGTATAGGTGTTGAAGGGTGTCAGGGTTTCTTGGGGTTCTGTCTATTGGAGCCTTTTTGTGCTTGCAGCCTTGAACAGACATCACACCACAATAATAAGATATGCATCTATACATAACACAGTCGAACGGTAGGAGGTACGTGACGTAACAACAGTATGGTATGAGGTCATACCTGTCTATGGCACGTGGTGTAACACAACAGTAAGGTATAAGGTTATACCAGTCTATGGCACGAAGGGTAACACAACAATATGGTATGAGGTCACACCAGTCTATGGCACATGGGGTAACACAATGGTACGGTATGAGGCCATACCGGTCTATTGCATGTGGGGTAACACAAAAATATGGTATGAGGTCGTAACAGTCTATGGCACCACAACAGATGTATACAAAAGGGAATACATAATACAAGTGTATGATGAGTCCATCCTACAAAAAATTGCATATAGTGGTATCCTACATCAGGCTATTGATGGAACTCTTCACCCCCATAGTTTCAACATATGTTGAAACTATGGGTGTGAAGAGTTCCATCAATAGCCTGAAAGAAATACATTGTTTCTGAAACCCTTAATAAATGTATTTAGGGAAAAAAGCAATGTGATAGAGTCCGACTAGTGAGAAGTCCGAGAAGTCCACTATTCATGTCCTTAGAATGAGGGTCCCATAATCCCCTGTGTGAACAAAGTGGTAGTGTGCAAATAAACTCTTTAAAAATAATAAAAACAGATTCTTTAAAGTGACCTATTGAAGTTAGCCTTTCTAGAAGACAATTTTGACACATTAAAGAGGCCTGCTATCTGTCCTTGAATTTGGTATAAAGCCAAATCTGAACCTTCTCCAAAAGGAAAACACTTTAATTTGCAGACAGCCAGTTCGGACTGCCAGACTGGTTGGTTAAGCGAGAGGCCTTTGATGAAGGTCTGGAGGATAAAAGTTCTCCTTGATGAAAGTTTCAAGTTGTGTTAAGGAGACATATAGGTCACATAATGAATCCTGGAGAAAAAGTATGCAACTAGTCTCTTTATGGAGGAAGAGAATAGGATCTCTACTGTCACCTATTGGAGTCAGTAATCCTGGAAGTCAGTGGTAGAGGTAGTACACATACATGACCAATGCTCCATTTACTCTCTAAGGGACTCATACAGACAGATTGGGACCTTCTGTTCATCATCGGTGGGAATCATACATTTTTCACCTGAGAACATACATTTTAACTGTCAGAAGAATGGGGGAGCAATGATCATGAATGTTTAAAGGGCTCATCCACTACTATAACCACCCTTACTGAACCTACTTGTTTCCCCCACTTAAAATAACAGACCCTATACTGACCTCCTGCGGTGCTGCCGTTTGAGCTCTGTCGGTAACAGCGGCTTTGGCCTCACGTGACATTGTGACGTCACACGACCGCACGTCCAATCACAGCCGGCTTCCCTCTTCCCACCTTCGAACCAAACAAGCGATTAACATTAAGTGAACGCTGTGGCTGCCGCTCACTTCTTGTTGATAGCTCGTTTGCTCCGAATGCAGGAAAGAAAGAAGCTGGCTGTGATTGGATGTGGGGCTTGTGTGACGTCACAATGTCACGTGATCCCACAGGGGGTCAGGGCAGGGTCTATTATTTTAACTGGAGGAAACAAGTGAATTCCGAAGCGGCTGTCCTAGTAGTGGACAACCCCTTTAAGTTGTGGACATCCTATTAAAGAAAGCTCAGGCTTGATCAACAATCGCTGAAACTTCACAAATAAAAGCTACATGAGAAATACTTTGCTTGTACCAATTTCGAAGTTTTTACTATTTGACTCATATAAGGGATTTTGCTGAATCAAAACCATTGCTATACTAAAGGAAACCTGTAAGCACATGTCGACATTTAGAAGTGATGGTACAGCTGTGTAGCCGCTTGTCCCCTAATAAAAATAATACCTTTTTTGTAGAGATTCAACGTGCCAGCCATGTGATATCTAGTAGGGTAGCCATAAGCAAATCGGGCTGAAAGTGCACTGGGGCTGTGCCAGTGCACTTGAAAGAAGCAGTTACAAGAGAATAAACTCACCCCCAGTGCACTTACAACCCGGATTGCTTTTTGTTTTGTTTTTTAAACACACTTAATATGGCACTAATTTCTGATAGTTTTACTATCAGCTTCACTACAGGACTTGAAGAAAAATATGCAATACAAAATGTAAAGAAAAGAAACAATAATAAAAACTCTTAAAAATCATTGTTTTTTTAACTTGTTACAAGCATTTATGTAGGTAAAGAGAAGGATATCTTTATTTGAACTTTTTGATAAACCACATGAAAATCCGCTTCACATACTCAAACAACCTGTCAATTCTTATGACCACTTTACACGTCCCAACATCGTTTCGATATTGGATACAACGGCACGGGAGCGCGCACTTTTTTGGCTGAAATCCAAGATCGATAGGAGCTGTCACACAGGGAGATATCGGCCGGCAACACAACTGCGATGTCTACGCCCCCTTGTACGAGCAAACCTGGGAACGACCATTTAACTTGGGAGGAATAGGGGAAGTTGTTCTCCAAGTCGGTGTTGGGCTGTCACACAGCACGATCCTGCCACATTGTCCATCCAATATCGGGCAGTTGGAGAGCCGGCTCAATTCTTCCCCGATATCGTTTTGGCATCGTACTTACATCGAATTGGTCATTTACACCATAGAACGCACGAACGATATCGGGGCCAACGCAAAGTGACTTTTTATCAAAGTTGGACGACGATATCGGGACGTGTAAAGTGGCCATTATAGCCTTAGGGTATGTGCCCACAGGGCGTTTTTGCTGCGGTTTTGCTGCGGTTTCCGCTTGCAGAAAACCGTTGGTTTTATGGTAATGTATGCTAATCTGTTCCTGCGGTTGGGCTTCCCAGCAAAAGCAATGTGTTTTACAAAAATGCTGTGCACACACATTAGTTTTGCAAGTGTCAAGAACTGTCAAATACCTGCGTTTTTGGTGCGGATAGCAAAAAATGGACATGTCAATTCTTTTTGCGTTTTTGGTGCAGTCAATAGGAAAAACGCTGGAAAAACGCAGCATCAAAAATGCAGGAAAAACGCACAAAAAACGCAGTAAAAACGCGCAAAAAACGCAGACAAGATCTTAGCATTTCTCCTGTCAAGGACTCTAGGATCCTCAGGTTTTCCTGCGTTCATGACTGCACAAAAAACGTCCTGTGGGCACATACCCTTACTGCAAAATTAAATGCTGAAGATTTGACCATGGAATCAACTGAAATGGGAAAAATATGCCCCACACACAAAAACCAATGCAAAGCCCAAAGACATTGTTTTATGCTATTTTTTAATACATGGATTTTTATGGCAAGAATTCAGTGTGAATAACCCTAAAACTGTACTCAAAACTGTGGGAGGTCACAAGTGAAAACTACCGGTTTACCTAAAGAGTAAGGTCATGTGTCTGACATTGGAGTGAACACAAACTGCCGTCCATTCCAAGAACAAACTGCAGAATAGTAAAAGCAGCTTAGTTTGTGAATAGAGAATTATATAAAACAGCTTAAAGTTGTAAATATTCTAAACAGGCAGGTATTAATTGTTGCCGACATGGGCCATTTGAAGCTCATGCGCCCCAATGACAAAGCTCCAATGGTGCCCCCAATCACTGCAAATCTTAATTAGAATTAGTCTTTTTCTATAGGCCAAAAGGGCGTTTTGGGGCCCCCTAGGCTCCAGGGCCCCAATAGAGGTTGCAACGCCTGCACCTGTTGTAATTACGCCCTTGTTCTCACCTATACAGTAATTAATTATTGCTGATATGGACCGTTTGTCCCGTGATCGCTTCATTTTCATTTTTTAATAATTCAATTTAAAATAGTAACTTCTCTTACAAGTTCACAATTTATAAATTTCATCCCCCTTTTCAGTACCTTCTTGATGTCCCCGTTCCTTCATAATGCATAATATGTTCAAGTCTGCCTTACCAAGATCTCTAAGGGTATGTGCACACTGGAAGTCGGCTTTGTGACGGCGGGGGTGGGCGGACCCGACAGGAAGCTCTGCAGCCGTCTACCGGCTTCCTGTCGGGTATGTGCGGCGGGTGTGCGGCGGGTGACGGGCGGGTGCACAGCGGGTTAGCGGCGGCGGTTATGCAGCGGCTGGAAGCAGCCATGATTCTGCTTGCAGCCGCTGCATAACCGCCGGTTTATAGAACATGCACATTCGTTGCTAACCCCTGGAACCCAGCGGTTTAGCAACAGATGAGCATGTGTAAACCGCCGGTGTGTGCACAGCAGGCGTCGGTTTCCATAGGTTTTAATGTTAAACCCAAAAGCCGCTTTTGGATTAACAAATTACATAAAACTCATGGAAACCAACCGCGGTTTCGCTGCTAAACCTGCACTAACCTACCAGTGTGCACATACCCTAAGGCTGCTTTTACGTCAGTGTTTCTCGGCATTCGTGGCAGATCCAGCATCACTTGTGGCAAGACCACGTTGAGCCTAATTTATTCCCTATGGGACTTGCGGACATGTGCGGCACTTGCAGTTTTTGCACTTGCGGTGAATCAAAAAACCACTGATAGCAGTGTTATGTATTCCGTTACCGCAAGTCCTGGATTGGACGGATGGCGGCAAAACCGCAAGTCCCATAAGGAATGAATTAGGCCGAACGCAGTCTTGCCACAAGTGATCCATTAGGCGGCAGATGCTGCAAAATTGCCAGATCTGCCGCGAATGCCGGAGAAACGCTAATGTGAAAGTAGTGCAATCTTTTTTTTTTACATTGCACTTTTGTAATGATTTTCATAAATTAAAAAAATAGCTCAAGTTGCCCAAGAATGAAAAAATAATATTTTTCAATATTTCATATATACCTTTTCAATTGTAAAACGATGCCAAAAGTTGTCTGATGCTTATCGGGAAGTTGTGGCAAATGCTGAAGCTTTGCCACATTCTCCGAACAACTAGCAACGTGGAAGTGCAAATCTACAAGTTTTCATGGATATTGTGCTTTGTAATTCTACATGTCGGATGTGGGGGTGTCTATTTACCAGGGCTCTGGAGTCGGAATTGTGGAGTCGGTGTCCAATTTGGGTGGAGTCGGATTCAGTGAAATTGAGGAGTCGGAGTTGAATGTTTGGCTTACTGACTTCACAGCCATGGTTGTGGAGTCGAGTCGGTGTCCATTTTGGTGGAGTTGAAGTCGGATTCAGGGAAATTGAAGAGTTGGATGTTTGGCTCATCGAATCCACAGCCCTAATTAATAGCAGGGCTGTGGAGTCGGTAACCCAAACATCTGACTCTGAATCTTCAATTACCCAGAATCCAACTCCACCAAAATGGACACAGACTCCAACTCCACAACCATGGCTGTTAAGTCAGTAAGCCAAACATCTGACTCCAACCCCAACTCCACTAAAAGTGGACACCGACTCCAACTCCATGACTCTGACTCCACAACCAATGCTGTGAAGTCGGTAAGCCAAACATCCAACTCTGACTGCTTAATTTCTCTAAAGCAGACTCCACCAGAATGGGTTTTGACTCCAACTCTGATTCCACGCCTGGTAGTACCACATGTGAATTCAAGCTGAAAAAAACTTTACACCTGCAATGCCACACATACCGATACGTGTGCAGTAAATCAGTAGACGTAAAGCTCTTACAGGATATTCTTCGCATATCTGTAAATTATAATTCTGAATTTTAGAGAGGAAATTATCATCTGTAAAATTTTTCATAACGGTGAGCAAAATAACAAGTCAACAACAAAAAAAAAAAAAATTCAAAAATGAAGTTTACCCTTAACATAAGAATACAGAATTCATTAACATTTTTTAATACAGAATAAAATATTCTCACTAGATATCCAGCCTCTTGGCTACTTTTACATAAAATTCATTTCTGAAATGGTAATTGAACAAAAAGCCAATTCATTAATTTTACATTCACGACAAAATAACCACTAAAGTTTCCCAGGAGTTCTGAATGGCAACTAAAAAAAAAAAAATTAAAACAATAATAATAAAATGAAAAAGAGTGGGAAAAAAAAAAAATCTGTCTTTCAAACAATAAAACACAATGTTACACTGGCATCGGCTGTGGTTTTTAAAACAGTACAGGAACAAGCTGAATGCGTGCTTCTATGGCTGGAGGGCTTAGCAGCTTTTCATTTGTGAGCGCTGAAGAGGGGCTCCCCTGTGTCCCAAACAAAAGATACGCTGTGAGAGAACACTCTGAACGCTTCACCTGCTGGAGCCAACCAGAAAAACTAAGACTGTTCTCTGGCACCAGCCGGCATACAAAAAAGTCAACACACACACACATACATATTATATACCGTATATATATATATATATATATATATTATATATATATATATATATATATCTTTTTTTTTCTCACTGTAGCAATATTGTCTAGGAAACTTTTGATATACTCAAAGAAATACGCTCGAGATCTCCATCATCACATTTTTTTTTTCTTTTGACACAGAATGCCTGCAAATTATAACTCAGGTGATTAGCATGCCAAGCGTGGCTTCGTGCATGCACGTACGGCACCTTGTCTTCTCTTTTTGAGACTTGAAAGAAAATATCATAATAAATTGAACCCCTTTTTTTTTTTTTGTAATTATTTTTTTTTTATTCTGGAATATGTCAATGTGGAAAATGAAAAATAAGTTAATTCATAATGTTTATTACGAACAATAATAATAACACAATTTATTTTATTTTTTAATAATATTAATAATAATGAGAAGAAAAAGAAGAAGGAAGAAGAAGAAAGAAAAGAAGAAAACAAGAAGAAAGAACAGACCAATAACCACAACAAGAATGAAACAAAAAAAAAAGAACAAACTAAGAAGAAGAACAACAAACCAACAACAACAAAAGTAAGAAGAACAAAACATGAAGAAGGACAAACCAACAGGAACAAAAATAAGAATGAAACAAAAAGAAGCACAAACCAAGAAGTAAAAAAAAAAAAAACAACAATAAGAAAAAATGAGAACAAACGAGCAAAAAAACAAAAATAAGAACAAAACAAGAACAAACCAAGAAGAACAAAGCAACAACAACAAAAATAAGAACAAAACAAGAAGAAGGACATACCAACAGCAGCAAAAACAAGAACAAAAGGACCAAAACAAGAAGAAAAATAACAACAAAACAACACCAACACCAAGAAGAACAAGAAAACAAAAAAGGGGAACAAAGCAACAACAACAAAAACAAGAAAAAGAACAAAACAAGAAGAAGAAAAATATAATGTAGCCCACCACTTTACTTAAGGCCAGGTTCAGACAGCCAGATTTCACGGTCCATATTTGAGCCGTAATGCCCGCAATGACCACAGGACTCTTGACCCAGACTTACAGCGTGCTGCATATACGAAGCACATACACAAATCTGTAAGTCCCAATCAGGACACCTGCCATCGATATGGGTATTTTGAAACACAGCCTGTTTGACCCCAACCAATATCTGTAATTTTAGAAATGATAGGCAATAATTGGCTGGTATGGTCACATGTCCAAGACAGCACAGCATTGTGTCAACCAGAAAGAAGACATAAGGAAAGAAACATTTGTCTGCTTTTGAAAACTAAAGTAATAACAGTTATCGCAATAGAAAAATTGGAGTCCGGCTCAACAGGACTGGATTTTTCTTTTCTTTTTGTTTTTCAAAAGAGAGTAAAGTGCATACAAAAGAAAAATTTACATGGTCGACATGACCCAGTCGACGCATTTCAACTGCACTAAGCAGTCTTACTCATAAGTCATACAAAGTCATGAGTAAGACTGCTTAGTGCAGTCGAAACGCGTCGACTGGGTCATGTCGACCTTGTAAATTTTTCTTTGTATGCCCTTTACTTTCTTTTGAAAATTAAAAAGAAAAGAAAAATCCAGTCCTGTTGAGCCGGACTCCTATTGTTCTTGATGTGAGACCAGGGCGAGGCCGGTGTCTGAGCTCCAGGTGGATGAGCATAGAGCAACTGGGTTGCTGGAATCAAGTTTCTACTAATAACAGTTGGAGCATAACTTATTTCATGCAGAACATGTTTGTCATTATTTTCTACATGGAACTAATGAGAATAATATAAAATAAATACAACATGATAATAGTACATAGGAACGGTATGCAGTAAGTACCCCAGCATTCCCTAATAAGCTGCCACAACTTGATCAATTTACGGAAATTTGTAGCTCTGTATAAGAAAAGGAGTTTCATAAACTATAAAGATAAATTAAAGTATACAAATAAAATTGTGTCCTGGCACTTTCTTACACCCCCTCCCCCATGACAATACAATTTTGGACCTTTAAGCCCAAGCAATTTTTTCAATGTTGCATGCACCAAGAGCCACAATTTTTCGGTCGACACAGCCACATAAAGGCTGCTCCTTGTAGGATGGGTTGTATTTTTCTTTTTACCATCACTATTTTTGGAGCACAAACAATTTATTGTACATCTTTTATCATGTAATACAGAAACTAAACACAATTCTGCCATTGTTCTTTATGTTTTGTTATCACAGTCTTTACCAAGCGGCACAAATTACATAATGCATTTATAACAATACAGCAATACCAACTCATATAGATATATATATATATATATATATATATAGATATATAGTTACTAAAACTGCCTTAAAAGGGATTGTCCACCTTTGGGACATGTTTTTTTCTTAAAGGGCTGGCCCACAGGCAAGCTAAATTTCCCTCTAAATCCCTTTCTATTTAGGGTCGTAGTCTCAGCTATTTTCTTGCATACTTGTATTTATAATTCCCTTCCATTCTCTATCTACACTATGTAACTACTATTCTTTTTTTTTCCTATTTCCTGTGTGATGACGCTTCGTTTGAGAATCCCCAGTGCATTCTGGGATGCTCAAACAAAGCATCATCAGGGCAGAAGGCAGAGGCTACATTCACTACCACAGCCTCTGCCTCCTCCCTTAAACAAAGCATCAGTGAAGCTCATTTCAGGGTCTGTGCTCGTCCCCGCTTTGTCCTCCCTGTTCACTGTGCAATCTGCACACTGGCAGAGTCTGCCCTGTTGTTGTCTCAGATCAGTAATAATCTGCCGACAACAGAGTGGTGTCATGCAGAACAGTAGCGCCACCCACGCTAGTGATAACACTAGTCTCATGTATGCCGTCTATCCGACACGACTCTGTTGGCAGCTAATTTTTACTGATATGAGTTGACAAAATAGCAGCCATGGTCAGTGTGCAGATTACAGAGTGCACAGCACAGTGAGCCGGGAGGGGCACAACAGGGACAGAGCAGCCCCTGAAACCAGCATCACTGATGACGCTTCATTTCAGAGAAGGAGCAGTGGGTGTGACAGTGACTACAGCCTCTACTCCCCTGATCTGATGATACTTTGTTTTAAGGATAGGGCAGAGGCTGTGACTGTGACGGCACCCTCTACTCCACGTGACCGCACCCTCCACTCCCCTGATCTTATGACACTTTGTTTCAGGGATGGGGAAGAGGCTGTTACCATGACGTACCCTCTACTCCCCTAAACTGATGAAGCTTTATTTCAGGGAGGTGGCAGAGGCTGTGACCATGACGTACCCTCTACTCCCCTAATCTGTTGACGCTTTGTTTCAGGGAAGGGGAAAAGGCTGTGACAGCGACATCAGCCTCTGCCCCCTGATGACACCATGCACTGGGATTCTCAGATAAAGTGGCATCACACAGGAAATAGAATAAAAATAGAATAGCATTAAAATAGCTTAATTAGGGAATGGTACGGAATTTATATAGTACAAGTAGATTAGATACTTTTATAGCCTCTGTGTTATACTATCAATTGCTGGCTACAGAATGAGTTAACAGAGAATCTGACAGTAAGCTTGCTCTGGTGGTCCAATGGGAGGGTTTCTAACTCTATTCTGACTTTTTATCAGCTCCTTTCAACTGATTTACTGCCAAAGACAACATCAGAGTTGAATATGCTGGGAAACACAGTTTTCATTACAGTCATTACAAATATTTTAATACCAATTATATGTACTTCTTCATTTTTAAACATTAAAAAATTAGGGCCTAATGGGAGACTATCAATGTAGACCTTATCAGACATCTGCCTGCCATGAAACCTCATCGGTATCGAGTAAATGCAGTGCATGGTTGCCGATAGGCTAACAAAGGGGGGTTTCTCCTCTGATACCACTTAGATGCCTCAGCTGCTTCTGACCACGGCGCCTAAGAAGTTAAAAAACTGACAACTGTCATTGAACACCTAAGCACCCGGGAAAGGTGCATGGTTTAGACTAGGCCACCATAAAAAGGGGACCACATAGCCTAAGGCTCCTTAGTTACCAAAGCACAACGGGTAGCAGGAATGAATGCATTAGGATCTCATCATATTGTTACCCCTCTATAAATCACTTGTTGCGTCAGCACAAAGGCGGCAACTAGATTATTACAAGGGATGGAGGCCTCCCAAATGTTAGAGGTTAGAAACGTTGGGCTTGTTTAGCTTAGAAAAAAGACATCTTAAAGAAGATCTGGTCAACACAAAGGACTGGCACATGATTTAATCCTTCCAAACACCTTAGAATTGATTAGAGGGTATTAATTACGTGTGGAGGAAAGAAGACTCCGACAACTAAATAGAAAAGGGTTCTTGACAGTTAGAGCAGTCAGATGGTGGAATGCCCTACTAGAAAAGGTAGTAATGGCTGATACTAGCACAGCTTTTAAAAGGTGGATGCGTCCCTCATGCCAAATGGCATTGTGGGTTATAAATAACTATATATTATATTAGATTAATTGTAATCTAGCGATATAGAATGTATAACTGGAGGAGAAAGGTTGGACTTGATGGAACGGTGTCTTTTTCTAACATATACAACTATGTGAAGATCCAAGACGTTGCGTAGAGTATTTTGTTCAGATGCAAAACCATAATTAAATAAATATATAAGGAACTACAAAGTGCATGTAAGAGTAAAGATACCAGTGTCAAAAAGATAAACCTTACCCCAATTCAGGAACATCAAAATTCAGAAGCTTAATGTCATGAATTCCCAATACACAGCCTGATATCTGGATCTCCCCCACCGGGCTCTTGACCAGCACCTCTTCCATTTTACAATTTCCGTTTCCTAGCGCCATCTAGAATTAAAAATGTGCAATCCATTAACATAAAGGTTCTTTTTACAGAAAGTATGATCAACTTTAGATACAGTGCCTACAAGTAGTCTTCAACCCCCTGCAGATTTAGCTGGTTGACACATGCGGAATTAACTTGCCATTGTGACATTTGGACTGTAGATCAGCCTGGAAGTGGGAAATGCACTGCAGCCAAAAAGATTTTTTAATTTTTTTTTTTTTTTTTGTAAAGCGTTAAAGAGGGTCATTTATTATTCAACCCCTCAAACCACCAGCATTCTGTTTGGTCCCCCTAAAGTATTAAGAAGTAGTTCAGGCACAAAGAACAATGAGCTTCACATGTGTGGATTAATGATCTCTTTTGCCAGCCTTTTCTGACTATTTAGGACCCTCCCCAAACTTGTGAACAGCACTCATACATGGTCAACATGGGAAAGACAAAGGAGCATTCCAAGGCCATCAGAGACAAGATCGTGGAGGGTCACAAGGCTGGCAAGAGGTACAAAACCCTTTCCAAGGAGTTGGGCCTACCTGTCTCCACTGTTGGGAGCATCATCCGGAAGTGGAAGGCTTATGGAACTACTGTTAGCCTTCCACGGCCTGGACAGCCTTTGAAAGTTTCCTCCCGTGCCGAAGCCAGGCTTGTCCGAAGAGTCAAGGCTAACCCAAGGACAACAAGGAAGGAGCTCCGGGAAGATCTCATGGCAGTGGGGACATTGGTTTCAGTCAATACCATAAGTAACGTACTCCACCGCAATGGTCTCCGTTCCAGACGAGCCCGTAAGGTACCTTTACTTTCAAAGCGTCATGTCAAGGCTCGTCTACAGTTTGCTCATGATCACTTGGAGGACTCTGAGACAGACTGGTTCAAGGTTCTATGGTCTGATGAGACCAAGATCGAGATCTTTGGTGCCAACCACACACGTGACGTTTGGAGACTGGATGGCACTGCATACGACCCAAGAATACCATCCCTACAGTCAAGCATGGTGGTGGCAGCATCATGCTGTGGGGCTGTTTCTCAGCCAAGGGGCCTGGCCATCTGGTCCGCATCCATGGGAAGATGGGTAGCACGGCCTACCTGGAGATTTTGGCCAAGAACCTTCGCTCCTCCATCAAGGATCTTAAGATGGGTCGTAATTTCATCCTCCAACAAGACTACGACCCAAAGCACACAGCCAAGAAAACCAAGGCCTGGTTCAAGAGGGAAAAAATCAAGGTGATGGAGTGGCCTAGTCAGTCTCCTGACCTTAACCCAATTGAAAACTTGTGGAAGGAGCTCAAGATTAAAGTCCACATGAGACACCCAAAGAACCTAGATAACTTGGAGAAGATCTGCATGGAGGAGTGGGCCAAGATAACTCCAGAGACCTGTGCCGGCCTGATCAGGTCTTATAAAAGACGATTATTAGCTGTAATTGCAAACAAGGGTTATTCCACAAAATATTAAACCTAGGGGTTGAATAATAATTGACCCACACTTTTATGTTTAAAATTTATTAAAATTCAACTGAGCAACATCACTTTTTGGTTTGTAAGATTTATGCTTCTGTTAATAAATCCTACTCTCGTTTGCAGTTTGAAGGCTCTAACTTATTTGCATCTTATTAAGCCACCTAAATCTGCAGGGGGTTGAATACTACTTGTAGGCACTGTACATGACATATGGGTGCTAATATGATAACACAAGTAATCGGTAGGTTGGCGTTAATCTACTCCTCAGTTTTGACTGTTGTATACTCAAAGAATCAAAGAAAGATGATGAGCTTATAAATAACTTTGTCTACATAACAAAACCAAAAAAGAGTAGTGACGGTAGAACACTATGAATAATAAATAAATAAAGGAGGATGGGCTGAAAGTATCGTGCTTCGTGTAGATGTGTAAATCCAACCAGGAGAAAGAAGTTGGGCTCTTACTCCGCGCAGACCAAAAAGAACGTCACACAGCTGATCATCAGGAAACCATCTTTATTTTTCTTGCCAATGCGTTTCGTGGCTATACTTGCCACTTCATCAGGGCCCTGATGAATTGGCAAGTATAGCCACGAAACAAATTGGCAAGAAAAATAAAGGTTTCCTGACAATCAGCTGTTTGACATTCTTCTTGATCTGCGTGGAGTAGAAGTACGGCTTCTTTCTCCTGGTTGGATATACAATTTCACGGCGGGCCATCTGCTTTCTGGGCATCTTCCAGTTAGTTGTGACTTACACAACTTTCCAAGGTGAGTCACACCGATTGGGGGGACTGTTTAGACATAATCCGTAAAGGATAAAACCCTATGTGTGCTCCCCTTTTTCTTCCCTGGTGTAGATGTGTGGCACAGCAGGCCAACATGAGCTACCATGACTCTTCTCTGCTCGGTGTGACCTCTACCTCCACAAACTTGAAACCAGGAGCCATTTTACTAGTTTCAACGCTGAGATTTTACATCTGGTGGCGATTTGCCTGGTGTTTTCCCTTTTGTCTTATGTAGACTTTTTGTGTTTGATCCAGAATGTCTGACTCTATGACACTATGCAAGATGCATGCGAGTTTCTCGCATGAGTATCGCATGACTTACCTGTAACGGCCGCCGCAATCTGGACAGGAGGATGGAGCTCCATAGAAGCATAAGCAGCTGACTTATTCTTGTTCAGAGAAGCAGGGGCTGTTCTGGTGGAGTCTCACAATCATCTCGCATAGCGAGTCTCTGCCCTAAGCTTGATTGTGAATGTACAAAAAGGGCTGCGAAGACGTGGAGTTAGAGTTGGTGACCATTTTGGATGGAGTTGGATTCAGGGAAATTGAGGAGTCGGAGTCAGATGTTTGGTTTACTATCTTCACAGCCCTGGTTATGGAGTTGGGAGTCCATTTTGGTGGAGTTGGAGTCGGATTCAGTCAAAAAATTGAGTTGCATGTTTTGCTTATCCACTCCACAGCCCTGTGTACAAGTAATGATCCTCTCATGATCTTGTTTCCTACTACTCTAACTCAATACTCCCAGCCCATTACATCACCAATTCCTTATTACTTCGTCTCAGACCTTAAAGTGTTTTTCCAAACAAAGTTAGTTTTAATCAATAGATCTTGGAATAATAATAATTTCCACAATTGGATGTTTAAAAAAATGTTCCTGTGTTGAGATAATCTTATATATGCGTCCCTGCTATGCACTGTGTAATGGATGTGTCTGAGCGTACAGGCACATGGTCTGATCATACATCTCACATCTATTCTTGGAAGTCGGTGCCTATCACGCAGCTCTCTGCGCCCTGACTGCCCTATGGTCACTACAGGGCCAGTCTCAACTAAGCAGGGAGGTTGGTGCCCATCATGTGGTCCCGTTCGTCAGGTTACTTACCCAGCGCCGCCTCCCAGCACTCCATCCTCCTCCTACTCCCGAGGTCTGCGTCCATCCTGCAGAGCCTCCAGGAGCATGCTTAGGTAATGCGCCCCGCAAACTCTCTCTTTTTAAAGGGCCAGTATACCTGTTCTTAATTTCACCTCTAATCACCTCTCAGCCTATCACTGAGTGACTACTTCTATTTAAGGCACCTTTCCCATAAGGGAGGTGCCTGAGCAACGTCTCCTGTCACTAGTTGCACTGCTTTCCCTCAGGTCCCTGTCCATTCCCTGCCTAAGCACTTATCTTTGCTAACGCATGTTTACCTATACTTCTTGTCTCGCCTGGAGCCTGCTATGTCTACCTGATGACTGACTCGCCTGTATGCTAACTGTACTACCTGCAGTGCACCTGCTCGCTATACCAGTACTTGCCAGTCCCGAGGTTAACTATGTCCACTGTGCCTATTCTATCGGCCAGGGTGCCGATCCTCTAGCACCGGCTTCTTGACTCCTGGACAACCTCTGAGTTGCCTGGCTACTCTGAACTTCGTGCCTGCTCCTCATTGACTGCATCTACTCGTGTGCACCGCCCTGACTGTATTGGCGAGTTTTCTCATTAAAGACTTTGCTTTAACTCTACCGGCATCTCCAATTTGTTCCTACGTACAGGTCAGCCTCCTCTTCGGTGCTCTAATGGGTCCACATCTCCACTCCAATACCTCTGTGTACCTAACAGACTCTTTTTTGTGTTTTTTTTGTATTAATTAAAAAAAAAAAGGTTTGTTCCGAAATTGAGATTTTTTTATTTTACAGAACCAAACAACCATGTATGAGGGAACCTTAGAAGAGCCCAACATGTAATTCTTAGGTGTGAAAAAAAGAAAACCTATTCAACATATTTTCGCGAATTAGTTGCCTACTGGGAAAAAAACTCAAGTAGGGTTTAAACTAATGACCAATCGGGTAATACAAAAAGGTGAGAACCATATAGGTCTATGTGTCGCTCTCTGCATCAGCCATAACCCCGATGTGCAATCGAATAATAAGCGCTTCTAACAAGATTTCACAGCAATTGTAGCACATACAATACAAGGAACATTTCCATAAAGCCATAGTAGTGGGATGTGCCCTTAAGGGTTTTTCACAGGATCCTGCTCTTCTACAATTATGCAGCCACGTTGCGTGCCCAACAGCCAATGTCACAGACATAGTGGAAGCCGTCGCATGCCAGGATAGCAGAGGCAGATGAAGAGCCAATGTCTTTTGCTAAGATCATAGCAGTTTAATCAGTACCAATTTTACCTAAAGCTAAAAGCTATTCATATTAATTGACTACAGTAGAGGAATTGATTTTCATGGCAAATTAAGGATCATTTGCAAAATAAAATGCATTTTTGTTTCGTCTCTTTCATCCCTCGTTTTCACAGGAATCGGGATTAGAGAATTAATCTTTTGACACCGTTTTAATGGCGGCTTCAGAATTGCCCTCAATGAGAATTTCAAATATAGAAACCCGGTTACAACAATTAAATCCCTTTAAAAGAAGAGGAAGAAAAAGAGGTTATCTTGTAGCTGAATGTTAAATAAGCGCTTTCTCTCCATACAGAGCGTAAAAGGGATAAAAAAAAAAAATATGTATTACAACTCTCAAGTTTCTAGTAGGGTAACCAGCGGGGGCTGAGAGTTGTGCGCTTAGTTTTGTACAATGCAAATCAGATGTACTATATATGCAAATCAAGAAACACTGCACTCAATTAAGTATAAGGGACTTTCATGTCTTCCAGTGCCTTAATCCTAAATAAGAGAATGGAGAATGAAACCGCCGACCAGAATTGTCCTCTAATTGACTAGATCTGCATTGTGGAATTTGATTTAATGAACTCTTTAAACAATTCCGGCGAGTTCAACCCAGAAAATAATAGTATCACTCTCCCCCTGCATTTATATATGCCTGCTCTAACCAGTAATCTGAAATGATAGGATGGAGCTTTATCCGAGGAGCCCTCTGGTGTCGTTCCTTGGACTTGTGAAAAGCAAAGACGTGTATATAAATGATACAAGGTACAAAGTCACCGGCTGAAAGAGGCTTGCTCAAACTTATAATAAGGCTTAAAGGGAATCGGTCAGCGAGTTTTTCTTACGTAAGATGAGGACAGCATGATGTAAGGGTTAAAAAACATAAAGCAACTGTGCTTCTCTTATCAGTGTGTGCTATTGTTTATGTATTCTAAAGGCTTTATTACCCTGTGATCAGGGGTGTAACAATGCGGTCGTTGGGGTCATGGTACAACACCTACTTCAGCTGGATGTGCGTCCAAGGATCGCATACACCAGGATGGGGAACATATACCAGGATGAACCTGGGAAGGGGACCTATATACCAGTATGAGGTCATATATATACATACCATATATACATTACTACACAATGAGGGGAGGGCAATATGAATGTCTTAATAGGATTAAGAATGCTACATGGGCCCATACATTTAACCAATGGGTGCAGCAGGGGCAGGTCCAAATTTCACATCAGGCCCCAATGAACTCTAGTTACACCACGGCCTGGTGCCATTACAGGGCTACAAAGTCAAGTACATGGCAGTCTGACACACTCCCTGCTGTGATTGACACCTTATTGTCAGTGTACAGTCTCTCTAGAGAGCCTGGTGTAGGCAGAGGCAGCTCTCCCATGTTCCTAAAACTAAATTCTTTGCTTGTTTCAGCCAGTAACCTATGTGATACATTGTTGGATTCAGGGTTTCTCTATCTATATCATGTTGCTGTCAGATGAGGTAGCAAAAACCTGCTGACAGATTCCCTTTAAAAATTCTGAATTCTTTTCATTTCTTGCATTAATAATTATTCCTGTTTTGTGTCAGTGAATAGAACAATGCATGTTTTCACCCAGTGGTCGAAAGCCAGCCCTAAAGACATTGTAATTAGACTGGTGTGCTAATTATAACAATTAAAGGAATTTGTCCACCACTGAGATATTGATGATCGATCTTTTGGATGGGTCATCGATATTAGATTGATGGAAGTCCAACACCCAGTACCGCCTCCCCCCAATGATCAGCTGTTTGCAGGTCCTGAATTTAAACAATATACAAAGGAAGAACAGCTCCATACACTGCATAGTGGCCATTCTTGGGTACTGCAGATCCGCTCCGATTAATATAAAGAAAACATGCACAGCTATTATACAATGTATGGCGCTCGGTTTTGGTGAGTGTTTGCTTTTTGGCAAATATTGGACAGGCCATAGAGGCCATTGCTTTTTGGGAAATACTGGAGCGGGAAACATTCGATTGGTGGAGGGTGCCAGGTGCTGGACCCCATACCAATCTAGCATTGATCAGGATGGGTTATTAGTATCTAAATTCTGAGAGCTACTTTACATCATCACGGTGACATGAGTTATAGTGAGCTGAAACTCGATAGCTTAACTGTTTCCCTATGAGAAAAGAAATTTGCACGAAACCGTGAAGCCCCTGCAAAAAAAGAAAAAATAAAGACCAACCTTGTTGGATTTTTGAAATTTTTACATTCCTGCCAGTTTTATTTCCTATAAGTCACCTTGCAAGTTGCAGTAATTAAGAGATCTATTATGTCAATGGACAGAAGGGGCATTAGGTCACTGCCAGACATCTTTCCGGTGGCAGCTGCCAATGGAAAGATGGAAGCAATTCTAATTCTAATGAATGGGAATTATGACCACCTTCCCCATGACAGAGGCACGTAACTATTCTCAACACAGATGCAGGATGCATTGATGGGTCCTGCATCTACTATACGAGACGACATTAATCACTTTAAAGGTGTTGTCTCATCTTGTTAAAAGGGTCAAATTTGTATGTTATTAAAAATCTATTCTCAAGAACAGGGGGATTTTACATCCTATAGTTTATTGTTCATTGTCTCTGTCACTGACCACCTCTGCAGTCTATCACAGCTAAACAGTTTCCAAAGATAGGGGTTCAGTGCTCTTTGCTTTAGAGCTTGCAAGCACTGCTCCAAAGCCGTATGTGTCATGCCTCAGGATTCTAGTGACCTTGGGCTGTGTGGTCGGTTTCCCTCGGCACTGAGTCACAACATGGTCAATTCCTATCTAAGTGCTGATTATATGTACCTTTGTTTCTATCCTGTTGGTTTGCATATGTTTTCATTTGTTCACTTGCTCTGTCCTATCACATTTCAGGTTTGGCTGTTTATACTTTCATTATGCTGGTCTTCTCTGCTGGCTATATTCCTATGTGAATCCTGCTAAGGAGTTCCATCCCCACTGCCTAGGATTTTTGCCTGAAATCCACCAAGTAGAAATGAGGGTTTATATACCACGCTACTGTACAGACCAGTCAATAATTTCACTGATAGGATGTACACCTTTTTGTGTGATGTACTCTCAACGCGTTTCAGGGGCTTCATGTCCCTTCATCATGAGAATCAGAGATGTAGAGGATTTTTGACAGTTAGATGAAGAACAGCTCAATATATGCTCTTTGCTGTCTCACTTATCTAACCAACACCTTTCTCCTGTTTATAGTTAGCCTAGGAATAGCCTCCTATGAACAATCTATGTTCATACAGTGCATTTTTGCTGAGGATTTTGGGTCAGGATTTGCCTTGGTTTTATGTAAACCTATGCTAATCTTTTCCTGTGTTTTAGATTCCCAGCAAAACCAATGTGATTCTGGGATTAGCTGTCCACACACATTAGTTTTTTTTATCAGTGCAAAAGGTTTTGCTGCGAATTTGAGAATAATGGCATGCCAATTCTTTTTCTGTGTTTTTGCTTTGTTCTATGGGCAAAAAGACACAGAAAACAACGCACCAAATCTGAGGAAATCTGAAAAAAAAAAACGCAGCAAACCTCACTTCAAAAAAGGAAAGGAACAACTTGACATCTTTCAGGCAGCCAGGTCCAAGTTGTTGTCTCCTATGCTGGCTAGGGTTATTAGAGCATGTGCAGTGTGCTACCAGGACTCGCCAGCTAGGAAAACTAGCCTGTAAAGTAATAAAACTGAATATGCAAATGAGTCCGTGGAGCCTCGTTTAGAAGTTTCAACACAGGACTAGCAGATCTTCCTCTAGTGAAGGACCTAGCCATGATAACCACCATATTAAGTGGCCCTTTGAGTCAATATCCAGCTCTTTACAAGCTTAAAGATATGACAAGGATATACCAAGGCCAGTATCCATCCACAGACAGCTGTTTCGGGGTGTTGCCCTCTCATCAGTGTGGAGTAGGATTCTGGCTAGGTGGAGCAATGCCTAGTATGACCAACAAAACAAGTATTCACTGATCTCAGGGAGACCAGTTCAAGAAAACACTGCGGGCAGTCCGGCTAAAGCACTCAACACAGTGAATTCCTAGGCCATTGACCCCTGGGAATTTTGAATATGCAAATAGGCCTCGTTTAGGAGTCTCAACAGGACTAGCCAGATATGACAATGGGAATACCAAGGCCAGGTATCCATCCACAGACAGCTGTTTCGCGGGTGTTGCGCCTCATCATGTGTGGAGTAGGATTCTGGCTAGGTGGTATTCCCTTGTCATATCTTTAAGCTTGTAAAGAGCTGGATATTGACTCAAAGGGCCACTTAATATGGTGGTTATCATGGCTAGGTCCTTCACTAGGGAAGATCTGGCTAGTCCTGTGTTGAGACTCCTAAACGAGGCTCCACGGGACTGTATTTGTATATTCAAATTTCCAGGGGGCAATGGGCCTAGGAATTCACGGTGTTGAGCGCTTTAGCCGGCTGCCCGCAGTGTTTTCTTGAACTGGTCTCCTGAGATAGTGAATACTTTGTTTTGTTGGTCTACTAGGCATTGCTCCCCTAGCCAGAATCCTACTCCACACTGTGAGGGGCAACACCCCAAAACAGCTGTCTGTGGATGGTTACCTGGTCTTGGTATTCCCTTGTCATATCTTTAAGCTTGTAAAGACTGGATATTGACTTCAAAGGGCCACTTAATATGGTGGTTATCATGGCTAGGTCCTTCACTAGAGGAAGATCTGGCTAGTCCTGTGTTGAGATTCCTAAAAAGGCTCCACAGACTGTATTTGCATATTCAAAATTCCCAGGGGGCAATGGGCCTAGGAATTCACTGTGTTGAGCGCTTTATGCCTCGTGCCCGCAGTGTTTTCTTGAACTGGTCTCCCTGAGATCAGTGAATACTTTGTTTTGTAAGTAATAAAACTGGCCAGGTGCAGTTTAGATTAGAGAGAGGCTTTATTTACCAGAGTAGGAAATCTCATGGGAATAACATTATTGGTGTTTCCAGTCCATTACATTGTCTCTGTGATTCTCCGCTGTGCAAAGGCAAAGCTTGCAGTATTGGAGAGTGCACAGTCTAGACCAGTGGCATGGCTATGCAGCTGGTCTGAACTGTCACTCTTCAAGAGTACAGATGGGTGAACCTGTAGATGTTTAGGTTCACTGGATTCAACCGGACTTTAAAAAAAAAAGGCTGGTTGAACACGAACCCCATATAAGTCTATGGGGACATGAAATTCTGTGCTATAAAATGGTGGCTGGGAGGCAACAAAAGGAAGGAAAGTGGGGATGAAAAGCAGTTAAATCATATTTTGTGAGCTTCTGCACTGCTCCCGAGGCCACTTAATAAACCTAGTGAATATTGCCCTACTTCCCCAACCCACCCTCTGTGACAGTGTTTTTGATTGGTTGCAGTCAGACTGTGCCTCCACCATCTGTGCCTCCACCATCTGTGATTTTGATATCCAGCCAACATAAAGCAGAAAGCCGGGGGCTAAAATTCTCAGTCTAGTGAGGCCCATTGTTATTGGGCCCTACTAAGCCAAAAAATAGCAGATCCCAGCCACCCCAAAATTGGCACATCCAATAGATGTGCCAAATCCTGGTGCTTTACCAGCTCCCCCTACTTGCCCTGGTGCGGTGGCAATCGGGGTAATATAAGAGGGTAAAGACAGCTTGGATTTATCAAAAATCACCGCTGCCATCAAACCCAGGTTGAGCAGGGAAGCAGAGTTCTCCTAAAGTTAAAAGATGAGAACACCCCGTTACATCTTTAGAAAAGTCAACTGCTCTCAGGATTGAGTAATATCAATGTAATTTAATGTCTTCTGGACCAGCTTTAGAATTGCTAAGATGAACTATGGTGCAAAGCAACAATGTTTTTTGTAGAAACCAGGGCTGTGGAGTTGGAGCTGTGGAGCCAGAGTCGGTGCCCATTTTACGTAGTGTTGTATTCAAGGAAATTGAGGAGTTGGAGTCGCAGTCGGATGTGTGACCTACTTACTTCACGGCCATGGTTGTAGAGTTGGAGTCTGTGTCCATTTTGGTGGAGTTGGAGTCAGAGTCTGATTCAGGGAAATGGAAGAGTCCAATGTTTGGCTTACTGACTCCTCAGCCCTGGTGGAAACGTATCCTTAAGTATTTCCGCAGCGGTTCTCCTCTCCTGTCCATCTTAGCAGTAACACATTTAGCAAAGTGGATCATGCATGATCATGGCTGCAGTGGCCAACATAAAATGTAATACTACATAAGGCATGGGGATCCATTTCCATCCAATGGACTGTATTTTTGCTAACAATATATTCGGCATAGGCATGGAACAAGAGGTACACAGAGTGAAGAAACCTAGTAAAACTAAAATCAAGTGCAAAAATCAACTACGGTAAACATTTTGGTAATTTCTGTGTTACAATGTTGCTTCCCTTTAAACTTCAATTCATGGTGCAAAAAAAGGATGTGTGAGGTCTTCCCATCAGGTACACGGCGGTGCTAGCGTTTCAAAAATAATATGTTTTCCCACTAAGTCTGAAAACTTCCCTTTCTCGTACAGCTGACAAAATATATAAACGGTACATCTGGTCTTGCACTTACCAGCATGGTTAACGTATTTTCGTGTGTTTGGCAGTAAGCAGCTCTAAATGATATTGCAGATTAGGTTGTATTTGGCTTAGCTGCACAGTGTTCGTTATTGCTATTAAACAGCGCTGCAATCCAAAACCCATGTAAAAACACGGATTATTAAAAAAATAGTTGTTGCATTTTTTGCAATTTTAGGATCTTTTAGGGTTATTTTTTTAACTAATTTAATATGGGAAAGTTATTTTCTTCTGTATGCTCATCTATTCCATTCAGAACCAGCTGTCCGGAAGAGTAACCACGAGGAACAGTCTGGAGGCAGCCTACTGGAGCCCCAACCTGAGGAAATTGGTCCAATTACGCTAATCACTCTCTGATCAGAGTGCGATACGACTTTCTTGGATTTGGAGAAGACGGAAAAAACATTTCTTTTTCTTCTCTGTTATGTAAAGGCCACGTCACACGCTTTAATATCGATCACGATATCCTGAAACGTCACGTTCTTTTAATCGCTAAGCGATATCATTTGTGCGTCGTTGCGTGTAACTGAACGATTTTTGGATGAAAAATCGCTTGATCACTCATCGCAGATTTGTGATCCAGACCTCAATTAACCAGCGCTCAACCTGCTGAATCGCTGTGTGTGACACCGCGCAAACGATCTCATTGACGATTTCGCCTATTCCTGACACTGGCTGCTCTTGATCGTTGGGTAGTGCGCTGGATCGCTGGCGTGTTGCCAAATGGTTGACGAGATCTAAGCTTGCGACACCGCACAAGCGATATCACAATTGTTCTACGTAGGTCTATAGTCTATGAAAATTGTACCGAATTTAGATGTCATCCGAGTGTGGTCTGATTTTTTTCTCAGACTCATTGACTTGCATGGCTTAGTCTAATCTGATTTACGGAGTCATAGCGTGCATACTGCTATTTTTTTTCATTGGACAGACTAGTCCAAGGAAAAATCCGACTTGTGCACGGGCCAATAGAATAACATTGTTCAGACTGCTATCTTTTGATATTTTGCTAAATTGCTGTGGGACTTAAAATACAGTTGTGCGACCAGCCCTAAGGTCACATTCAGATGTCTGTTTTTCACATACTTTCACATACCCTTTAACTTAGGATATGATATCACCTTATGACATAAGTGAATGGAGTTGCCTTCATACTTAGGATATCTACCATCTTAGGCCCCTTTCAACTAGTGGTTTTTTTTTCAAATTGCAGGAGATCCAGCAGATTTACCGCATCTGCTGCCTAACGGCCACACTTGCGGCAAGCCCCAAGCATTGTCTATGGGGCTTGCGGCAAGTGCGGTATAGCCGTGGTTCTGGCACTTGCGGCAGTTGCAAGCCGCAAAAAAAGGACTGCTGACCACCGCATTTTTTCCGCGGCCGCAAGTGCCGGAACCGCGGCTATACCGCACTTACCGCACCGAAAGACAGACTGGATAGGGTTTTTCATAAAGTAGACAAGATGGGTGCCCGATGCTATCGCATTGGGATGCGGCGACTTCATGATAGGGGTAGGGCTCTGTGGCGCTGGGGTGGTGGCCATCATTCCCCAGTCCACTCTCTCTCTCCACTTGTGCTGTCTTCTTCCCTTTGTGCTCTCTCCTTTGACCTGTCTCTTCCTTTCTGTGCTCTCCCCCATGTGCTCTCTTCTTCCCTAATGTGCTCTCTGCTTTGAGCTCTCTTCCCCGTGTGCTGTCTCTCTCCCCCAGTGCTGTCGTCTCCCCTCATGTTTCTCTTCTTCGAGCTATCCCCCACTGTGCACTCTCTCCCCTTGTGTGCTCGCTCTCTTCCCCTGTGGGCTGTCTCTCCCTCTGTGTGTGCTCTCTCCCCTTGTGGACTCTCTCTTCTCTCTGTGCGCTCTCCTAATCCATGTGCTCTCTTTGTGATGTCTCTCCCCTGTGCACGCCCTCACTCCACTGTGCGCTGTCTTGGCACAAAAGTGTGCTGTCTCTCCCCACTGTGAGCAGTCTCTCCTCCCTTTGAGTAGTTCTCCCTGTATGCTGTCTGTCTCTTTGTGCCATCTCTCCTCCATGCACTCTCTCTACCCCTCTATGTGCTGTCTGTCCCCTCATGCCATGTCTTCCCCTATGCATTCTTTCTCCCCCAATGTGTGTGGTCTGTCCATCCCTTTGTGCCATCTTTACCCCCTTGTGTGCTTCCACCCCCAGGTATACAAATATGATGGTGGCATGGGCTCCAGGTCATGCCACCACCATCATCCTTGTATACCATGGTGTCACTCACCTCCGAATGACTAAGAGTACCTGCGCATACCACAGTTAGTCATTTGGCGGTGAGGACCAGTTGCCTGCGGGCTGCATGTGCGGCTGGCTCAACGTGTCGTTGTGTGTGTGTGTCGGCGGCACCACTAGCAGTATTGTGCAAGGGGCCATTACTGTCAGCAGGCACCATATTTGCACACACATCACTTGGGTGTGCAAATATGGCTGCCGCCAGCAGGTGATATCGGGTCAACATGACGCCGGAAGTGGATGACAGATGGGATAAGTTACTTATCTAGATATGTGTACCTTCTGTACTTGCGAAATGTCATTACGGTAGGCTAAAGTTTTTTCCTTTTTGTGTATATCGGACTGAACTCTGGTGACATGGGTGGGAGCTTGATGTTTTGCAAACAGCCAAAGACTTGAGCGGGTGCGCGCCGTCCGATATAAACTGCCAATTGCAGAGTTTTTTTCTTATGCTGAATTGAATCGGAATGAGAAATAAAAATATGCTGTCAGCCCTTCCCCACAGTATAACACCGGAGCGAGTGATGTCCAATAAAACTTCAGATATCCAAGTTATACACTGGTGTGAGCGAGCATTGACTCCGGGACTCCACCAAGGTGTTCCTAGAAAAGTTATCAACCTTGCTCGAGAAATACGCAACACAAGTTCGGGCTGCGCTGACAAGAAGCCTTTCGATCTTAGTCCATGTTGCAATAATTTGCTTCTATGCTGTATTTAATTAACATAACTTAAAACCACTTTACAAATGTTTCTTTTCCGAGTCTTACCCAGACGCCGAGTGTCAAGTGCAACAAATGTGAAAAGTACCGTCGATGTTTGAACTTTTTAAGTGGAAGGCGTCGAGTGGAAAAGTATTGACGTACCAAGACACTTGTGTACCAAAGGAGGAAAAAAAAAAATCTCCCGTCTTCAAATCCCTCCACAACAAGCAGCCGGAGCTTTGTGAGGAATAACATTACCATCACTCAGAGATGAATTTGAAATTTCACTAAAAAGATATAGACATGTAGTACATAAATAAATTCAATGCAATGAATACTAGCCACTTTTGATTTCCCCAAACTTCTGCGGAATAAAGTACAGTCTTATATCTTTCTGCTCAGACTCCACTTTTCCTCACCAGAGGATTCTTCCTCCAATGCTGGAGGCTCGATGGTCATTGCTCAATATATTCATTATTGCGCTGCCACCTCGCCTGGAAATGATACACTGTAAACTGAGGTGCCATTAACAAGAGTCTATATAGACAGGTGGAGCGGACCCGAAACTTCACTGTTTAAGGGACCAAACATTGCCTAAAGTCAAGAATTTCATCTTTGTTTTCTCTTATTCGCAGCAAAGTGAAGATATAACTTTTTTTCAGAATTATCTTGGATGCAAAATAAAACGTGTCAGGCTATGTTCACATGTTGCATTTTTCTGCAATCTTTAGCAGCATTTTTTCATGAGTTTTATGTCAATTAAAAGCTGCTTTTTACATTCCAACAAAAGCTACGTGATTCTAGAAATCTCACGCATGACTGCTTTTTTTTCTTTTCCCCGGACGAAAATGGAAAAACGCTGCATGTTAATTTTTGCAGCATTTTTGTAGTAATTTTTCACCATTCAAAGCAATGAGAAAGTGCAAAAATGCTGCAAAAAAACATAACTATTTTTGACTCTATTGTAACGAATGAAACTAACTTTATTTAACATGTCTTGTAGGCAAGTACGCCTGGCTTCACACCATGGTTTTGAGGATCCGGGTCTATTCATTTCTGTTTTGTCTCCCGTGTATCCCTATGGTGCTGGATTGGTGACATATAGTCATCCGTTTGTGTGTATTCCGGTGCTGGATTCGTTTGTGTCCTGTTTTTTTACCGGGACCAGGATTGGAGACTGCACCATTTTTAGACACACCGGACAAAAATGGACATAAACGAATCCGGTGCGGTCTGGCACATATATAATGTATGTCTATGGTGCTGGATCCGGGAGAAAAAGGATCGTTTTCCGGATCCAGTTTTAGAGTGGTTTCACACTGGTGTTTGTGTCTGCATGCGTATGGCATGCAGACGCAAACGCAGCCCATACTGATGTGAACGCAGAGGAGAATCTTCGCATGCGTTCACATTAGTATGCAGCCCGGCCAGCCAATCAGCTGTCTCAGGGGCGGCCGGGAGGAGGAGATCAGCGGCAGAGATCTCCTCCTCCTGGCCACAGCTGATCTCCCGCCGGTGTCAGCGTGGGAGATTGGAAGACATAGTTGATCTGACAGCTGTTTAAATCTCCCGCGCCAACACCGAATAGGTGATATCGGTGCAGGAGATAAGAAACAGCTGATCGCTGCTTCAAATCTCCCGTGCTGACCTCACCTATTCTGTGTCGGCGCGGGAGATTTAAACAGCTGTCAGATCAGCTGTGCCTTCCAATCTCCCACGCTGACACCAGCGGAGATCAGTGGAGGCTCTAGCTGATCTCCAGGTGGCTGCCGCTGATCACCGGTAGCCACCGAGAGAGATTTCAATGTGATCCGCAGCGTTCTCCTGCGCTGTCATGCGGAGGACACTGCGGATCCATTGACTTCAATGCATGGTTTGTGCGCTAGCAGGCGCATAAAGCGCCCGCGACCGCACAAAAAATGCAACATGCTGCGTCCAGAGTGCGCTCAGAGGGTGCACAAATTGTGCGCATTCGAGCGCTAACGCAGCCAAACGCAGGCACATGCGTTCCCATGTTAAACATAGGAACGCAGTGCGCAAGCGTTTAGCTGCGTTCGGTGCGCTGCGTTTGCAAACGCCAGTGTGAAACCGGCCTTAGTTACTGAGCATGCTTAGTACAAGTGCAGTGTCCCTCTCAGCCGAATTTCTGTTCCAGAGATCTCTCTCTCTTTCCGGACTGATATTATCATTTTATCATTATTTCCTTTGGCTGCAGATCTTGCTGCAGCTTTTCTATGGGGAAAACAGAACTTGTAAAAAAAATTGAATCCAGAGGCAGAATTGCCATCCGGTTGCACACATCCCAGCCGGTCTGTCTGCTCCTGCAAATTACAGATTCCAGACATGCAGGTAAAAACTGTGGCGTGAAGCCAGCCTAAGGCTACGTTCAAACATAGCGCTTTTTTTGCCACGTTTTGCACCTGCGCAAACAAGCCCCGTAAAAAAACGTGGTGCATTCACACACCGCATTTTTTAACGGGGCTACTTCTCCCCCTAAAGCGCAGGGGAGAAGTGATGTCACACAGGGGAGGAAGAATCCTCCCCTGTGTGACATCTGCGACAGCCCCTTTTAGGTTTCGCAGTGTATGTGTATTAATATACACTGTGAAACCCAAATTAAACTAAGCCAAATATCTTAAAAATAAAATACTTACCCTCCGTCGGGTGATCGGGGTCCTTCCAGGACCTGTCTAGATCGCTGATTGGTCGCTCGTGTCATAGCACGTCACATATCACATGACCACGAGCGGCCATTCAGCGATCACAGCCCTGGAAGGACAGCACCTGTGGAGGATCTCTCAGCTCCTGGTAACCGGAACACCTGGCGGAGAGATAAGTATTCAATTTTTATTATTTTTAACACATTTGGATTACTTTAATTTGGGTTTTGCGGTTTATATTAATGCACTGCGAAATCCAAAGGGGCTGTCACACGTCACACAGGGGAGGAGGAACACGATTCTTACTCCCCTGTGTGATATCAGCGCCGGCGTATTCCCGCTGGAACTGCGCATTGTCTGAACGGCGATGCGTAATTCCACCGGGAATAATGGGCTTCTATGAGAGAAAGCGTGGGTGCAGGTGCGTAAAGAGTTAACAGGGTCATTCATTTTACGCCCGCACTTTCTCCCATAGAAGCGCTGCGTATATTTACGCAGTGTCTGAACGGCAAAAGTGAATTTCACATTCACTTTGCCGGCAGACGCAGACACACGTTGCGCATTTTTCAAAAGCGTGCACAAAAATGCGCAATGTGTGAACGTAGCCTTAGAGAAAAACTGTGGCATTCCCTAACATGTAATGTGTACAGGTGCAAAGCCGAATATGATACATTGTAACAAAAAAAAAAAAACAGCTGCCCTCTGAATACTAAACTCTGCAATAATGAATATACAGGAAAATTGACTAGCATTATAGCTAATGAAATATATATCCATAACCAACCAGTAGCCAAAATGAGACGTGTCTCTTTACTGGGAACCTACACTGTGTCATTGCCTCTCTTTAGATTTAAAGATCTAGCCATAGGTGCTATGTTTCTCTGTTAGCAGGTTCCTACTCACCCATTCAAAAGGAGGTTTTTAAATCCAAAGGGAGGCAGAGACTGAGTGTAGTTTCCCAGGAAAGAGACACGCCTCTTTGTGGCTACTGAGTGGTTATGGATATGGCCATATCTATATGCTAAGTGTCTCAATATTTATATATTTCTTGTAGACAAATGATACATATATGAATTCCAACGTTTCGAACAGCGCAATGATCTTCTTCAAGGACATTTATATGAAGAAGTAGCCAAGGATATGATGGTCTGTGTAAGGAGGTGGAGGGAAGGAGGGAGAGAAATGGCTCATTTGTGGTGTGAGAAGATTTCTCTACTTAGATAAACTATAAAGTTTATTATAATACCCAGTGCAATTGATATATGAATAGTTTGTTGAAACAAACATTTAACAAAATGGCATATAGTAAGTCCTAAACATATGGGTTGTTGTAAGAAAGTAGAATTTCATCACTTAAAAGATAGTATGCAAGTAGTTTTAACCCCACAAAATCAGCTACATCTACAGCAGAGAAAACTCTGCTTCTGTCACAAGTGCTGCATCCAGTAAACCGAGTGATACATCATTGGAATCAAGGTCTCTGTCCCTACCTCATGCTGCTGTCAGATTACAGCAAAAACCTTTGGACAGATTCCCTTTAAAGGGAACCTGTCAGGTCTCCTATGCCCTCTAACTATGCAACCTTCTCATCTGTATGACTTCATTCTCTGCCTATCCAGCCCTGTATGATGTTATTCACTTACCTCAAAGTTTTTAAGAATTATCTATAAGCTCCGCTTCCTATATGCTAATAAGGTCTTTGACCAGTGGTTCCCCCAGACTAGTCAGCCATCTTTCTATTTAATCAAGCCCTCATGGGTGTGATTATAGGATTTCCAGGAGCAGCAGTCGCCAACAGCTCCTGGAAATGACATGTGCGCAGCTTTGCATACTCACATTGCACCTGTGAAACCAGGGTGTGTGTGTTCCGGCTTCAGAGGCGAACTGTGCATGATCAGAAGAACAGCGTCTCCACTGTCGTTCATGCATAATACACCTCTCTGAAGCCAGGATGCATATATAACCGGCTTTAGAGGCGCAATGGCGCTGACGACACGTGCCGTTCAAGGGATTTTCAGGAGCTGGCGATGATGACGACTCATGAAAATCATGTTATCACACCCACAAGGGCGTGATTATATGGAAAGTGTCCGACTAGTCAAAAGAAACTTCGACTATTTAAATCTCTAATTAGCATAAGGAAAATAAAGCTTCCGCGTTTTTTTGACTTGCCGCAAGTGCCGGATCGTAGCAAAACTGCACTTGCTGCACCTACCACAAGTCCTATAGAGAATGAATGATGACTTGCTGCAGTCTTACCGCAAGTCAGCCGTTACTCGGCAGGTGCAGTACATCTGCACGAAATTCAAAAACGCCGATGTGAAAGGTCCATACATGGCTCGTGTTTAAGTGATAAATTTATTGTAGTACAACCAGGGGTGCATGAAGCCTTCCCGCCGCTGGAGCCGCGGCTGAGGATGGGGGGGCTGGTTTGCTGTTGGCACCAGCCACAGGTGAGAAGCGGAAGGGGGGGGTTTTCTGTTAGCGCCGGGGGTCAGGCAATGGGAGAGGCTGTGCCTTGCCATGCTGCAGCCGGTAGCGCTCATCACACAGGGAGCCGCTGTGTGGTGCAGGCGCCGCCCCCTTCTACACAGCTGCTCCCCCTGCCTGCTTGCTGCCTGAGACTCAGAGCTCACACTGTCCCTGAGTACAAACGTGACCATCAGTCTTTTAATCATTACTTTGATTCAAGAATCAAGATATTTAGATAGAACATAAAAATAATTCATAATAATATTATTAAGCACACACTGCATTGAACTACTGTACACAATTCATGATATATTTTAGGAGTCGGCGCCACTCCAGTTTGTGCCAACTCCAACTCCGCCAAAATGGGCACGACTCCACAGCCTTGACGGGAAGAAAGCAGCCATGTTTTTTTTTTTAACTCCTCGCCAACCTCCACCTTTAAAAAAGCAACAGGACCTGCAATTATTTCCGTAAACCACGCAGCACCCCTAGAAAACATTCCCAAAATATAAAGTTTTTTCATATGCAGAGAAATGATTTCTAGTCTTCAAAATGAAAAACATTATGATAAAATAGCTTACTCTCCTTTCTTCCGGTTTTATTAGTCACTTATTGTGCATTAGAAAGTAGATTTTCACCCGGCAAAGAATTCCTAATATTGAGCATTTTTGCTTCTGTACTCAGCAACTTAACTTTTATATTCATCTTACAGTAAATTTACTGTGTATGCTTTTTTTATTTTTAAGCTAAAACAATGTTCACGACGGCACCTGGGCCATTTTGTCTTTTTTTTTTCCTGAGCTTTGCTTTTTAAAAGCAGCGAGAAAATAGAAGAAAATTTATATGTCAGTAAAAAAAAAATGAAAAAAAAAAAGTAATGGAGGCGCTAATTAAATTCAATTGGCACCTTTACATTTAAAAGGGAAATATGAAGATGTTAAAATTAGGAGCGTCCGCGCTTAAATTGTGCATTAGCTTTATGCAAATATCTTCATTAGAAGGGTTTTTCGATGAGGATAATGGTAAACTCCACCTTTGCAAGTTCGTCTTTCCTTTTTAACAATGACAAACTTAAGATGTCAAACTGTTCATAAGCATTAATATTCATCAGGAAAACACGAGGCGTGTGCGCAGTCGAAGGAACCCACGGCTTTAACTTTCCGGCGAGAGTAGACCGGAGCCGGCACATATAAATTCATCTCTCATTAGACTGTTAAATGCTATGTGTAAAATTGGAACACCACTGTTTGCCAACAGAATTAAGTCCTCCTTGTCATTAATAACGAATGAGTATCAAAAGGTTTTCATTGCGGAAGATTTATTGGGGTGGGAATTTCGCGATGATTTATGGCATAATGTTTTATAGAGAGGAGCCTCATTTTCTAGGCGTGCTCTTGTGACTTTCAGGAATGCATGTGCCTCGGTGGCAATCTGCTCCAATAAAGGACTAAGGTTCTCTCAATTATGCACACAACCTATAGCCGGATCATTATGGAGATTCTGATTCTAGGCTAAAATAATTAGACAAGATGGTCTCACGCTAAAAGTACAAAGCCTGCTGCGATAGCTGGCAAATTAGGCGGGGATAAGAAGTGAGATGTTTTTCGCTCTGTTACGAGTGAAAGGAATAGTTATGAATTGACCTGTAAAATATAGTGTAATGAAAAACAGCAATATTACACTAATAACCAGGTGGCAAAAAGCTTTAAAAATTATTTATAGCGTAGGGTTCCAACTGCTTGGATCTCCATAGATCAGGGATGGGCAAAGTGTGACCCGCAGGTAACATCCGGCACTCTGGCTCTTCGAAACAAGCCTAACGAATGGCTGGAAACATGAGCCACACCATGCCCTTCATCGACACCCATCAACCACCACCACCAGTCCAGATATCCCCGTTATCTGCATTATTAGGATGGAGATAGCAGAGAATATATTAGTGGAGGATGTTGCTGTTGGCTCAGTGTTCCACCAATCAACGCATCTGCTGTTTGGAGGGTCAGCGCACCAGAGTAGCAGGGAATGGGAGCGAGGTGAGCATGTAAGCTCACACTGGTCATAGAAGGGGTATGTGGGGGCTCACACTGTATATAGAGGGGCTATGTGGGGGCTCAAATTGTATGTGCGAGGCTCTGTGGGGGCTCATACTGTATATAGGGGGATGTTGGCATACTTACTTTTGCTCATTTACTCAATATTAAGTGTTACAATTAATAGTAATATAAAATAATAATTATAAATTATTTTGAATATTGAACAGAATTAATTTCAGCCTATTGGTTTTGCCCTCCACACCAGTCACAGTATCTCATGTGGCCCCTTGGGAAAATTAATAGCCTACCCCCTGCGATAGATCATAAGAGAGAGGTCATAAAAATCCCTCTGAATATAGTGTAGCGAGCATGTGCAACCACTGCTCAATCCACTGTCGATAGGAGTGGTGATTGCACTTCCACCATCTCGCATCCTGATTGGGGTTGAAACAACCAAATACCCAGTGAATTTATATTTATCAACTATTCTGTGGAACAACAAAATTGAGTAATTTCTTTAAAGTAGTAATCCAGCTCCTCTCACTTTCGGATTTTGAGGTAAGCGGGTCCTGGGACATCACATCTACATATATCTGCAGATCGTGTAATCACAAGTGGTAGGTATCCTCACCATGTCCTAAACAACAGAAGAGCTCTGATGCATGATACACAGATCTGTCATGTGTGTGAGCAGCAAGGTATCATGTACCTGTCTAATTATAAAGAATCAAATAGGATAGGTGCACAATACCAGCAGCTTGCATGAATGCACAGGCAGACATCATTATGTCACTGCCCCAATACAGAAGTGCCCGCAGTGTATTCTTGGACTGGTCCCCCTGAGATCAGTGAATGATTTCCAATACAGAAGTGGGCAGACCCAGAATATTCATTTATTGAAGTCAATAAAACAACTTGCCCACCCACCCTCTACAAGCCAAGAGTAAAAAAGGTTCTTCATTTAGCACAGTCACCCTCATCACATATTGCATGTCTTGAATGAAAGCAACTAATACTATATTTCCCAAGCAGTCGCCAACAGAAAATGTCACCCAGTTTCCACCCAAAGATGTGGAGGGATCTTTCTCCTCTGTTGATAGATGTCCCTTCTTTAACTTAGAAGGTATAAGCATCTTAAAGAGGTCTTGTCACGCTTGGGAGGTAACGGAATCAGTAACAGGTAGGTGAATTGGGCAAAAGGGGTCAGGAGAGTCTAATCTGACCCTGATGCTGGGGTCCCTGGCTCGCCCTGATCTCGGAGGTACCTCTGATGGTGAGTAGTTCCTAGCCGCCAACCTATACCCTAAAACTCCTGATTAGCCCTAGGCTGAGGGCCCCTACCTCCACCCATGGGTCAGGAATCACAGCTTCTCCCAAGAAAAGACTTTAGCCCAACAGCTAAGCATCAGCAAAGCACAGCACCAAGACCTAGAGCACATAGCGATCAGCAGCACATGACAGAGGAGAGGGAAGGCTATTTAAAGCCAAAGGGATGGGATTCCAGGTGAGTCACACATTAACTCCTGAACCAGCAATTGAACATAATAGTGACTGCAGTTCTGGAGCCCACCACATGAGGCCCAGGACCTTCACAACCATCAACCATGCAGCTCTTAAAGACAAACCACATACACAGCAGCATCCAACAATGTCAGCGCCATCTAAGTGCGTGACAGGTTTTCCACTAGTAATGCGACTTCCTTTCTTTTGTCCTAACTTTTCCTAACAAAATTGCACTTTCCCAATATACTTCTGCTACCTTCCCTGCTGTTGTAAGCTCATCTCTCTGCGGCACATAAATATCTTTATTGATGTACTTGCTTCGATCCTTCCAGTCTGGGGACTGTAATTGGACAAACTGAGCAGGGCACATCACTGTTGGGGCTGTGGTTACCCCTCTGTGAGTGAAAGCACATACCCAGATCACACTTCACTCTCCTCTCAGCCCTCACCAGTGACGTGTCCTGCTCAGTTGATCCAATTCCGGCATCCTAAAGGATCAAAGTTACAATAATAAATGGTACTTATAAGCCTCTTAGGTATCATCTTACAGGACCAGGATAGGTTGCAGAGACATACTGGGAAAGTGTTAGGAAAAGTAAAGACAAGATAAAGGGGGCGACATCTTTAAACATTTGAGTGTCACCTTGAAGGGTTTAAGGCTTTCCACATCCAGGAAATAATTGTGCAGGGCTTTGGTTATTCATATCCATGGTAGTTAAAAAAGAAACATGATCAACACCCAATTTGGAGATATGTATGTGTCCTAGAGTTGACACTAGCCCTTGGATATACAATAAATTACTATGATGGGAATATCCCTCTATTAACAAGAGCTAACAGTTGCGTGGCTCAATAATATCCAATGAAGATTTGCACCCTTATTACAGTCATGTGAAATCAAAACCGGGGAAAACATACACACTCCATGTTGATATTACTTCTAACCCAGAACCACAGACTACATACGGGCTGCAAGATTTCTACAATGTGCTACATTTTAATAGAACTAAGTAGATAAATTAAAAAAAAAGTAAATCCTACAAATTAGGACAATAAGTGTTAAATCCCTGTTCCCGGATGAAATGCTGAACTTGGTAATCATTTTATTAGACAGTTATCAAGGAACAGGACACTAAAAAGGTTAATATGAAATGACAGCCTGATGGATGTAACAACAAATAGCGCAGTCCACCGTCCCGTTCAAGCAGAACTATGACAAATTGCTAACTTAAGCCACCAGTGAACTGAAAAACATTTGCACTCATAAGAATTGCCCAGCCAGGGCGTTGGGTTAGAACGGCTCGGTGAGCTAAAGATCTGGGGTCATTATAGCGAACACCTGAAAAACAGATCGCGAGGCTTGGTCAGAGATCAGGTATGTGATGCAAGGAGAAAGTACAAAGAACATGTGTATGAACACAACAAAGGGCAGTACGATAATAGCTTCATCAGCTGGCATACCCAGAACCAGGGCTGGGGAGCTTAGACCCCTAACTCCTTCAAAAATATTGTCTACTAAGTTGGTAACCTCTTTAGATGACTGTTTATTTTGCAAATTAGTTTCTTAGATTGTTAAAACATAAAATTAAATTAATTATATTAAAGAATAGCTAAACTTTGAAAGAAGACCTTTCGTCAAATGTTTCATGTTGAACCAGACACATGACTAGTGGCCAGAGTAGACTAAAACATTTATTATTATTTCATCTCTTCGTCGAGGAGATATTACCAATCAAAGTATTTGACACCTATTGAATTAACTTCTGTTAAGTCCAAGTGGTTGTCATCAGCTGTCATGCATCGGTATGAAAACTTGAGTTCTATGCTTTATGGTCGGTTTATCTGTCCAATTAACCACAGTTGATACACCTTTTCTTTGAGAGTTCATTATCTGTGATACTTTCTTTAGTCTTTTAGGTTAACTAATGGTTAACTAATATATTAATTTACTTATTTGCCTGCCCAGTCACCTTTCTGGTGTGGCTATAAATACGTTTCCCCTGCTGGTATTTCCTGCTGGTGATATTCTGATTTGGATCTTTAGCCATACTGGGGAAGTTTATGTTAATGTGAATGACCAGCTAGGGTTTTCTCCCTCTGTTTATGCTTTTCACCCTGCACCTATCTTCTGTTTCTTCTTAGGTAGTAGGCAGCATTTTCTCTAGCAGCAAATACAAAAATACCAATGAGAGTATAAAGTATGTTTTAACTCACTTTGGGAACCCTTTCTATCTCAGTTCTTTCTTTTCTATAGGTAAATTGCACTCTACTCTGCCCTCTGGTTCCTTAGGAGGTATGTGAAGGACTCGACGGCCATTCAGGCAGCATAGGCCTGAGTTGCCATCCTTTAGTCTGGGGTTAGGCTATTCCAGCCAAGGAAAAAACCACTAGTGACTGTGAGGTCTAAATCTTTAGTCTGTACAAGAACCCAATGCGTCAGTTGCAGTCGGCACCACTGAACCCCTACATCCAAGGGTTCATTCTCCAAACGAACCGAACCTTAAAAGGTTTGCTCATCTCTATTCCCCAGCACTAATTCCAAATACCGTGCTCCCGATTACATCACTCAAATAAACTCTTTGGATGCGAGACTATTAACTCTTTATGTGATTTATTCTCTACAGGTTTCAGGGCTTGTGTGCCCCTTTATTAGGATATCACAAATTGTACATCTTGTGTTCTCCTGAAGAATGGGCACACAGGCCCTGAAACGTGTAGATAATAAATCACACGAGTTAATAATCTTGTGTCCACAGAGTTTATTTGACTGATGTAAATGGGAGCACGGTATTTGGAATCCCCTTTCCTATACCTGGAATATGTGGATCATTCACACCCGGGGAGACTGCTGCATACCGTGGACTTTGTGATATCATGAGACATCATAGGTGTTGATCACAACCACTAAGGTGAGCAAAAATCATATTGCAGTATACCAATTCTCTCACAGGTAAACCCTACGTGCGCCGCATATTTTCTCTTCCAGTTAGTGCTTGCCCCAGCAGTGATTAGAAGCTTTTGTCATCCTGTCCCTGTTTGTATGGTCTACATGAATACATTGTACTTGTCCTTGTCTTCCCTCTTATCATGTAAAGCGCCATATAGATAAATAATAATAATAATACACGCTACACAGAGAACTGCTAATCAGTGATGTGGGTGAGGTTATACAAACATCAACATTTTGAGCTTGCTTGATCTATCAGTAAATTAAAGGGAATCTGTGAAGTCTTTGCTATGTAATCAAAGACAGCAGAAGATTGAGATTGACACAAAGTTGAACGCGGTGTCAATTTATTACCATGATGTGCTGTTGTTCACGTATAATGAAGGTTTTTTTTCACTTGAGATTTTTATTTCCCAGGCTACACTAGTATCGACTACAATCCCTCATCTTCTGATTAGCAGCTCTACAGACATTGTACATAGAGCTCCTGGTGTGGGCGCGAACCGCTGTCAGAACCGCTGCACCCGGTAATCTAAGTGATACATCGTTAGATTCAGGGTCTCTTTGGCTACATACTGCTATTCTCAGATGAGGTAGCAAAAACGTACTGACAGATTCCCTTTAAAGGGGTTATCCGGGTTTTTTTTTTTTTTTAAAAGTGCCCACGCACTAACAGGCAGGTAGCTGCAACCTACCTGCATGTTGTGCCCGGCACCAGTCACCTTTATTCACCCCTGGCACAGAGTGGTTATAGACCGCTCCTCCCAGAGACAGCATGGGGTAAAAAGAGCAGAGTGGAGGAGCAGAGGCGGCTTTTCTGCTCTCCTCTGTGGAAGTGGGCGCATAGCTGACTTCACGTTGTTTGATAGTCAGCTCCCTGCTACCTGATTGGTGGAGTTGGCTGTCAATCAGCGTGACGTCAACTATGGACCGTCTACAGAGGGCAGGCGCCCGCCCCTCAGTAATTGTGACGTCAGCAAAGCTGAAAAATCACCGCTTTGTGTTGGTGAAGAATAGTGCTGGGCACAACAGGTAGTTAGGTCCCAACTACCTGCCTGTTAGTGCTGGGGCACAATTTTTTTTTGAAAAATACCGGATATCCTCTTTAAAGAATACATAGCTGGAATCAGATCTCTATTCCTATATCAAGCTGCTCTCAGATTAAATAGCAAAATCTACTGATTCCCTTTAAACTCCCTGAAAGAAATAACAAACAAAAAAAAAATACTTTTGAAAGTTTCATTAAACTTTAACCTTTCTAACCTTAAACTCCAAAGAAATATTAACCCCTTCCAGACCCTTGACGTAACGCAATGTCAAGGGTCGGGTCCCGGTGTTTGATGTGAGATCCGATGCAGCTGAGATGTCGGGCTTACAGCACCAATCGAATCTAGGATCTGATCGGTGCTGTTAACCCCTTGGATCCCGCTGTCATTCACTGACAGCGGGATCCAAAACCGCCACTGCGGGGATCCTGAGATAATATTGTAAGATCTCTGGTGCTCACGTGATAGCCCAAGGGTCCTGCCAAGACCCCGGAAGCTATTACTGATCGCCTCCTGTGAGCAGTTACCAAGCGCTGCCAACTACTCACAGTGTGCATTTTTGACAGTTCCCGATGTGCTACAGCTCACTGGGACCTGTCATAAGTGATCGAATGCTGCAGAAGTGTGACGCCCTGTGGGGCTGTGTAAAATAAAGAATCAAGTGAAAAATAAAGTTTTTAAAAACATGAAAAAAACCACAAAAGTTAAAATCACCCCCCTTCTCCCCCATTAAAATAAAAGTATTAAAAAAGTAAAAATAAAACACATATTTGGTATCGCCGTGCTCAGAAATGCCTGATCTATCAAGATATAAAAATTAATTAATGAGAGCCGTAAGCTGCGTAAGGTCCAAACGCCAAAAACATTGCTATAAAATGCAATAACGGGCGATCAAAATAGCGTATCCACCCAAAAATAGTATCATTAGAAACGTCAGCTCAAGCCGCATAAAATAAGCCAAACACAGCCCCAGATCCCAAAAAATGAGGACGCTACGGGTTGCAGAACATGACACAAAAAGTGTGATTTTTTTTCCCAAACTTCTGAATTTTTTTTCACCACTTAGATAACAGTAATAGTATGCATGTTTGGTATCTACGAACTCGTACTGACCTGAGGCATCACACCGTTACGTCAGTTTTACCATATAGTTAACATGGCGACTAAAAAGCCCCCAAAAAAACAATGTTTAATTGCCCTTTTTATTGCAATTTCACTGCACTTTGACTTTCTCTTCTCATAAGTTATGGCTCTTGGAAGCAGGGGAGCAAAAAAACAAAAATGAAAAATCGCAGGGTGGTGAAGGGGTTAATGATGGATACGTATTTTTTTTTTTTTAGAGATACAGCCAAAATATTTTCACTAATTCCACCCAAAATGTTGTCGGACCCAAATCAAAGGCCTGATTTTAAGAAGCATTAATCATCTAAATCTGGGGTAGAATTTTAGGTCTAAGGGCCAAATTGTTAGATTGGACCTGATTTGCAGTAACTGTGTTTGGTGAGAATCTGAAAGCTGGAAAATCACTAATTAATTTTACGTAAATGCATGTATGTTTGGCTGATTCATCTAATTTTTTTTTTTGTTTGTTTTTTTTTTTTTTTATAGTATTAACATTTTTCATAATTGCACTGTAGACAACCCACCTGGAGTGATTTTTGAGCAATCTTTCAAGACTTGAGACAAAAGTCACATAATTCGCTGAAAGGTCTAAAAAAGGTTAAAGATAAAAAACATTTTTCATTTTGTGCATGAACCACAAAGCGCCATCTTAACGAATTTGGCGTAAAACGAAACAACAAATGATCAGTCGGGCCCCAAGTCTTTTAAGAATTAATTCTAATTTTAGTAACAAAGCCTTCATAAATGAAACCTGTTTACAGCATTCCTTTATAGGGTTTTTTTTCTTAGGTAATCCTATCTGTGAGCAGCAGGATATAAAATAGGAGGAACTGAAAGGGAAGATATTTAGTAAAACTTCATTTATTTACATGCACTTTCAATGCTTAGGTGTTTAGTGGGCGGTCCTATATAGTGATTGACAGCTATGGTTGTGGAGCCCACTAGGACGGGGTACTCGGTGCCGGACCGGTGTACTGCTGGGGGATGTCACGGCGGTCCTGGTCCGGACCGTGTCCCGAGCCCGCACAATAAAATGGGGGTAACTCTTTATCTCGGGTATGTTCCTCTGTTTCTCTGTCTCCTTTCCTCAGACCTCTCAGGACCTCCACTTCTACTTGGCTCTGCTCCTGCTCCAGACTCAACTCCAACTCTCCTCTGAACTAACTGTCACTCTTGCTCTGTGGTAAACAACTTAGCTCCTCCACATAATGCAGGTGCCACCTAAACTCCTCCCACTTTCTAGTGTAGTGTTGTGTGGGGAGTAAACCTGTGTTGATGTTTCTGCGGCACTTTAACCCTTGGGGTGCCACATTCCCCCTTAGTTAAAGACAGTACTCCGGGACTGTGGAACAATAAAGAACAAACAATTAATACAATTAATATTTACAAAGACTTAAAAGTGAAAATCACAAAAATCACTAAACTTCAAAAACAGTCCAAAAATTCAAAAATCAGTCCTTCCGGGGGTTTAGTCTTTTGCCTCCGGGCTGATGAATGTATACAAGAAAGTTTATACCACAACCAGTCTGTGGTAGTATGGTCCATAAAAATAAAATAAAAGGAAAAAGTTTGAAGAATATGCAAGAAGTTCATACAGGATAGTCTCTGTAGGTACTGGGCTTTTTTAACGTTGCATTAACTATGTACATTTGTTTACCGGGTTCAATCTATATTTACACAAACATATTTATATTTTACAGTTAACTTGACCTTTTAATTCCTGTACCTAGTTGGTAACTGACCTCTGGTACTACGCTCGGATCTGCGTAAAACGGGTATACTACTTGCATGTAGCCTATTGGTGCTGGTAGGCATGTACCTATTTGTAGTGTTTGGTACTATGCTAGATGAAGATCTGACTGTAGGACTGGCAAGCTCACTGGGACCAGAAATTTGTTCTTCCTCTACAGGTTCTTCAGGTCTTGGGACTTCTTCAGGTAACACGGGTTCTGGTGTTGGTTCCACCATTGAAGGGAATGCAATCATTGGTACGACAACTGCTCCATGGTAATTTGGCCATGTTTTAGGGAAATCTCCTAGTACCGTGTGGAATACTTCTTCTTTTTCTTTAATAGGTTGGACCTGTACGGGTTCTGTTACTTCAGGTGTTTTCAGTGTTTCAGGACACAATTTTAACTGATCACGAGATACGACTTGTGACGTTTTTCCTTCATCTTTGCTTATCAAACAGGTTTTAACATTGTCTAAGTTAGATAGTAAGACTGTGTATGGGACAGTTTCCCACTGATTATCCAGTTTGTTTGAGGGTCTCATTCTCTTGAGAACTTGATCACCTTCTTGTAATGGCATTGCTTGAGCATGTTTGTTAAAAGTTTTCTCTTGTCTTGCTCTTGCTTGCTGAAGACTTCTCTCTACACATTCTTGAACTTGTTGATACTGTTTCTGACGTTGGGTATCCCAATCTGATTCTTCTTCTACTTCTGTATCTGGTTTTACGATTCCCATTTCTAGATCAATTGGTAATTTACCGGGTCTTGCACGCATAAGGTATGCTGGAGTGCAGTTTGTAGAACTCACGGGGACATGGTTGTATAAGTCTACCAAGTCAGGTAATTTATCTGGCCACTGGTTTCTTTCTGATTCTGGTATGGTCTTTAACAGTTCAATTACAATATGATTCATTTTCTCGCATAAACCATTTGTTTGAGGATGATACGTTGTTGTGTGAATCTTCTTACAACCGTACATATTGCAGAATTCCTTGAATAGTTCTGATTCAAAAGCTGGACCTTGGTCTGCAAGGACTTGTTTTGGGTAACCATGTGGTCTACAGAAATGCGTCTGGAATGCTTTTGCTGCCGTCTTCGCTGTTAGATCTTTGACTGGTACCACCACTAAGAAGCGTGAGTAATGCTCCACGATGGTTAAGGCATAGACATAGCCTGACCGGCTTGGTGACAACTTGACGTGATCTAATGCGACTAGCTCGAGTGGCTGCTTGGTTACTATTGGTTGAAGTGGAGCTTTCTGTGGATCTTTCCTTCTGAGGTTGCATGCGGCACATCTTCTGTACCATAGTTCAATGGATTTTCTCATGCCAACCCAATAAAATCTTTCTCTCAGGATCGCTTCTAACTTCTTCCATCCAAAATGACCTGCACCGTCATGATAAGCTTCTAAGACCATTTGAGTGGCTCTCTTGGGCACGATTATCTGCCAGACTAGTTTATGCATTTTAGGATTGGTATACGTTCTGCAGAGCTTTCCTTGATGTAGAAACAACTTGCCTCTATCTTTCCATAGCTGTATAGCTTCAGCTGGGGCATTCTGATCAGGGTATGTGCGTTGTTGCGTAAGCATTTCTTTCACTAGCTTCACGGCTGGATCATTATCTTGGGCTTCGGCCCATCCGTAGTGTGTTAACGGGTTAAGATTTACTTCCTGCTTTCGTTGGTAGGCGCCGGGTTGATAATCTTGTACCTTTGAACGATGAAAGACCGGTAGTTCAATCTCTTCCAATTCTTCCGGTTCCTCTTCCACGTCTTTCAGGTGCGGCATCCGTGACAAGGCATCTGCGTTCCCGTTCTTGCGACCTGCTCTGTATTTGATGACAAAGTTGTAATTAGATAGCCGGGCTATCCATCGCTGCTCCAGAGCTCCTAGTTTCGCTGTATCCAGGTTGTGGAGCCCACTGGGACGGGGTACTCTGTGCCGGACCGGACCGCAGTAAACAGAACTGTGCTTGGCGGCACCGCAACTGATCACATCCACTTGATTAAAACAAAACAAATTGTGCTTTACTTGCCCTATCCGGGTCCAACTCTGAACCCCAACTGTTGCTCTCAATGTCGGTTAGTGTGACATTTAGTCAACACCATTGGAACCAGTGAGATCTGCTGCTTTGAGAAGCTTGTGCAGTCAACTCCAGCAGCGTTAGATAACTCTAACTGAAACGTTTGAATATTTTGAACAAGTAACGAATCGAACGCAAGTTAATGGGGAACTCATTCAGCTCCGAATACGGAAACAGTTTCAAGTATTCTGTTAGAGCTGTCCGAACCTGAATATTGTACAACTTGCTCATTACTAATTGCGATCCAAAATTGTTGCCATACTTCTGGGTTTTTCAACCGTAATATCAGGCTGTGGAGTCGAAGTTGGTGCCTATTTTAGGTAGAGTCAGAGTCCGATTCAGGGAAATTGAAGAGTCGGATGTGTGGCTTATCGACTTCACAGCTATGGTTGACGGTGTCTATTTCGGTAAGGAGTTGGAGTCGGATTCTGATGTTTGTCGGGAGTCGGATGTTTGGCTCACCAACACTGTTTTCGACCATAATGTGCACTTTTTTATCTACAGTCCTAAAATAAATGTGTGCGCTTTACAGCAAATACGTCTTGATTTAATTACGTAGCCGGGAAGTAAAAAACACTTGCGCTGCACCCATACCCTTCAGTCTAGGCTGTGTTTTTTTTCTTTCTATTTGGGTTTTTTCTCTTTAATATATTATGAGAATTAATCTTTATCCAGGACCAAGCACTTTTTGCAGATTTTTTTTCTTCCTAGCACTTCATATCCTAGAGGTGTCCTTTGAAAAATAAATCATATTATCACAGAATCTGTAGGGTGCCTTTTTTGCCACTTATCAAAATAACTGTGAAAAAGGATTCTCAAGGTATTTTACCGGGACACATTATGAGAATGCTGTGTCTCAGGGCAGATTGAGCCGACATTAGCACTGCTCACAGACACTAACTAGAAAAGAGAGACTTTCGTAATATAGAGTTATTGTAAACTCCCATACATATTTATGAGTTCAATGCTTTTGAAAAGGAGCTCAACAGGTCATGCTTTTTTTTTTTCTCCGGTATATAATCAAAAAGCATTATTATTAAAATGAAACTCACACGACGGCGTTATTACAAAGTTTGCCTCCAGAAACGAACAACAGTATGCTTATCCATGATAGATTGTTTGCGGTTTGTGGATATTTGTAATGCAGAAATCTACATGGGAAATAGAAATATTGGTTATGGCTGCATTTCCAGAAATAATACTGCAAAGACGTTTATCAACCTCTAGGAAAAAACAAACCTATGTGTATCTCGCTAGTGACATACTATCAACCGATTGCTATTCCCGTTTTTTAATGGTAAATTAATGTATTACTACTTTGATCAACTACTTTGCTGTTTAATTATCACAATAAAGAGATTTAAACAAGGAAAAATAAACAAAAACAAGACGTTACTTACGTAAAGGAGTTGTGCCACGAACTGTAGGTCCTTCCCTGGAGGGATATCTGGCTAGTCCCGTGTTTGAGACTCTTAATCGAGGCTCCACGGACTCCATTTGCATATTCAAATTCCCAGGGGGCAATGCAACATGGATTTCACTGTGTTTGAGCGCTTTAGCCGGCTGCCCGCAGTGTTTTCCTTGACTGGTCTCCCGAGATCAGTGAGTGCTTTGTGATGTTGGTCTACCAGGCATTGCTCCCACCTAGCCAGAATCCTACTCCACACTGATGAGGGGCAATACCCGAAACAGCTGTCTGTGGATGGATACCTGGCTCTGTTAAATCCCTTGTCATATCCTGAGTGGGATATTGACTAAAAGGGCCACTTAATATGGTGCTTATGGTGGTCTCCGCAAGGATTCCACCCCTGGACTAGGTTCTTCCCTGGAGGGATATCTGGCTAGTCCCGTGTTTGAGACTCCACGGACTCCATTTGCATATTCAAATTCCCAGGGGGAAATGCATCATGGATTTCACTGTGTCTGAGCGCTTTAGCCGGCTGCCCGCAGTGTTTCCTTGACTGGTCTCCCTGAGATCAGTGAGTGCTTTGTGATAATGGTGAGGTTAGCCTTGTTGCTGTCAGGTACCCCTCTAGAGAAACTCTCAGTACAGTAGCGGCTGACCCCAGGGATCAACCAAGCAGGTTTGGGCTCAGGTGCAGGGAGGATGGCTGGAGCAGGCAGACAGGCTGGTACTAGAAGGCAGGCTGGAACCAGCAGGTACTGGCGGGATCAACAGGTACTCGCACGTGCATCTGATATTAGTATACAGGACGGGTATTGGAACACAGGTACAGGTTAGCGGACACAGGATACGGGTACAGGTTGTTGGACACAGGATACTGGTACAGATTGTTGGACACAGGATACGGGTACAGGTTGTTGGACACAGGATACGGGTACAGGTTGTCAGGGACCTAACAACTAACAACCATGTAAACAAATCTAACATGTTAATCAGGCACCTCAGAAACGGGGAGGTTGTATTAGGTATCTAGAATCCTTCAGCCTTTAGCTGGAGACATATAGATTGAGTGCACTGCACCTTTATGAGGCTGGGAGTGCACACGCTCGCAACCTAAGCACACTCCCAAGAGACCTATGCGACGTGTGCAGGCCCAGGGAGCAGGATGCAGCATCGAAAGCTAGGATAGACGCCGCATGGCGGCCAGAGGAGTGTGTCAGCGTCCTTGGGGTAAGGATGCTGGCGCTACAGCAGTGTTTCATAGTAAAATATATCACACATGTAAAAATACAGCCAGTGTCTGATACATACTACTCGTGGTTTGGGTACTATGAATTTGTTCACAGGATCCCTTTAAGGGTACTGTCACACCTGTCGACATTGCCCCTGCGTCGCCTAATGTAAAGGGGCGATGAGTGCCCCTGAGTGGTCGCCTGGTTTCACATCAGCCCTTTCTACAGTATCATTGCCTACGGTTAGCTGGGTAGGTGGTAGGTCTGTGGTAAATCCTAGAGCAGTAGGTCTTGATTACATGCACCTGTCTAGCTTTGAGTAAGGTCCAGGTCGTGTGTTCAACTAGGTGTCCGAGTCTTCTGGTGACGGAGTACGGTGCCATGTGTGGGAACTGCTGAGCGACCTGGCGCTTTAATGTGAGCTGTGCATGAAGTTGAACAGTTCAGTTGGTGCTGGGATCCGCAGGAGCACTGGCTGAAGGGGACACAGAAACTGGTAGGACTGTTTCTTTATTTGTAGAGAGTTTGCTTCAGGAAAGCGGACTGCGTGCCTACTGAATAAATGCTTACCTGCTGTTATAGCTTTGTGCCCAGAAGATGCTGTCTTAGGCCCCTTTCACATCAGCATTTTTCGCTGATTGCGGCAGATTTGGCAGACTTACCGCATCTGCCGCCTAACGGTTGCACTTGCGGCAAGCCCTTGCATTGTCTATGGGGCTTGTGGCATGGGTGTCAAGTGCGGTTTTGCCGCGATCCAACACTTCCACAACTTCCGCAAGTGCCGGATCGCGGCAATGCCTCACTTGCCCCATGCCCCATAGACAATGCATGGGGCTTGCCGCCAGTGCAACCGTTAGGCGGCAGATGTGGTAAGTCTGCCGAATCTGCCGCAATCAGCGAAAAACACTGATGTGGAAGGGGCCTAAACTGTTCATTCCCTTGGAGTTTTAGGACATCAATAAAACTGCATGTTTGGACCAAGATCACAAGGCCTGTTGGAATGCTACCCAATGCCTACCTGTCAGAGTGAATCCCTACTATAATAGAAGAGTGTATATATATATAATATATATATTCACACACACATAAGTGTAGACCCCATACTAATGGTTATATATATTATATATTATGTTATATAATGCTATCATAACACACAGGCGTATTTAACAAGGGAAGAGATTGCAAACTGTTGAACACAAGAGTAATAAATGACCACATTTAAAGTAAATGACATTCCCTTATTTAGAACGAGCCTCTTCTCTTTTCTTCCATTTACCCGACATTAATAAAAAGTCAATTGGAAGAACACTTGTCCACGGCCGTCTATCTCATGTCTGCTGCACGCTTAATTCTTGCATAAATTGTCTTTTTATTACATGTACACACATACATTGATCACAGCAATCTAGACTTGTAATGGAAGGAGAATGTTTACATTGCTCCAGATGCCAATCCTGTATTCCAGCATTAAACATAGGCGGTAAATTCGTTTAAATATGCGACATAGCAGATCAGATTGAAATGTCTATTACTTACTGTACAAACAGCCCAAGTATCAAATCTACTCAAGTCCAGATCACGTCTATTAATTTTGTCAGGGATGCTTACTGTATTTCCTCATGGTTTATTTATGGATATTTTACAAATATAGAACAGAGCTACAACTGAGTTTCCAGGTCCCTGACCAATAATAACAATTTAAAGTAATAATGCCCGTCCACGTTCCCGGTACCGCACGTTCACAACCACCAGCTATTCCACTCTTCATACTTTTGCATCAATTTGTTTTACAAATTACTGTCTCAAAAATCTGACAACTGATATTTCCATCTTCTCAAGGCAATCCATGAGAAAATGTATTTCAAGTTGGCGGAGAAGACACAACCGAAAAGAAAAATCAGACTAAAATGATGATTTATGCATCCTGTGAAATTCAACCCGGGTGCAAACTCCATCGACTAAATATCTTCAGGTTATCAGAAGAAGTTTTATCACAAACTGGTAAAAAAATAAAAAGGTACATTTTATAAAAAAAATAACGAAATAAAAACTATATATTTTATCAGTTTGCAGGAAATTCAATGTCAGAGATGTTTTCCTGATAGGAACAATATAAGACATATTTAACTTTGATGGATAAGTAATATTACATATTATGGTAATCTGTATGTCCATCTGTACAACATCAACAATTAGGAAAATCAAAGGCCTAATTCAGTTTCCTATGTAATGTTTGTGTTGAACACCTGCCTCATCTTCAGGCCAAAGCTCCCTTCCCTTATATTGTGTTCCACGTCAGGTCAGAGCTCCGCTACCTTCCCCTATGTAGTGCTCCACATCAGGTCAGAGCTCCATTCCCTTCCTCTATGTTGTGCTCCACATCAGGTCAGAGCTCCACTCCCTTCCTCTATGTTGTGCTCCACATCAGGTCAGTGCTCCACTCCCCTCCCCTATGTTGTGCTCCACATCAGGCCAGAGCTCCGCTCCCTTCCCTCATGTTGTGCTCCACATCAGATCAGAGCTCCGCTCCCTATGTTGTGCTCCACATCAGGTCAGAGCTCAGCTCCCTTCCTCCATATTGTGCTCCACAACAGGCCAAAGCTCCACTCCATTCCCCTATATTGTGGTCCATAACTGGTCAGAGCTTCGCTCCCTTCCCCTATGTTGTGCTCCACGTTAGGTAAGAGCTCCACTCCCCTAAGTTGTGCTCCATATCAGATCAGAGCTCCGCTCCCTTCCCCTATGTTGTGCTCCACGTCAGGTCAGAGCTCCACTCCCTCCCCTAAGTTGTGCTGCGCATCAGGTCAGAGCTCCACTCCCTTCCCCTAAGTTGTGCTCCACATCAGGTCAGAGCTCCTCTCCTTTCCCCTATGCTGTGCTTCACATCAGGTGAGAGCTCCATGTTGTGCTCCACATCAGGCCAGAGCTCCACTTCCTTCCTCTATGCTGTGCTCCACATCAGGTCATAACTCTTCTTCCTTCCCCTATGTTGTGCTCCACATCAGGTGAGAGCTCCATGTTGTGCTCCACATCAGGCCAGAGCTCTACTTCCTTCCTCTATGCTGTGCTCCACATCAGGTCATAACTCTTCTTCCTTCCCCTATGTTGTGCTCCACATCAGGTCAGAGCTCCGTTCCCTTCCCCTATGTTGTGCTCCACATCAGGTCAGAGCTCCGTTCCCTTCCCCTATGTTGTGCTCCACATCAGGTCAGAGCTCTGCTCCCTTTGCCTATGTTGTGCTCCATGTCAGTTATATTGAGACTGTAATGTGTTCAGATGCTATATGTTTTGGGAATACTATCCAGTTCCTTTTGTTGCCACCATCTCCTCAAACTCCTGGGAATACTACTATATGCACCTGCTGTTTCTGTGATTACCCACTGTTTTCTGGAAGCATCACATAATGTTATTAGAGCCGGTTTACATTATGCTGCAATCAGCTGTGAATTCTTCTACTTGTATCTGCTGATTCTGTGACCTACTGGTCAACCAATCATTAGCTGTAAGCATCACAAAGTGTTACTGTTACATTATAACACAATCTATTGTGGATTGCTACCTACATCTGAGTCTTGCTTCCAACCTGCCATTTTGTTCATCATTTCCTTCCTGGTTTAGAGATTTCTGTCAAGGCCTACCTTGCATCTTTATCTGTAGTCCAGCACAGCTTGTCGTAGCATTGTGCCGCCGTCGGCGGCAATGGTGGTGCTGTGCAAAATTTAAATAAGGAAAAGGGTACAAGCCTGGAAGACTCATGAGCATTACATACAGAGGATCAGCCCTCATAGTCCCGCCCTGCTGCACACTTAAAGGGAACCAACCACCAAGATTTACCAACCTGCAAACTAGTGCAGCAGGTGATTGTCGTGTGCAGCATGACATAACTATTTGGTTTTGTTTTTTTATTCCTCCCCTGTGGGCTTGTCTTTCTGACAAACCTCCCTCCCCCCTGCCTCTCATCCAGACTTATCCAGGGCAAAGGGGTTCACCTTACATCAGAAAGGCAAGACCACAGGGAAGGAGTATAAAAAAAAAATCACAAATAGTGATCAGGGCTGTGGAGTCGGTGCCCATTTTGGGTAGAGTCGGATGCAGGGAAATTGAGGCATTGGAGTCGGATATGTGGCTTACTGACTTCACAGCCATGGTTATGGAGTTGGAGTCCGGGTCCATGTTGGTAGAGTTGGAGTCAGAGTCAGAGTCGGATGTTTGGTTTACCGACTCCACAGCCCTGATGATGTCATGCTGCACACATCAATCACCTGCTGCACAGATTTACAGGTGGTTAAATCCTGGTGGCTGGCTACCTTTAAACAGTGCACTCATTTCTGGACATTTGAGAATGTACAATCTGGAAACTGAAGATATGATTGGATTCAGCAAGTTAGTGCCTGCAAGGCAGTGCCTTTACCTTAAAAACGGGAAAATCCTGCTGGTTGGTTGTTTTAAGTGGTTTGTCTCAATGCAACCGTTAAAGCTTGCCATGTCCGATTAGTGGAAGACCAACATGTAACAATGCCATGTGAATCCTGAAGCTGTGATGACAGCGCTGGAATGGCAGCAGGGGGGCGAGTACATGGTTTATTATTTTAACTTGGGGAAACAAGTCGATTCAGAAGGGGTTGTCCTAGCAGTGGCCAACCCCTCTAATGTCCACTGACCTGACCACTGCAGTTCTCAACTCAGGTGTCTTTAGAATGGGACATCATTATTTTCTGAATCCCAAACAGGGCTGTGGACTTGGAGTCGGTGTCCATTTTGGGTGGAGTCGGATTCAGGGAAATTGAGGAGTTGGATGTTTGGCTTAGAGTGCCTTCACATTTGCGTTTGGAATGAAGCGCACCGAACGCAGCAAAACGCTTGCGCACATGCATTCCTATGTTTAACATGGGAACGCATGTGCCTGTGTATGGCTGCGTTTGTGCATAATTTGTGCACCCTCCGAGCGCACTCCGAATGCATCACGATGCATTTTTTGTGCGTTCACGGGCGCATGTTTTATCTGCAAGCGCACAAACACTGCATTGAAGTCAATGGATCCGCAGTGTCCTCCGCATGACAGCGCAGGAGAACGCCGCGGATCTCATTGAAATCTCTCCCGGTGGCCGCCGGTGATCAGCAGCGGCCACCGGGAGATCAGCTAGAGCCTCTACTGCTCTCCCACCGGTGTCAGTGCAAAAGGGTTGGAAGGCACAGCTGATCTGACACTGTTTAAATCTCCCGCGCTGACACAGAATAGGTGAGGTCGGCGCGGAGATTTGAAGCAGCGATCAGCTGTTTCATATCTCCCGCACGATATCACCCTATTCGGTGTCGGCGCGGGAGATTTAAACAGCTGTCAGATCAGCTGTGTCTTACAATCTCCCGCCTGACACCGGCGGGAGATCAGCTGTGGCCGGGAGGAGGAGATCTCTGCCGCTGATCTCCTTCTCCCGGCCGCCCCCGAGAGAGCTGATTGGCTGGCCGGGGTGCATACTAATGTGAATGCATGCGGAGATTCTCCGCTGCGTTCACATAAGCATGTGCTGCGTTTGCATCTGCATGCCATAAGCATGCAGACACATACTTAAGTGTGAAGGCAGCCTTACTGACCTCTCATCCCTGGTTGCGGAGTTCGAAATCGGTGTCAATTTTGGTGGAGTCAGAGTTGGAGCGATTAGGGAAACTGAGCAGTTAAGTTGGATGTCTGGCTTACCGACTCCACAGCCCTGCTCCCAAGAGACTGCAGTAGGATTTTTGCAACCGGATAGTTTGAACATTTTTGCATTATTTATTTTTGTAATTATTTTATACCCATCAATTCAGTTAGATTTTTGTATTTGTTAATCCAGACTTCATTTTCAGTTATAAAAGTCTGCCTGTGTGTGAAATACCCTAACAATTAGCCAAGTGGAGGATCTCAATATAAAAGTTACAGAACAGTTAGATGTAAGTTGTAAGATATATCTTTACAGAATATTATATCCCAAGATATCCTCTCTCCGCTCGTCACAAACAATACTAAATTTCCTTAAAGCTTCTCCCCCCCCCCACCCCACCAATCAAATACAATCTGACCATTACAGTCTCCCCGTGGACTTGGTAGACCTTTCCCAGCAGACGCTGATCATTCTCCACGCCGCTGTGATTAATGATAGGATTTCACACTTGCACAACACTACACTATCTGTGTTAGATGCAGCAATGAGAGGTGGTCTGGTAATAGACAGATTTGTAGTCATGTAGCGTTCATTCCCCTGGTCTACGCTCCCCTCTCAGTGATATCTATTTTTATATTATCAGTTACATGGCCCAAAGCTTAATCACATGTAACTTTGAAACAAATTGTGAGGGTGCCTTTTGTAGTGCTTGACTCGATAAATCACACTTGCTACTCCAAAAAAGATGGTCTCCGGTGGGTTTCTACCGGCCAATTACAAAAACGGAGAAAAATAGATTATTACAATATTCTGATTTTCATTTAATTTTGTTAATAAAAAAACAAAATAGGAAAATAAATCAAGGAAAGTAAAATAAATAAAAATTTTCATCAGAAGAATATTAGAAAGTAAATACTTGAGAGCAGACACCTTACATACATACATGCATACAATCGTGTAGCAAACACCTTCTGTAAACCTAAAAGGAAAAAACTTTTCTAATAAGTGTGATTTTTTTGCAAAGATTACGATAATAAACTTGATTTTAATAATCAATTGCAATAATAATAATTTCCACAATTGGATGTTTAACAAAAATGTTCCTGTGCTGCGATAATCTTATATACCGGTATGTGTCCCTGCTATGTACTGTGTAATGGATGTGTCTGACTGTACAGGGACATGGTCTGATCATACCACATCTCCTGTGCTGAGATAATCTCATATATGTGTCCCTGCTATGTACTGTGTAATGGATGTGTCTGACTTACAGGGACATGGTCTGATCATACCACATCTCCTGTGCTGAGATAATCTTATATATTGTGTCCCTGCTATGTACTGTGTAATGGATGTGTCTGACCATACAGGGACATGGTCTGATCATACCACATCTCCTGTGCTGAGATAATCTTATATATGTGTCCCTGCTATGTACTGTGTAATGGATGTGTCTGACTGTACAGGGACATGGTCTGATCATACCACATCTCCTGTGCTGAGATAATCTTATATATGTGTCCCTGCTATGTACTGTGTAAGGAGTGTCTGACCTACAGACATGTCTGACATACCACATCTGCTGTCTGAGATAATATATATGTTCCCTGCTATAACTGGTATGTCTGACGTCAGACACATCCATTACACAGTACATAGCGGGGACACATATATAAGATTATCTCAGCACAGGAGATGTGGTATGATCAGACCATGTCCCTGTATGGTCATACACATCCATTACACAGTACATAGCAGGGACACATATATAAGATTATCTCAGCACAGGAGATGTGGTATGATCAGACCACGTCCCTGTACGGTTAGACACATCCATTACACAGTACATAGCGGGGACACATATATAAGATTATCTCAGCACAGGAGATGTGGTATGATCAGACAGACCCGTACGTCAGACACATCGATTACACAGTACATAGCAGGACACATATATAAGATTACTCAGACAGGAGATGTTATGATCAGACCATGTCCCTGTATGTCAGACACATCATTACACAGTAGAGCAGGACACGTACAGCTTCAGAAAAATTTAAGAGGCCACTGCAAACTTTTCAGTTTCTCAGATTTTTCTCTTCTAGGTATATTTTTGAGTAAAATGTACATTATTCTTTTATTCTATAAACTACTGATAACATGTCTCCGAAATTCAAAGCTAAAATTTGCTGTATTTAGTTGCAGAAAATGAGAAATCGTCAAATAAAAAAAGAAACAGGGCTTTCAGACCTCAAATAATGGAAAGAAAACAAGTTATTATTCATATACAAACAACAATACTCATGTTTTCACTCAGGAAGAGTTCAGAAATCAATATTTGGTGGAATAACTATGATTTTTTAATCATAGTTTTCATGTGTCTTGCCATGCTTTCCACCAGTCTTTCACACTGCTTTTGGGTGACATTACGCCACTCCTGGCACAAACATTTAAGCAGTCTTCTATGTTTGATGGCTTGTGACTGTCCATCTTCCTTTTGATTACATTCCAGAGGTTTTCCATTTGGTTCAGGTGTGGAGATTGGGCTGGCCATGACAGGGTCTTGATGTGGTGCTCCTTCATCCACACATTGATTGAACTAGCTGTGCAGCATGGGGCATTGTCCTGCTGGAAAAAACAGTCCTCAGAGTTGGGGAACATTGCCTGAGCAGAAGGAGCAAGTGTTTTTCAAGGATAACCTTATATGTGGCTGCCCAATTCCAGCCTGCTGATGCCATCCCCAGTCATCACGATCCACAAGTTTCGCAGTGGGTGCAAGACACTGTGGCTTGTACGCCTCTCCAGGTCTCCGTCTAACCATTAGACAACCAGGCGTTGGCAAAGCTGAGAAATTAAGACACATCAGAGAAGATTGTAATCCTTATGTATTTGGCAAACTTCAGCCTGGCTCTCCTTTGGTTCTCATTGATGAAAGGCATTTTTTTCTAGCTTTACATGACTTGAGACAGTCACAAGACATCAAACAATGAAGAACTGCTTACATTTTTGTGGCAGGAGTGGCATAAGGTCATCCAAAAGCAGTATGAAAGTCTGGTGGAAAGCATGCCAAGACACATGAAAGCTGAGAATAAAATCATGGTTATTCTACCAAATACTGAGTTCTGAACTCTTCCTTAGTTACAACATTAGTATTGTTGTTTCTAAATGAATAAGAACTTGTTTTCTTTGCAATATTATATACCTATAAAGAGAAAAATTATGTAGAGGTTGAGACCTGGATTCCAGTGATGTGTCACTCAATTATATGTGCATTGTTTCAATAAAAGTATTGTATTATCAGCAAGAGATTATTTATTACTGGACTAGGTGTATTGTGCCTCCTAGTCAACTGAATTGTGTACCCCCGCCCCCACACTGAATAATCTGTGAATGTAAAATGTAAACACAGAGCTGCCAGTCATTCATGTGGGTGGGGGTTGTGACAAAACGGACCCTTTAATGATAACTCATGAGGATTTCTTATTTATCCAAAGGCAATATTGTATTTTGGTTTGCAAACTTGTAATATGCCACTCATGGGTTAAGTTCTAAAAATCTAGCCAGACAGTATTTTGTATACCCATTGTTCCTACCAGTCTTGCAGATGTTGAGTGATGCAATGCAATTATCTCTCCTCTAGAAGGTCAGAGGAACTTAATCCTGTTAGAATGCCATTGCATTACTATGTGGATGTTGACCTTTTGTAAATGGCCTCAGCCATCATTGTTTAATGTCATGGATTGCAGATTAAACGTATCCTGCTAGGTGCTATGTCAATCAGTATGTGGCTCTCCCTTGACAGAATTTATTCCTACTAAAATTCCATTGCTATGTCAATCAATATGTGACTCTCCCTTGCCAGCAATACAAAACTGCAGGTAGTTTTATAAAAAGCTTGAGATCCAGCCAATGGAAAGACAGTCTTATTCCACCAATCGTGAAGTCCCCAATATCCTGCAATGAGGGCTGAGGGTATATAAAGGAGACCTGGTTGATTAACCAGGGTGATTTTTTTTCATTCTGTCTAGTGACCTCAGTCTAGGGATTTCTGTCCCGGCTAGAGGTGCACTGGAGTTGATACAGGCAGCTAATCTAGGATCTACGAACCCGATTAGCAGGCCATAAACGCCAGACCTAGGCATTACGGTGCCGATCGGGGATCAGAGCCTGGATTATAATTCTACAATGGCTTCAGCATCGAATGTTTGGATTCGGCTGGGATAACAAAGACTACATAAGGACGCAACCCAGGTTGGGACGATGCAGTCACCTGGCTACAACTTTGTTGTGCTATATTCTAATCCCTGGTGAGCCAGCGGAAGGGTAGACTCTGTTGCCTGTTACATTGTTGTGTTTGTTGTGTTTATTGCTGTTAACTGATGGGGAACCAATAGAGCTTTAATATTGTGGTTCCCTCATCCTGAAGTTGTCAGAGCAGTGTTCCACCCACAGTTAGGAAGCTGGGGTTCAGTTTGGAGATGAGCCCTGGTCATACTGTCTTGCTAAAGGCGGGGGCCAGCGGATGAGAACACCCACTGACTCCTGTGTCTCCACAGGGGTTATTAGGGCTCATAATTCAGAGCACTGCCAGTTCTGCAGCAGATGAAACAATGATTGTATCAAAAGGATAGCATGCAAACCAGTAAGTGCCACATCGGCACTGGTGTCAGTCTGAAGGAAAAATTATCAATGTAAATATCCTTTAACGTGTGGGAAGGTCAAAGGATTTTGGGTAGTTCATTAACAAATGGAATAAAGGATAACGGGATAATACGAAGATCTAAGGGGTAAGGTTTCTCCTTGTGGAAATTGAGATGCCAGTCTATACAAGGAGAAAACTAAAAAAAAGATAAATGGCGCACATAGGGTTTTTCTGTGAACATTTTCCAATAGTTAATGTAGGGTTCTCACCTTTAGGGTTGTCTTGAGCCACAACACATATTTGTAACACAATTCCATGGCTGCTGCAGCACCCCGGTAATAAGATCATACAGGATCGAGTCGGAAAGGGCACAACACCGCACTGCCGGGATAAAAGGAGACTCCGGAGAATAAAATATTAATGAATTAAATCAATTTATTGCTACGCATTTCGAAGTACATTGGTGATTTGCCTGAAGAAGTCGTAGACTTCAAAATGCATAGCAATAGATCACTTTCTTTCATTAATACTTTATTCTCGAGCCTCCTTCTATCCCGACAGCACAGCGTTGTGCACCTTCCTTCTCCAACCTGCATGAGTTTATACAAGGAGAAATGTTACCCCCTTAGATCCCAGCCGTAGTCTCTAATACAGCCAAATCAGATCTCAAACGTTGCTCTGACGAGGTGCAATACCCTGAAGCACTGTCTGCAAATTGAGATCCTAGTTTGTCTTATATGCTAAGGCTCATTAAAGGGTCGATTTTGACTTTTTGGATTGCTACTTCCAATAGGTGGTGTTAGAGTTCAGGCCCTCTACCTCTCTAAAGCTCCTTTCACATCAGGGGCTTTCGCTAATGTGTGGCAATCCGGCAGGTGGCGCCGCGACTGCTGCCTAACGGCCGACTTGCGGCCCGGATCTGGCAAGCGCCATGCATTGTCTATGGGGCTTGCAGTCCGGTGTGGCAGTGCACTTAAACCAGATGCGGCAGATCCGGCACTTGCGGCCACAGAAATAACCCGCTGCTTGCAGCTTTTTTTTTTTCGTGGCCGCAAGTGCCGGATCGGCCTATCCAGTATAACCGCACTTGCCGCACCGGACCGCAAGCCCCATAGACAATGCATGGGGCTTGCCGGATCCAACGCCACCTACTGGATCTGCCGCACATCAGCGAAAACCCCTGATGTGAAAGGAGCCCTGTCTAAGTAGTAGTAAAAATTCTGTAGACAGCAGCGTCAACACAGACTCATCGCGCAGGAGCACACCACAAACATCACAAACGACTTTAGAACCATCCTGAAAATGTTGCCGTTATTACGGCATTCTTCTATTTTATGGCTATGTTTAGAACATCAATGTAAATTACATTTTCTTAGAATCCAGTATTAAAATTAGAAAAAGAACCCATTAAAAATAAAGCTAAAAAGAAAAAATATATAAAGGTTGCCTTGATCATTCATAAATAATTAGAAATTTGGTTCATCAAAACCAGTTCAGGTCTTCGTCTGCTTAACAATTCCCAGTTGGATATAAAATGACAACGTATAAAAATAAAAAAAAAAATGGTAATTCACATAAGCACACCGCACAAGAAAACATTACCTTTCCGATGCGTTATTGCTTCCTATTAGAAGAACTTAATTTCCAACCCCGCTCTCCGTTATAATGGTTTCTTTTTAAAATTTCAAAGAGTATTACATTAAAGCCATACCTCACCTCCGAGCTATAATATCTGTCTTCCTTATTACAGTACTGCATTTCATAAATACTTCTCATTGACAAGCGAGCTAATTCAGGTTAATTTTATTGTGTTTCGGCGCTCTATCACATTTGTGTGCAATTACCTTTAATGTTTTATTGCAAAACCAGAAAGTAATCGGGACAATTATTTGGAGAAGAGGAGGAGGAGGAGGACGGAGGCAAAGGAGGGGAAGGGGTAGCTTATAAATTCTAAATCACCGTCTCTGGCATTTTCGATAAAATAGCAGCTTTATCTGAGAAAGTGGCAGGGATATCGGATAAATCATGCATCACTCAAGTGTAGCTGACCCCCCTGTGCATTGCACAATATAACAAGTGCTTCAAAAGAAACTTTCCTGGATCATCAATCATTCTTCATAATGCTACAGCGGCTATACCTAAACAGGAGGAGATTGGAAATATATATTTATAAAAAAAAAAGAAAAAAAAAAAATATTACCGTATGTATAAAAATAGACAACAGTTGAAAACTATTGAATCTGGAAGATTTAACTTCTTCACCGTGAACGTATCCGGCGGCCACAAATGTCCAAATACAATGATGAGTATTATCACCATTATTCCCGCGAGAGCACGTTTCACGACTGATAACTATAAACTTAGGGAATAATTTCAACAGGTAGTGGAATATGCCAATTGTCTCTTCAGATATGACGTAGACTTGAACTCTAGTAGAGGCAAATTACCTCTTGTCTAATTCCAGATCTCACCGGGAAGCGCTGTGTCAGAAAACACACAGAGGCATCTTTTTCGCCCAGGGACCACCAGAGTCCAAAATACACTTCTTTGCAGCTCTAGGTGCTGATAGGGTATTGGAAACTGCTCAAAGACAAGTATGGCTTAGGCATGGTTTCCCACTTGAATATTTTGGAATCCCTGGGCATGCAGAAAAAGCCTGCATGTCCTCGGATTCGATCCCCCGCAATGACAAACTGGATACACCCACACCCAGTGCTGGAGCACCTGTCTTCATATTTTGCCGGGATCCGGAATTGTACACTAGGCATGCTGCGCGCATTCGCACTCATCCAGATGTGCATTTCTTTCTATCTTACATAGGCCCCCATTGAGATTTTAAGCGTGGTGCCCTGGATCTGTGACTTCACGTTTTTTTTCCACAGACCAAACGCACAGATCAGATTTTGTCTCCGTAAAAAAATATGTGAACACCTGCATCCACCCAGATCCAAGGCACACTGGACACATGCCAGTGTGTTAGCCAAAAATTGGGAAAGCCTTAAAATGAAACGAAGGCAAATGTGGATTCAAAACAATTGCCAAGCCAGAGAAGGTGCACAACTAGACAAAAGTGCGTACAGATGCACCAAACCTTTCATGCAACATAAGGTATTGTGATAAACGTATGCATTTTCAGAATGTTTCGTCTAAAGACTTCCGCCCAACACACATTATATAATAATCAGCCAAACCCACTGATATAGGGCTAGTTGTCCATCTCTTGTGTATAGGGGCTTAGACACCTCCAAGGCACATATTGGGGAAGAGTAGGATGGAGCAGTGGGAAACTTCAATGGCTAAGCCTTTGTGAGGAGGAAGCTGTCTGGCGATAGCTGAGCAGAGCCTCATATTAATGGGGAGTCAGGAGAGATATGCTTTCATACATCTACTATTCGGCAGAAGGCCAAGTCATTGCATTCCCAGAAAAAAAACATAGGGTGGCTCCATTCTTGAGATAAATAAGGGTTCACTCGTGTATATAACAGTTACGGCAAAGACATAAATTAGAAATTTTTGGCATAAATGTATGAAATTGAGCAACCTCTTTAAAGGTTTATTTCTATCAGAAGTTTTATCCCAATGCCCTATAAAATGTTATAGAGGAGGAATCAACCACTCACAAAACCTCTTTTTGCCAGAGCCTAAAGAGTCACTTACATATATTGTATTATATTATTACTAGTTGGGTGCCCGATGCACATGCATCGGGATTCTAGCAGAGCGAGTCTCTGACTCGCAATGGCCGCTTCGCGGCCAATGCTTCGCGCTGCTAAGGCGACTCGCCATGCCCGCTGCGCGGCATAGCGAGTCACCTTAGAACTGCTCGCAATGGCCGCTGCGCGGCCAATGCTTCGGGCGAATCCACATCACAAACCTCTTTCCAGGGGGCTCAAAAGGGGTCAAAAACCCATTGTGATATATATTTAAATTATTATTTAATGGCCATCAGCTCGAATCGAGCCACGGCGACGATGAATGCTTTGTAGGAAGATTGATCTTATATGGCCTAAATAGGTCTACCAGGATCTTCTTTACCATATTCTTGATAGTATCAAGCCATCAGGTTGCTGGTGTTCCTTTTCGCCTTGTTCCTCCTATTTTTCCGACCATAATGTTCCTTCCCAGTGATTGTCCTTTTCATATGATGTGTCCAAAGTAGGCCAACTCGTGCTTGGTGACCTTGCTTCAGTGACATGTTTGACTTGATTTGTCCCAAAATGTTTGCTCGTTCTTCCCATCCAGGTATTGATAACTTCCTTCTCCAGCATCACATTTTCAAAGGCGTGGATTCTTCTGTCTTGTTCCTTTATTTGTTCCTCCTGTTCTTCACATCTCTTCGTCACCAGTGAAATGTTCCTCGATTTGAAGACCTTGTACAGTGACTTCATTGTTGATTTGCCCATAGCAATTCTTCTATTGACTTCTGCTGTCTTCTATCCCTCCTGCAGTGATCATTAATCGAGAAGGTTGATGTAATTTACACCATCTAGTACATTGCTGTCCATCTCACATTATGTGCCGGTCGTACCTGGCAGTAGTCAATATCTTTGTCTTCTTTGTGTGGAGTAGCAGTCTCATGCACGAGCTTTCATCTTGACACTCTGTAACAAGTCCTTCATTCCATCTAGGCATGTTGCTATCAATGCGTATTTAAGATCAATGAGATTCCTTCCCAGCAAGATATTTGAACTACTTTCCTTCTTTTTTCGCCAATCTCATTGTAATATTATCAAAGAAGTAATAAGTGGGAGAGATATGCCCATACACTGTTACTCAAGGGAGATCAGTGCTTTATTTTAGTGTGAGGATTGCCAAACCATGTGCAATAAATGAGGCCACACTTAATGATAGGAAATGGATTTACTCTATGACTGAGACAGAAACCACCCAACATTGAAGCATAGGGGTTGTCCATCTTTGGGGACAATATCCTTTTTTTACTTGCATGTAATTGGGGCTAAAAAAAAATATTGTATCATTTTATCCCTATAGCCTCTGTAATGCACTATTGCCGGCTGCAGGATATGTTATCTGAGAACCTGCTAGTGAGCTTGTTTGATGGCCTGACGAGAGACGTAGTAGTTTTTTTTAAATTTCTTTTACTCCTGATCTCCTTTTAGCTCATTTATGACCAAAGACTACATTATAGTTGCATGTACAAGGGGAACAAAGAGCTTGTAAAAGTCAAACAATGCATAATTTTTAACGAAACCCAACTGCAAACATTATTTTTATTTCAAATACTGTGCATTAAGGCAATAAAAAAAATAAAAACATTTTCAATGGCATGCTACTACTACAATAGTAGTGACTCACCGCGGCCGGGACTCCGGTTTAGACAGGCGATGCTTCCTTCCTCCTTGTCACGGGTGGACCGCGCCTGCCGGTAGTGGGGCCCGGTGTAGTGCAGATCAAAAGTGAAGACGTCTTGGTGGAACAGATTAAAGGGGTTTTAATTTATTCGTGACGCCACCTATGAGTAGTTCGGTAAGGACTACCGACGCTGCGGAACCTCCGGGGGATGGACAGCAGCTAGATGTTACGCTCCCCACAGGCTGAGCGGTGATCCCCGGAGGTTGGAGCTGCTCAAGATGTTGTGCGGCAGCTGCGCTTACCTTTTAGTGCGGACGGACAGTTCATAAGGAAGCACGGACACAGAAAGTCTCTGCAACGGGTCTTTACTGTAACCAGCAGGCGTTACATGGCATACAGTGGTTGAGTAGTACACCAGGTGGACTCAGCAGTGATGGTGTCCCTTAGAGATCCGCAGTGTTCCTCCTTTCTACCTCTTTTTGTCTGCCAATGTCGCCCAGGAATACCAGGTCGGGTACGGGGAGGCTGCTTCAATGCCCTATCCATGATGTACGTTCTGGATGATTTGGGGAGCCTTGGATCCCTCAGTGGGTACACCGCTGGTTAGACGACTGGAAGTTGGCTGGTGGTGGGGTGCTCCTTTGAAGCTGCTCCTCCACTCTTCTGGTTCGCGTGGCAGAGGTGAACTGCTGCCAGCTTCGGTACCAGTGAACCGGCTGTGAGTTGTGGGCACGGGAGTCTTTTGGGAACCCGTGTAGATAACGCCCAATCCCGGTGGTTAAGGCCTCAGGTGCTGACACCCGACCGGTGACGGCCCAGGGGCCCGCACTGGGTGCGGAGCCCCCGCTCCTCTCCAAGTTCTAGTCTTAGACCCTTCTTCTCCGAGTTCTAGACTCTTCTCTCTCGGTCTAGATTATTGTGTGTGTTCTACTACACTACCCTAACACTCCACCCCCCAGGACCTATGATTGGCCCTCTGTTCTAGGTGTTGCATGTAGGGTTGGATCTCTATGTTAACCGGATCATTGCTGAGTCAGAGGATATTGCGGCTGCATTTGTGGCTGCAATACCCTCCTGTGACGCACTCGTTGCGGGGCGCCACACTTCCCCTTGGTTGAATACGCTTGTCGACAAGCGTCACACTACTCACATTACAGAGATTTTTATATTTTATAACAGGTAATACACTTTTATTAATGACAAGTCATTGTATGCATAAAAGTGAAAAGGTAAATAACAGGTTAACACATTGCGCGGACCCGGCGGGCGGTCGGCTGTCCTTATATAATAAAAGTTCAGGCTGTAGCCGCCAAGTCGCGGTGTTACGGTGCAAACAGGAAGAAGTCTCTTTTAGTAGCAGAGTTCAAACAACTTAAGTCACTGATGGAGGGCAGTGTTCCGGACTCATATAGCGAACCACCCGTCACAGCATACATGTCGCTCATAGGTTACTATGTCCCCTCTATACAAGTCTCGGTTTGGATGACCTCGTGGTAGGTGCGATTCCACATCACGGTGCCCCACAAATACTTCAGTACTCACACCCTCCTCCCTTACGAATCACCACCCGGTGGACAAGTTAAATGTGCTTACCCGCCCGGTTTTACGGAATTGTTCAGGTAATGGAGATTGGCGGCGGGCCTCGGCGCGAGCCTGCATGTTGGCTTGCAGTCGAGTGTGCCACTCGTCTCTCCGGATACGACGTACCTCTTCGTCGGAGTGGTGCGGCGTGTGGATAAAGTCACTACGGCGTGCTGGTTGTTGAACCGCTCGAGCTTGGTGGGCAGTCTGGAGTGGAGCCCGGTTCAACGGAACCGGAGAAGATTCTGTTGCGGCGGCATCCGACCAGTGCACCCGAGCTGATCGCCCGGCAGAAGGGTTGCTTGTGTCTCCCCAGGCGAACCCGGTGTAGAGATCCTCAGCTGGACTGTAGGTCTCCTCGTCATCCTCCTCGATCTCTCCTTCGATGACTACGTCGGGCTGCTCGGCTGACGAAGACGATGGGATGGAATCCTCTGGATCGGTGGGTGGCTGTGCTGCAAAGTTCTCCTCGGGGTCGTTGTGCAGGACTTCCAGGCTGCCTGCCTCTTCTTCTGTAGCAGCGGGAAGTGGTGTTTCGATCCCGGTCACCAGGTAGGCCTCTGTAGTTGCAGAGGAGGCCTCCGGTTCAGGGGAGAAACAGGCGACAGTCTCGGTATTGTAGAAACTAGTCGCGGGTTCCGCAGGTGGAACCAGGTAGGTGTCAGCTTCTTCGTGGGAGCGTATTGGAAGCTCCGGCTCTGGAACAGGGTCGGTTGCGGTTTCGTCCGCTGGAACGGGTCGAGGGGTAACTCTCACTGGGATGACACAGTCTATGGGCTCCGGTGACGAAGCAGGACAGGTGGTAGGCGACGGTGAGGCTGTTGAAAAACTGGCGACGTCGTCTGGGCTTGGAGAAGCTGTACCCGGTCGGCTCTGCTGCATCGCATGATGGAGTCTTCTGCCTAGGGTCGCGCTCCAGCTGCGAATCGTCCATTCCACAGTCTCAAGTAGTCGCACCCGGAGGTCTTGTAGAGCCTCTAGCCAGAAGTCGGGGCTGCCGTCTACGGTAAGGGCAGGACCCGGACCCGGTTGGCCTATGGCTGCTCTGGCCTCCGCCTCAACCTCCCGCATCAGGTCTTGGAGTCTCATGCTGGCCATTCTCTTCTTGGAGGGAAACCACACCCGTTCAACCGGTAAGCGTTCTGGTAGAGCTGGTGAAGAAGTCTGTCTGACACTCCCATTTCCTCTGGGCTTTTTATAGTCCAATCGTGGGAAAAGTCTTTGGGGTCCGCCCCCATGGTTGATTCGAGCAATCAGGGCGGACAAAGAGTTTGGCGCCTTTTGTCTTTAGCCCTCCCACGATGAGGGGGGTGTTGACTCACTCCTGGGCTTGCGCGTGGCGGATTCTTGTGGCGGGAACGCCATCTTGGGCGCCATCTTGGCCCAATGGTGAAAAGGCGGGAAAGTTCTTTTAGGGATGAACAAAGTCCAAATTGCAGACAATAAAGTCCATTTTAAGCACAATATACCCGTTGGGTAATGGGCCTGCTCGTATCCTGTTCGTGACGCCATTTTCTGACTCACCGCGGCCGGGACTCCGGTTTAGACAGGCGATGCTTCCTTCCTCCTTGTCACGGGTGGACCGCGCCTGCCGGTAGTGGGGCCCGGTGTAGTGCAGATCAAAAGTGAAGACGTCTTGGTGGAACAGATTAAAGGGGGTTTTAATTTATTCATGACGCCACCTATGAGTAGTTCGGTAAGGACTACCGACGCTGCGGAACCTCCGGGGGATGGACAGCAGCTAGATGTTACGCTCCCCACAGGCTGAGCGGTGATCCCCGTAGGTTGGAGCTGCTCAAGATGTTGTGCGGCAGCTGCGGTTACCTTTTAGTGCGGACGGACAGTTCATAAGGAAGCACGGACACAGAAAGTCTCTGCAACGGGTCTTTACTGTAACCAGCAGGCGTTACATGGCATACAGTGGTTGAGTAGTAGACCAGGTGGACTCAGCAGTGATGGTGTCCCTTAGAGATCCGCAGTGTTCCTCCTTTCTACCTCTTTTTGTCTGCCAATGTCGCCCAGGAATACCAGGTCGGGTACGGGGAGGCTGCTTCAATGCCCTATCCATGATGTACGTTCTGGATGTTTTGGGGAGCCTTGGATCCCTCAGTGGGTACACCGCTGGTTAGATGACTGGAAGTTGGCTGGTGGTGGGGTGCTCCTTTGAAGCTGCTCCTCCACTCTTCTGGTTCGCGTGGCAGAGGTGAACTGCTGCCAGCTTCGGTACCAGTGAACCGGCTGTGAGTTGTGGGCACGGGAGTCTTTTGGGAACCCGTGTAGATAACGCCCAATCCCGGTGGTTAAGGCCTCAGGTGCTGACACCCGACCGGTGACGGCCCAGGGGCCCGCACGGGTGCGGAGCCCCCGCTCCTCTCCAAGTTCTAGTCTTAGACCCTTCTTCTCCGAGTTCTAGACTCTTCTCTCTCTGTCTAGATTATTGTGTGTGTTCTACTACACTACCCTAACGCTCCACCCCCCAGGACCTATGATTGGCCCTCTGTTCTAGGTGTTGCATGTAGGGTTGGATCTCTATGTTAACCGGATCATTGCTGAGTCAGAGGATATTGCGGCTGCATTTGTGGCTGCAATACCCTCCTGTGACGCACTCGTTGCGGGGCGCCACAGTAGCAGCTCCTTTCGAGGAAGATTAAGAAATCTAGATATTGTTTATAACTACTGTATTTTCTCTGGTCGGGAGAGGCAAGGCGCAGTAATGAGGCAACATATGGGCTTTGAGTCCCAACAAAACTTCAGTGTTTTGTTCCCACTTACCACTGGCTGTGGCAAAAAGGGAAAAACAACACATAAGATCTCCAACACTCAGGCTTTTTCCTGCAGCCTAGCTCCTCTCTCTCTGATGTTTTCCACTCACTCCCTTATGCAGGTGTGATTGCTCCAGCTGATCCTGACCCACACTGACCTGGAAAACCTGGGGCTTTAGGGAAAATCCAGGACACGTTTTACCATGCTGGGACCAATATACCTACTATCCAGCACTAGACCCTTCACTGCACTACATACCTCCCCCCTTTGTACAATCCTATGGGGGTGGACACAGGACATACAATGGACTCGGGAAAGGGCATCCGCGTTCCCCTGAAGTTTGCCAGCTCGATGCTCCAACGAAAAATTGAAGCTCTGTAGGGAGAGAAACCACCGGGTGACTCGCGCATTCCTCTCCTTAGCCTGACTCATCCAAGTAAGGGGGAAGTGGTGGGTCACCAAACGAAAGGTTCTCCCAAACAAATAGTAGCGGAGAGACTCAAGTGCCCACTTAATGGCCAGGCACTCCCTCTCCACTACGCTGTACCTGGTTTCGGCTGGGGCGAGTTTCCGGCTCAAGAAACAAACGGGATGCTCTTCCCTGTTAACCTCTTGAGACAGCACACCAAGACCCACCTCCGAGGCATCGGCCTGCACTATGAACTCCCTTTTGAAATCAGGTGTGACCAGAACCGGTGTATCACACAGTACCAACTTCAATTTGACAAATGCCTCCTCCGTCTGATCATTCCAGCGGTCCATCACGGGCTTCCTCCCTTTCAAGGGGTCCGTTAAAGGAGCAGACAAGGTGGCGAAGTTGGGAACAAATCACCTATAATATCCTACTAAACCCAGAAAGGCTCTCACCTGCTTCGTTGTGAGGGGGCGTGGCCAGTTGTGAATCGCCTCCACTTTACTTACTTAGGGTTTGAGGACTCCTCTCCCAATGACATAACCCAAGTATCGGGCTTCCTTCAACCTTATGGAACATTTTTTTGGGTTGGCAGTTAGCCCTGCTTGTCGGAGGGAGTCTATCACCCCCTGTACTTTTGGTATGTGACTTTCCCAGTCTGCACTGTACACAACAATATCGTCTAGGCTGCGGCATAACGGCGATGGGGGGCGGAGAACAATATCCATTAGCCGCTGGAACGTCGCCGACGCACCATGCAAACCAAAAGGTAAGACTTTATACTGAAATAAGCCTTCGGGTGTTACAAAGGCCGTTCTTTCCTTCGCTGCTTCCGTTAGGCACAGCTGCCAGTACCCTTTTGTGAGATCGAGAGTCGAAAAGTACTGTGCCTGCCCAAACCTCTTTATCAACTCATCTACCCGAGGCATGGGCTAGGCGTCAAATTTTGAAACTTTATTAAGTTTTCGGAAGTCATTGCAGAACCGTAGTGTCCCGTCTAGCTTCGGAATTATGACTATTGGGCTATCCCACTCACTTTGGGACTCTTCAATGACACCTAACTGTAGCATAGTGCTTACTTCTTCCGAGATGACTTGTCACCGGGCTTCAATCATCCGATACGGCTTTAGTCGGATTTTAGCCTGAGGCTTCATGACAATGTCATGGTGGATTAAGGTGGATCGTCCGGGGAGCTCCGAGAACACATCTGTGTTTCGGCTAATGAACTCCCAGGCCTCCTGAACCTGTGTAGGGGACAGAGTATCTGCCAACCTCATCGCGGCGGAGGCCCCACTCGTCATCCCTGGAAAAGGAGACCTCTCCGCAGGGAAAGCAGGCAGCAAACCGACCCCCCCCAGGTGGTCTCTAAATTTCCAAGGTTTAAGTAAATTAACATGGTAGACCTGCTCTGGCTTCCTCCGTCCTGGTTGGAGTACTTTGTAGGTCACTGGCCCTACCTTCTCCATTATTTCATAGAGCCCCTGCCACCTGGCATGGAACTTGCTATATATGGTAGGTACCAGTACAAACACCCGATCGCCCGGCCTAAAGGTTCTTACCTGCGCCCCCCCGGTTGTAGATTCGACTCTGAGACTGTTGGGCTGCTTCCATATGTTTCCGGACCAGTGGTAGTACCGTCTCCATTCTTTCCTGCATTTTTGCAACATGCTCTAACACGCTTTTGTGCGGGGTCGGTTGATTCTCCCAAACCTCTTTGGCGATATCGAGTAAACCCCGGGGGTGTCTGCCATACAAAAGTTTGAAGGGTGAGAACCCTGTAGATGCCTGGGGCACCTCACGCACTGCAAACAATAAGTATGGCAGTAAGAGATCCCAGTCCTTCCCATCTTTGGAAACCGCTTTCCGGACATCATGAATTCCCTGCGGAGGCCCTGTTGTCTGCGAGGTCATGATGTGCTGTATCAACAGCCTGCTGCTGTTGATTGACTAACTGCTGCTGCTGCATAGCCTCCAGCTGCTGCTGACTCAGGACCTCCTGGTGCTGCTGTGTAGCCAGTTGCTGTTGTCGGATGGCCTCCATAAGCCCTTTTAACGTGGCCTCCATTTTGGCAGAGTTCTCCGACTGGATCTGCACTGCGCCTTTAACCCAGGACATAAACTGAAGTCCAGAGTAAAAAAAAAAAAAAATAACTGCACCGGCCTCACTGCATTGCCCGCATTCTCCACCAAATGAAGGGATTTTCTCTGGTCGGGAGCGGCAAGGTGCAGTAATGAGGCAACACACAGGCTTTGAGTCCAACAAAACTTCAGTGTTTTACTCACACTTACTACTGGCTGTGGGAAAAACAACACATAAGATCTCCAACACTCAGGCTTTTTCCTGCAGCCTAGCTCCTCTCTCTCTGATGTTTTCCACTCACTCCCTTATGCAGGTGTGATTGCTCCAGCTGATCCCGACCCACACTGACCTGGAAAACCTGGAGCTTTAGGGAAAATCCAGGCCATGTTTTACCATGCTGGGAGCAATATACAGTTAGGGCCAGAAATATTTGGACAGTGACACAATTTTCGCGAGTTGGGCTCTGCATGCCACCACATTGGATTTGAAATGAAACCTCTACAACAGAATTCAAGTGCAGATTGTAACGTTTAATTTGAAGGGTTGAACAAAAATATCTGATAGAAAATGTAGGAATTGTACACATTTCTTTACAAACACTCCACATTTTAGGAGGTCAAAAGTAATTGGACAAATAAATATAACCCAAACAAAATATTTTTATTTTCAATATTTTGTTGCGAATCCTTTGGAGGCAATCACTGCCTTAAGTCTGGAACCCATGGACATCACCAAACGCTGGGTTTCCTCCTTAATGCTTTGCCAGGCCTTTACAGCCACAGCCTTCAGGTCTTGCTTGTTTGTGGGTCTTTCCGTCTTAAGTCTGGATTTGAGCAAGTGAAATGCATGCTCAATTGGGTTTAGATCTGGTGATTGACTTGGCCATTGCAGAATGTTCCATTTTTTTGCACTCATGAACTCCTGGGTAGCTTTGGCTGTATGCTTGGGGTCATTGTCCATCTGTACTATGAAGCGCCGTCCAATCAACTTTGCAGCATTTGGCTGAATCTGGGCTGAAAGTATATCCCGGTACACTTCAGAATTCATCCGGCTACTCTTGTCTGCTGTTATGTCATCAATAAACACAAGTGACCCAGTGCCATTGAAAGCCATGCATGCCCATGCCATCACGTTACCTCCACCATGTTTTACAGAGGATGTGGTGTGCCTTGGATCATGTGCCGTTCCCTTTCTTCTCCAAACTTTTTTCTTCCCATCATTCTGGTACAGGTTGATCTTTGTCTCGTCTGTCCATAGAATACTTTTCCAGAACTGAGCTGGCTTCTTGAGGTGTTTTTCAGCAAATTTAACTCTGGCCTATCTATTTTTGGAATTGATGAATGGTTTGCATCTAGATGTGAACCCTTTGTATTTACTGTCATGGAGTCTTCTCTTTACTGTTGACTTAGAGACAGATACACCTACTTCACTGAGAGTGTTCTGGACTTCAGTTGATGTTGTGAACGGGTTCTTCTTCACCAAATAAAGTATGCGGCGATCATCCACCACTGTTGTCATCCGTGGACGCCCAGGCCTTTTAGAGTTCCCAAGCTCACCAGTCAATTCCTTTTTTCTCAGAATGTACCCAACTGTTGATTTTGCTACTCCAAGCATGTCTGCTATCTCTCTGATGGATTTTTTCTTTTTTTTCAGCCTCAGGATGTTCTGCTTCACCTCAATTGAGAGTTCCTTTGACCGCATGTTGTCTGGTCACAGCAACAGCTTCCAAATGCAAAACCACACACCTGGAATCCACCCCTGACCTTTTAACTACTTCATTGATTACAGGTTAACGAGGGAGACGCCTTCAGAGTTAATTGCAGCCCTTAGAGTCCATTGTCCAATTACTTTTGGTCCCTTGAAAAAGAGGAGTCTATGCATTACAGAGCTATAATTCCTAAACCCTTTCTCCGATTTGGATGTGGAAACTCTCATATTGCAGCTGGGAGTGTGCACTTTCAGCCCATATTATATATATAATTGTATTTCTGAACATGTTTTTGTAAACAGCTAAAATAACAAAACTTGTGTCACTGTCCAAATATTTCTGGCCCTAACTGTACCTACCATCCAGCACTAGACCCTTCACTGCACCACACTACAAAGTCATGTACGAAAAAATTATATATTGTTAGCAGACTGTCATAAGGTACAGAAAACTAAATATCAAGGGTGTAAAGTGGAAAACCGCATTTATTTTCACGGTTGCCCCCTCCTGAAAATGGGAATGTAAGTAAAATTATACAGTTTATGGTATTAGTATTTTGGAGATACATTGTGGTAATATGTAAACTTTGGAAAGGCCGGGTTCACATCACGGCATGATCTGATCCGGGGCTCTCCGGTGTAGTATGCTATGGGGCTTCCGTCTGTCCGGGAGGATCTGGGTGTATTCGGATTGTCCTCCCGGACACAAAAATGTTGCATGCAACTTGGATCCTCCCGGACAGACGGAAGCCCCATGGAGCTTGGCCCATCTATGGCGCCGGATCGCTCCGAAGCCGCACCCGGGAGTCGGGTGCTGAAGCTCAGCGCCAGTCGGCGCTGAAACTTCAGCACCATGGAGCTGTCCCCTGCCGATAGTTCATGACCGCGGCTAGCTCCCGGCTAGCCGTGAACTTGAATTATCAGCAGCTGCGGCAGTTATAAGAAGAATCCGGCTACACACCGGACCGGAGGGCATATTTGGCCCTCTGGTTCTGTGTCCAGATCAGGTCAATTCACATTGGACAGCCCTGGACCTAATGCTGCCGTGGTGTGAAACCGGCCAAAGATGTAATATATGAAGGTATTATTTACACAGTCGGATGTAGGTATTATATAGCATAGAACAATATTGAGTGGAGGGCTGCTTTGCTTGTTGGGCAGGACCCCATTTTCTGGAAGAAGCCTTAGCTGCGTGGGTTACCTACATACGGTACATCAGAAGAGTAACTATGATTTTCCAGAAAAACATTCAGCAACACAAACTGTGCATTCAAGGAGATTGTGACATTAAGCTCAGGTAACAAGGCATGTACGCGGCATCTGATATGGCTACATTTCCTGAATGAAGACAAAAATCAATAGGCACGGTGTGTTGTTACACTATAGATTTATATACATCTAGACATGACATGGAGTAATGGTGTATACTAATACAGACCTACATATATCAGCTAATTAGGAAAACACAAGACAGTGGAGAACAGCGAGTAACTGGTGATGTCATCCCATGATATGGAGAGAAAACAGAAGACAATGATAGTAAAGCACTTTAGATACATCGCTAAAAGTAATCTGCTCTATACTTATAATAGGGATCTGCATCATCGGTAATTCCTCAGTTAAAAGGTTTATTCCCAAAATAATAAGTTATCCTTTATCTTCTGAGTAACTTGCTGATCACTGGTGACCCAACTGCTGGGATCCCAAGAATAACCATACAGTATCAGTCTTTACAAAGCCCCGAGATGTGGCGAGTGAAAAGTAGCAGTTCTGGTGATTCCAATTCCTTTTATTGTGTTTAATTCATTTTACATTTTGATAGATCGAATTTTTAGGCTGGTTTTTTTTTTGTGTGTCCGTGTGGATCCTGGTTTTTGCAGGACCACATGGACAGAAACAGATCGGAAAACACTTATGTGTCCGATACAATTTGGTGATGGATCCGATTTTAGTATCTTTGCAGCCTAAAAATTCATTCTGCGCATGCGTGGTGCACTAGATCGGATCCAAGAAACGATCCAATTTTTTAGCGGATCCGATGACCATAGACTCCCATGGTATTTACCGCGGACTGCTTCGGATCCGTGCCTGTCCGATTGTGTCCGATTTGAGCAAAATCGCAGCAGACTCCAATTTTGGGGACGGGAAAAAATCTGACACAATCGGATCCATCACAAAACTGACACAATCGGAGGCCATTTAAGGACCAATCTGATCATATCCTTGCCCATAGGGATACATGGAGGCCAAAATTAATCCGTGGCTGTCTGTTTTATAACAGACAGCCACGAATGCCAAAAAATTCTTGATGTGGAACCAGACTTACAGAAGTGGTTAGGCCAAATATGATATTTTTTAACTGAGGAAATTGGGCTGATTGCAATCATTTGATCGCTTGCTGTATATAACTTGACAAATGAACATCGTACTAGGCTTTAAATGTAGACTGAATAATATATTCGCTTGTGTCCTTAAAGGGGTTTTCCCACGAACAAGGTTCATATAAAGTTCATTTTAATCAATAGATCTTGGAATGATAATAATTTTCACAATTGGATGTGTTTCAATAATCTCATATATGTGTCCCTGCTATATACTGTGTAATGGATGTGTCTGACCGTGGAGGAAACACGGTCTGATCATACCACATCTCCTGGGCAGGGGAGGAGGAAATAATGTATACAGACTTTACAGCATGGGATCACAAATAATTCTTTCTTTGAGGTAAAACATTTCACAAATAGGCAGAACATTTTTTTATTTCACAAAAAAAGAATCAGCTGTTATCCTGTGCTGTAAAGTCTGAATACTCCTTTACTTCCTCCCCTGCCCAGGAGATGTGGTATCACCAGACCGTGCTCCGTGCACGGTCGGAAACAAAAAATGAAGTTTTACAATATATAAATTATTTCGACACAGGAACATTTTTTTTAATCACATCTAATCGTGGAAATTATTATTATTCCAAGATCTATTGGTTAAAATGAACTTTAGAATTAACTTTGTTCATGGGAAAACCCCTTTAAGGACCACTGCGGCGTCTTTAGTCAAAGCATTGCAGAACATAGTCAGAATGATGGTCTCCTTTGAAGCCCTGTCACAGGCTGGGCTTCACAGAAGGAATAACACATTCAGTAAGCAAGTCATTTTAACCCTGCCATAGTGGTAATGATTGAAGCTAGAATTAACAGTTAAACAGTAGTAATCACAGCTCACTATTGTTATAGGCCAAGGGTCCCCAACCTGTGGCTCGATGGCCCGTAATGTGCAGCTCACAGCTGTCTTCCAGCTTGGTGAATAAGCACCAGGGCCCGTAATGTGCGGCTCACAGCTGACTTCTAGCTTGGTGAATAAGCACCAGGGCCTGTAATGTCTGGCTCACAGCTGTCTTCCACCTTGGTGAATAAGCACCAGGGCCGTAATGAAGGCTCACAGCTGTCTTCAGCTTGGTGAATAAGCACAGGGCTGTAATGTCGGCTCACAGCTGTCTTCCACTTGGTGAATAAGCACAGGCCTGTATGTGTGGCTCACAGCTGTCTTCCAGCTTGGTGAATAAGCACCAGGGCCTGTAATGTGTGGCTCACAGCTGTCTTCCACCTTGGTGAATAAGCACCAGGGCCCGTAATGAGAGGCTCACAGCTGTCTTCCAGCTTGGTGAATAAGTACCAGGTTAGCAAACAAAGGTGACATTGTTGAGTAGCCCCACACAGATAAGCAGATCTGAAAGGGGGTAATGTAGGAACACCTAGATCTTGGTGTTCTGCCTCTGTGTGATTTCTGTGGAAAAGCTTTGGCTGTCATTATACTGGTAAACGGGGCTCTGTGTGTCATCTGAATGTGGCTCACGACCCGGTCGTAAAGCTGAAAGTGACTAAGTCAGAAAGGTTCGGGATCTCCATTATAGGCAGAGGAAAGCTGTATTAGATAGCTGGCATCTACCTTTTATAGTGTGGGCGTAACTCCTGTCCTAATTTAATAAATCCTATGCCAGGAAAAACTTTAAACAAACAGATGTCATAAAAGAACATACTGTAAAAGAAATCATTGAAAAATTCCAACAAAAATTGTACTGAAAACTTGGAATCCACCGGTGAAAAGTGCTGCAAAAAGTTGATATAATGCACAGTAATGTCAAAATGACATTGCTGTGTACAAGTTACGCTTTAACACTTCGTTTAACCATTTCAGGGTTCAAAAACAAAACACCTGTTTATTCTTCGGATGACTTTGCTTGAAAGCCACTTGCTCTTTATAGAAGATATAGGCAAAAATGCCACGAAAACTACGGCAAAACCACCAGTAGAGGCGCTCCAGGAAGAAAGGTCACCATATTTTTTATGAAGCAGCTTTAGGAAAGAAAATTGAATTAAAGATGTTGTGTGCACAGAGCCAAAAGGGGTTTTCTAGGATTATAGTCAAAGTGCATGGCCAATATGTAGGATGGAAGTGAAGATCTATGTGGATGAGTTGGTGGTCTGCTCAGAGAGGTGGCTTTTTAGAGAGGTCGTTTATTATTACTATTATTTTTTTTTTTTCGTGCAGCAAATATATTGAAATACGCTTCAATGCTGAGTGACCGCATGGTAAAATGTCAACCACAGATCTGACATAATTGCAATATCTTTAAAAGTGATTACCGTATATTGTTTTAAAGTAAAGATTGAATCCTGTTCATCCCCGAAGAACGAAAGAGAGAGAAAAAAATGACACATTTAAAGTATTCCGTCAAGCTTCTCTAATGGGAGTTACTTTACGTAAACTCTAACATATATTAGAACAATTTAATATACCAAGGCTCAAGAGGTTATCAGCTGTGATGTGGTTACCTGTACAAATTTATGTTTACTAAAATGCTATGTCCCAAGAGCTGTGGTATTAATAACCAAGCAACAAAATTATGTTTCCCTCTTCCTGTCATCTGAGATAAGTAACCATGAATTTGAAGAATATTTTCTCTCATTCCAGAGAAGTTATAGATATCATCTCTCGAGGTGGATCTCTCCGAAGGCTACATAAATATTGTCTTCTCGCTGAACTTATCCTCTGTCCGACAGTGGGGAGAAATGAAAGGCAACTTCAAGGTACACACGTAAATAATAAAATATAAATTATTATATTGTTATATTTTATTACTAATAAATAGCAAGCTAATATGTTCTAAAATGTTTTATTATTTACGGTACTTCTTTAAGTTCACTGATAATTTGTATTAGACGGCACACAGATGATTAAAGAGAACCTGACAGCTGTTACATGCTGCCCAATCTATGGGCGCTGACTGTATGATCACAGCTAGGTATGTTTGACTCCAGGGCAGTGCTGCGGGCCAGAGATGAGGGAGTGGTGGCGGCGCAAGGCAGGCGCCATTGATCTCCAAGCGTTGGACATGGTGGACTTCAGGAAAATAGATGTGGACGTGGCGCATGCGCAGATTGAGATCTCCGAGAGCTGAGATCTTAGCATGTGCAGCCTCCCCAGCGATTTTCCTAAAGTTCATCATGTTCACCTTGAGCCACCAATTCCTTCCAGCTTATAGCCCACATAATCACCTCAGTGCGGCAATCCCTACTTCCAGCCCAGAGCCCTGCAGCATTGTAGGTGCCACAGGTGTCACTGTGACAACCCCTCCTCCCAGCTAAGGTCCGCAGCATTGCCCCACTGATGCCACAGGGACACCCCCTTCGCAGCCCAGGGCCTGCAGCCTTACCCCACCGGGACATACCCTTCTCCTAGCCAAGGGTCCACAGCATTGCCCCACTGGTGCCACAGTGACACCCCCTCCTCCCAGCCCAGGGTCCACAGCATTGCCCCACTGGTGCCACAGTGACACCCCCTCCTCCCAGCCCAGGGTCCACAGCATTGCCCCACTGATGGCACAGGGACACCCACTCCTCAAGGCATAGGGCCTGCAGCTTTGCCTCACAGGTGCCACAGGGACACCCCCTCCTCCCAGCAGAGGGCCCGCAGGTTTGCCTCACTGGTACCACCGTGACACTCCATCCTCCTAGCCAAGGTCTGCAGCATTGCCCTACTGATGCCATGGAGACACCCCCCTTCGCAGCTCAGGGCCTGAAGCCTTGCCCCACTGGTGACACGGGGACACACCCTTCTTCTAGCCTAGGGTCTGCAGCATTGCCCCACTGGTGCCACAGGGACACCCCCTCCTCCCAGACCAGGGTCCACAGCATTGTCCCACTGATGCCACAGGGACAACCCCTCCTCCCAGCACATGGCCCACAGCTTTGCCTCACTGGTGCCACCGTGACACCCCCTCCTCCCAGCAAAGTTCCACAGCGTTGCCCCACTGATGCCACAGAGACACCCCCCTTCGCAGCCCAGGGCCTACAGCTTTACCCCACTGGGTCACACCCTCTTCCTAGCCCAGGGTCTGCAGCATTTCCCCATTGGTGCTGCTGAGACACCCTTTCCTCCCAACCTAGGGTCCACAGTCTTGCCCTACTGGTGCTGCTGGAGCCCTGGTCCATTCAGTCTTTCTAAAGACAGCCGGGCCATCAAACGAGAACACCCACTGACCTCCGTGTCTCCATAGGGTCTAACTCATATTATGAGTCGCTCACCTTGTGAGGTTGTGTGACCCATAACTAGGCTAAAGGCAAGAAACTAAACCCAGGAAAAAACGTGGATAAATCTGTGCTGCTATAGGATCCAAGTTTTCAATTGTTAAAAGGTGGTATCCTATCATTCTAGGGGTTTCAAAGCAAAATTCCACTTGTTGCTCAGGTGGCATTTGATGAGGAAGAAGGTGGATTCACTTCGAAATACAAAGAATTAAACCAATTTTCAACAATCTACGACTTGGATCTTTATGTCTACAGCAGCGCAGATTTAGCCACATTTTAGTTTAGTTTAGTCCTGTCATTCTAGGAATATAAAGATGGACAGCGTTCATGTTACAGAGCCGCTCGATCTGTGCTGCAAATAACAAAACCTCAGCTACCGGACGCGGCATCGGTAGCTGCGTCTTTTCCTGCCTCTCGGAATAGCCCTTTAATATACAGAATATGTTCTTTTCTTGAAAAAGACAGATACATAGTCAGAAAAAAAAACCCAGAATGATGCGTATTACCGGCCATGTCAGACCGAGTACAATTTACAGAGCAGCATCAATCACGTCAAGTAGGGACTTAACACCAATTGCTGGACGTCGGGGAATACCAAATCTCGTTACGTGAACTCCGTTGCCCAACATTTACAGTGCACCTGGGGGGGGGGGCGACGTGCTCGCTAAAACTTACTTTTAGTACAGGTCCGGCAGCCGCACTTGTAGTCGATGTCGAAGCTCTACCTGCGAAGAGAGAAGGAAAATAAGTGCAAATGATAAATACTGTCAGCGGACGATAAGCCGACTGCTGCCCAGATGTCATATACGGAGCACGTCAATGTTATCGCTTCCACATATATATAATGTGATGCAGGAGAAAAATGGGCTCTGGGCTTCAGAGCAGCCAATATCACAGACTTCACAGATTTCTCTCTAAATATATTTTTTTTCCTACAGCAAAAACAGGAATTTCAGGGTTCAGCGGGTCATCTATCATCTGTAATGAGTCATAATCAGCAGATGAAGCTCGCTGAAGTCGCCTCTCATCGCCGAGCAGCAGAACTTTGATCTGGGGATAACGATCTACTGTAAGACATAACGGAGCCTGTAAAAACATGGCAATAAATAAACAGCGCCTTAATGCTGAACATAATCAGAGTGCCAGTCCTTCACACAAGTGCCTGCATTTTTTTTTTTAAAGGGGATTATCAGTTTTAGATAGCCACCCTTTATCTCCACTTCCACATTCAGTATATCATCCAAGCTAATTCATTACATCCTTTAGTGCACGAACTGGACGGACAGATTTTCTATTTTCTTTTCCATAACAGATTATGGAAGCATTTTACATTGAAATCTTCCACAATTTAGTTTAAAGAGGTTGTCCACTACTTAGGACAGTTCACCAATGTCTGATCGGTCGGGGTCCAAAACCCAACACCCACGCCAATCAGCGGGTCTCGTTGTCGGCAGCCTTTGGCCGAAGTGCTCAGTTCTGGAACTGCTTTGTCTTTTGATAGCGTCCGCGACTTGATTTTCTGATCAACAATAGGAAGATGTGCAGTACCTGGCCGTGGCCACTATCAGAAGATGGGGCAGCTCCAGAACTCAGCCTTTAGGGCCACCTGCTGCCGCTGTCGAGCACAGCTAATTGTCAGGAGTACTGGGTGTTGGACCTCGGCCGAACAGATATTGATGACCTATTCTGAGGAATCGGATAGGTCATCAATGTCTAAGTAGTGGACAACATCTATAAATTAAATCCATTATTCCCAGTTATCAGCGATCTTAGCAAGAGACTCCTTGATATTTTCTACAAAGAACTGCAAGTAAATCTCCTCCCATTTACCCCATCACAAGCGTGACTATAAAAACCAGAAGAGATTTGTACTCGACCACCTCATGCAGCTGCATAGAGAATAAATGGTGACCTGCATGCGCAGCAACAAATAATTTCATGACGAGCCTTTTGTAGCCCCAGGATCAGTCAGCGAGTGAGAGCTTGGACCCCTACCAAACCACAAGGTATCCTCTATTCCAGGGGTAGACAACTCCAAGCCTCAAGAGCCGCACACAGTGCACGTTTTCAAGATTTCCTTACTGTTGCACAGGGGTTGGAATCATCATCAGTGCAGGTGATTATATTATACTGGTGCAATACTAAGGAAATCCTGAAATCCTGCAATGTGTGCGGCTCTCGAGACCTGGAGATCCCTACCCATACTCAATTCTGTGGATAAGTAATAGCTAAACATTTTAGGAATAACCCTTAAAGGGGCTGTCCAAAACTAATGTGGCACCCCTGAGGGTAAGTGTCACAGAATCACCTGGTGCACAGAGGGATTTCCACATCAGCTACCCAACACATGCAACACCTTACACCCCAGACATCAAGGAGGAGCTCTACTTGCTGCCTTCAAGCAAGGTCCCCTATAAGTTCAGGCCCAAAGGAGGAGATAGGAAGTTCAGTGCGCAGCAGCACTGAGGAAGACATGCTGGTGAACAGTGCCGCGCTAGGCCCATATGAGGGGGAAGTCTAGCCAGTGCAGGGGCCCTAAAATGAGGGTCGGAGGCAAGGCGAGGACTGAGTGGGGGGCAGAGGAGCCATACCGGCTCACCCCAAAAAAACCACCCGGACACCGGAGTCCGAGTCTGTGAGGGAGAACTAGCCCAGCAGAGAAAGCACTGGACAACCAGAAGACTTCAGTCTCCTGGGACGCTTGTAAATTCTTGGCTGATCACTTTCATCTGCCGGATAACTGCCAACTTGCGGCCCGGATCTGGCAAGCCCCATGTATTGTCTATGGGGCTTGCGGTCGGGTGTGGCAAGTGCAGTTCTGCATGTGGCTTACCGGATCGGGGCTGCAAGTCGACCATTAGGCGGCCAGTACGGCAGATGCGGCACCACCTGCCAGATGGTCCGCAAACATCAGCAAAACGCTGATGTGAAAGGGGCCTAAAAGGAGTTTTTTCGGTTTGGGAGAACTCTCTATCCGAAAGCTGCAGCTTATTTTAATAAAACAAACTCACCCTTCCTGGGTCCAGCACGGAGTTTCTGCTACTGCTCTGATGCCTGTTACTGCCTGCATCTCTGATGTTACATAGACTGCAGTGCTATCAGTCAGTGAACTCAGCAGTTTTCGCAGTTGACAGGGAAAGAAGAGCCCAGCCATTGACTGCAGCGCTGTCAGCGTAAGTACTGCGCAGTCACCGGGAGCAACAGGAGACTAAATGCTGGACCCAGGAAAGATTTTTATAACATACTGCAGCTAGAAGAGACGCATTTTCTAAAACCACTTTAAGTTAAATGCAAATAAAGTGGCACTTAAAGGGTTTCCCCATGAACAAAATTAATTTTAATCAATAGATCTTGGAATAATAATAAGTTCCACAATTGGATGTGTTTTAAAGAAAAAAAAAAAGTTTCTGCTCTGAGATATTCTTATAAATGTGCCCCTGTGTAATGGATGTGTCCAACCATGCAGGAACAAATCGGATATACCACAGGTCCAGGGTAGGGGATGAAATAAAAGAGTATACAGATATTACAGCCAGGGATCACAGCTGTTTCTTTCCGTGATGTAAACTAGTTTTTATACAGGCAATTAAATGCTTTCAATACAGAAAGAATCAGCTGTGATCCCCAGCTATAATGTCTGTATACTCTTATATTCTGTGATCCCTGGCTGTAATGCCTGTATACTCTTATATTCTGTGATCCCCGGCTGTAATGACTGTATACTCTTATATTCTGTGATCTCCGGCTGTAATGTCTGTATACTCTTATATTCTGTGATCCCCGGCTGTAATGTCTGTATACTCTTATAGTCTGTGATCCCCGGCTATAATGTCTGTATACTCTTATATTCTGTGATCACCGGCTCTAATGTCTGTATACTCTTATATTCTGTGATCCCCGCTGTAATCTCTATATACTCTTATATTCTGTGACCCCCAGCTGTAATGTCTGTATTCTCTTATATTCTGTGATCCCGGCTGTAATGTCTATATACTCTTATATTCTGTGACCCCCTGCTGTAATGTCTGTATACTCTTATATTCTGTGATCTCTGGCTGTAATGTCTGCATATGAGCTGTGCTATTTCCGACCTTTTCCTGCAATGTTGGATATGGGCCCATTTATAAGAATATCTCGGGACACAAACATTTATTTTAACACATCCAATTGTGAAAATGATTATTATTTTAAGATCTATTCCTTAAAATGTACATTTGTTTGTGGCAAAACCCCTTTAAGTACTAAATCATAGCTGCCAAGAATCGGTAAGCGGTATATACCTAGTACAAGCCACGTGCAGCATTGGGATGTCTGAACACGAGCAGGTGTAAACCTCTGCTACCTACGAAACGTTCTGGAGATTCCATTCACGTTACGCTTGCTTCATACCTCCTCAGAGACTGTATGCAAATAATATAAAGTGCCCACATTTCATACCCCATTAGTTTATCAACATTTCCACATCAACTACAGGGCAGTGCCGTTGAGTCGGTGCTTTCATATTCCTGCTGACCCGATATGCAAGTCTAAATGCATGAGTGACAAAATAACCCTTTCAAAGACTACGCCGCATGGAAAAGAAGCAGTGAAGGATGCATGAATCTGTCATACAGTCGATGCTTAAGCCTGATTTCTGTCACTGTAACATAATGTATCACGCCGAGCATCAGGACACAACATTCCCAGGTTTGAGATGATCAATGAAGATGGGTGGGAGCTAACAGCAGCTGCTCCTCAACTACAAAGAGACCCAAGTGATCAGAAAAGTAATTAAATGTAACAGATGAACAGATAAAACAATAGAAATATACATAGGTGGTTTATTAATACTGTGAGAGGCTTCAAATGGGAATCGTTTGGTAGAAATGGAATTGTGTGTTTGTTATTGATGCTTAGATACCAACACATCATTTGGGAATATGTTACCCAGGAGGGAAGATTAATTGTGAACATAACCTCATATATTTATACATACAGAATAGGAAAACTAAGGGGCTGTTGAAAGTGTATAGGATTTATACACAATTAAAAACAAGTCTGTGGGCACCTCTATGCGGGAGTTCCTGGCGTGGGAGGGTGCGGTGTGGCTGGGAATTGTTCCTGGCGTGGGAGGGTGCGGTGCGGCTGAGCATTGCGTGGCAAGACAGCCCGCAATGTCCACCAATTTATAAGCAAGTCCAGGAAAGGCATATAAAAGTCATACAGGTCTCCTGCAATTGCCAGTGATCAGCCATGAATTTAAAAGTATACTTTGAGTGTCAATGTGAAAAGTGATGTCATGCCTCGAGACTTAATCCAGTGACCTTGGGCAGTGTGGTTGATTTCCTTCTTCGCAGAGCCACAGCATGATCAATACCAGATTGTCTATTACCTTTGTTTCTATCCTTTTGGTTTGCATTCAGCAGTTATGTATTCATTTACTCTGTCCTATCACACTTTGGATGTGGCTATTTATACCCTTCTGATGCTGGCATTCTCTGCTGGCTATATTTCTATGTGAATCCTGTTAAGTACTTCCAGTCTCACTGCTAAGAATTTTTGCCAGCCAGACAGAGATCAGTTTGGTATTTGCTCTTTGGTGTCTCACTAGTCTTTCCTAGTCCTTTCTCCTGTTGATTGTGGGAGGCTTTCCAAAATGGCAGTTGCTACTTCACTTTGTTTCCACTTGTGCACATGTTTAATGTTTCCACTACTTGGGTCCTTGCCTATCTCTGCACACTTTCCCCCTGGGTTAACTTGTAGAGCAGTCTTCCCTCTAGTTCCTACGGAAGGTATGAGAAACAACTTGACAGCCTTTCATGCAGCCAGGTCTGAGTTCCTAGTGTTGCAGTGTGGAATATCTCAGCCTATGCAAAAACCACTACGAACTGTGCAGCTAGGGATACTAGTCTGTACAGGAACCAGTTGCGACAAATGCAGTTGTTAGGATTTATTATATTTTCCATTTTACCTTTGGTGGAATACTCATGTGCATAAAAATTGCAAAAAGATTCTAAGGGACGAGGAATTAGTTACGAAAGAATTTACTTTTTATTTGACTATTACATTTTGGCCTGAAAACCTTCAAATATATTATTTTTTAAGGTCATAACCTGCAGCGAAATATTGCTTTAAAAAAGTTGTCTCCACCCTGCTGCAAAACTACAAACACCCCGCTTGCACAGATCACCAATGCCTGTTTTGAACCACAGACAGTCACAGGCTTGACACCAGTGATTTGAAGGGTTATTCCCATCAAAAGTATAGGTAACATTTTGGGGATCTATTCTGAAGAAGCATTTCACAGTGGCTGAGCAAGCACTCCACTACGCATTGTGGGGCAGCCAACCACGGTTTTGTTGTCGGCAAGCCAAACCTCCGACTTCAACTCCGACAGTGACTTCTTCCTGCAGACAGATTACCACCAATCTGCAAATAATCACATATCTTAAATGGGTTGTCCGGGCTTTTTGGATGATTTCTATTTGTATTCAGGCTGCAAAATGTTGACAGTTTGTAATATACATCCTGTCAACATTTTGAATAGTTACCCAGATATTACCTATTTGCATCTGCCAGGGAATGACCAGGGAGCGTGTTTGTGTTGGAGCCTGCATGTAAATGCAGATCTGGATGTTACACCCAAACTCCTCCAAACCTGCCCCCTCCCCCAGTCTACAGTAAATCCGGCCACCCCCAGACTGCTACAGGCCCGCCCCATCGCCTAATATGACCACTCACCTCCATTGCACACAGCGGTCCCCTGCTCCACTGGCACAAATACGCAGGTGTGTGAAGGAGATTGTGGTAGTGCTAGAGGGGACCGCTGAACATAAAGCAGTATAATGTGTACGCTCACCTAGTCCTCTTTGGCTGCACTGTGGAGCTCGGGACCGCAGCTGGCGACTCTCTATGCCCCGCTGTTTCCCGACTCTTTATGCATAGACATGACTGGATCCACTGCACAGAGAGCTGGTCCTGTCTATACAGCAGTTGCAGGCTCCCTATGCCTAGAGCCGGTCCTGTCTCTACCGCAGCTGCCGGCTCTCTATGCCATGGAGCCGGTACTGTCTATACCACAGTCGCCAGCTCTGTATGCCCCACTCTGCGCTGCAAGGATACAGAGGATGAGTATCGGCTGCACTGCACAAACCGGAGGCATAGAGAGTCGGCAGCTGCGGTACTGGGCTCCACCGCACAGCGGGCCAAAGAGGACTAGGTGAGCGCACACACTATACTGCTTTACATTCAGTGGTCCCCTCCTGCACTGACAATCTACTTCACACAGCTGCAAATTCGGCACACTGTATCAGTGGAGCAGGGGACTGCTGTGTGCAATGGGGGTGGTCGTATTAGGGGTTGGGGCGGGCCTGTAGGAGTCTGGGGATGGCTGGGCATGCTGTAGTCTGAAGGAGGGGGCAGGTTTGGAGGAGCAGGTGTGGAGGAGTCTGGGTGTAACATCCAGTTCTGCATTTACATGCAAGTTCCAACACAAACATGCCCCCTGGTTGTTCTCTGGCAGACACAAATAGATGATAAATGGTGTGAGACAGTGCAGGGGATCATATGCGAGGGGCGCTATGTCTCCCCCAGAATGCGCACTGTCACGTATTGAGCCCGGTCTAGGGTGTGAGAGAAAGGGACGGTCCGCTCCCTCCGCTCCGGGTCTTGTAAGGTCCCGGAAGGAGACACGGAGTTAAAAGCCTGAGCAGGAGGTAGGTCGGGGTCCCTTGTACACAGAATTGTGCCTTAGCTGCAGCAGCAGCAGAGATAGAGAGGAGAGGTCTAGAGTTCCAGGGGGCCGTGTGCTATACTAACACGGCCTCGCCCAGGAGGGCTAGGGGAACTCGGGGTGACCCATAACGGAGGCTGCAACCCGGATTCCGGCAGACTGTGCCACCGTTGTGTGTGTATCTGCAATAAAACCGGGTACTGTTGGAACTACTACCGGACTCCACGTGTTGCCTGACTTGCAATCCCGGCGCTGCCCCACATATGGTGGAGAATGCGGGCAGCCTGAACCACGAACTGCATGTTCATACTTAAGCCGGCCACGCTACAGTTCAGGCCTGCCGCTGACATGGAGGAAATCCTAAGGCAGCTGGTGCTTACCCAGCAGCGGCAACAAGAACAGCAGCAGCGACACGAGGAGCAGCAGCTCCGACAGCAGGAGCAGCAACAGCGACAGCAGGAGCAGCAGCTCCGACAGCAGGAGCAGCAGCAGTTAAGACAACAGGAGCAGTTTGTACAAGAGCAGAAAACGAATGAACTGCTCCTGCAGCAAATTGCGGCCTTACGAGACCCGCCAGCAGCGCCTCCCCGGAACGGCGTGAGGCCCGGGACCGGGTCCGGTCGGCCCTGCGGAAGCTGAGTCCAGAGGAAGACGTAGAAGCCTTCCTCGCCGTCTACGAGCGCACCGCAGAGCGAGAAGGCCTCCCTCCGGCTCAGTGGGCTGAAGTGGTGGCGCCGTTCCTGATGGGCGACGCCCAAAAGGCCTACACAGATCTCAGTTGGGAGGATGCACAGGACTACGCCAGACTCAAAGGTGAGATCCTTGCTAGACTGGGGGTCAATACTTATGTCCGAGCCCAACGGGTGTTTTCCTGGTCCTATGTGGAGTCCAAGCCGGCTCGCTCCCAGGCGTATGACTTGTTGCAGTTGGTGATATGGTGGCTCCAGCCTGAGAGCTTGACACCGGGACAGATGGTGGAAATGGTGGTGGTCGACCGGCTGGTACAGACTCTGCCGGTTGCGATACAGCGTTGGGTGGGGCAAGGGGACCCGGGTACCTTGGACCAGGTGGTTAGCTTGATAGAGCGATATACCGCTACCGAGGAGTTCATACGGGACTCTGCCCCACTGCGGCAGTTACGCCGGCCTCCGGAGCCGGGTAAAGGTGTACGTCCATCCACCGGGGACTCTCCTAAAAATGTACCCGCTGAGAGGACACCTCAGAACGGGGCTGGCAGGAGACCAGGCTCCCCAAGTAGGAGCTTCCGGCCCCGCGCTGCCACAGCTACGTGGTGCTGGCGGTGCAAACGACCGGGACATGTGGCTGCCTGTTGCCCCCTAAAGGTGGAACCCATGGACTGCGGGTTCACACGCCGGCTCTCGATGTATGCCAGCCCCGTGTTCACCGCAGATGTAGTGGTTCCCCTAACGGCACCACATCTGTGCCCGGTGCTCTTTAATGGACACAGAGCAGAAGCTCTCTTGGACTCTGGCAGTTTGGTGACGCTGGTTCGTGCATCCTTAATCCCCGGATTGCGACTCACTGGGGGATTGGTCGGAGTCCGGTGTATTCACGGGGACCTACGTGAGTATCCGACCACGGAGGTGACTCTGTCCACTCCCTGTGGAGAGGTGACCCACGTGGTCGGAGTGGTAAAATCTCTACCCTACGGGACGGTGCTGGGAAGAGACTTACCATTGTTTTGGTCCTTATGGGGAAGGAGGAGTAATCCTCCCCTGATGCCAGGGAATCAGGGTGCTGAGCCCGACGACCCTGAGACCGGGACACCTGCCGTAGGGGTCGCCAACATAGGGCTAGAGTGTTACCCCGATAGGTTCCCGCTAGACGTATTGGCAGGCGAGGTCGAGGAGACCCCACCGATTACAGAGTTGTAAGTATCCCGGGGAGCGTTTGGGACAGCCCAGTTGCAGGATCCCACACTGACCCGGGCCCGAGAAAGGGTAACCGAAATAAACGGGGTAGCACAGCATCCGGGGGCAGAGAAGGTATTTCCACGCATGGTGATTAACCAGGAGTTACTCTATAGGGTGGACAAAATCAGGGATGAGGTCGTGGACCAACTGGTAGTACCACAGCCACACCGCCGGGCGGTCCTAGAGATGGCCCAATCGCACCTGCTAGGGGGCCACCTTGGGGCTAAAAAAACGCAAGAACGCATCTTGCGGAGGTTCTTCTGGCCGGGCGTGTATGCGGACATCCAGAGGTACTGTGACTCCTGCCCGGAATGTCAGCTGACCACACCCATTGCCACCTTCCATAGTCCATTGGTACCTCTACCAGTTATAGAGGAACCTTTTGAACGGATCGCAATGGATTTGGTGGGGCCTATAGTGAAGTCAGCACGAGGCCACCAACATATACTCGTGGTGGTCGACTACACCACCCGGTACCCGGAGGCAATTCCGTTACGCCGCACCTCGGCAAAACTGATTGCCCGGGAACTGTTTGCTATGTTCTGTCGCCTAGGACTACCCAAGGAGATCCTCACGGATCAGGGGACTCCTTTTATGTCCAAGGTGACCCAGGAACTATGTAAACTGCTCAACATAAAACAGCTGCGCACCTCGGTGTATCATCCCCAGACCGACGGATTAGTTGAGCGGTTTAATAAGACCCTGAAGTCCATGCTAAAAAAAGTAGTAGCGAAGGATGGAAATGATTGGGACATGTTACTGCCCTATTTAATGTTCGCCATCCGGGAGGTACCGCAAGCGTCTACGGGGTTTTCTCCCTTTGAGCTGTTGTACAGCCGGCATCCTAGAGGGCTATTGGATGTTGCCAAAGAGACGTGGGAACAGGAACCCACTCCCTATAGGAGCGTGATCGACCACTTGGCGAAAATGCAGGACCGGATCACAGCAGTCCGTCCTATTGTAAAAGAGCACCTAATGGATGCCCAGGGAGCTCAAAGCCGCCGGTATAATACACGGGCCACCGTTAGGACCTTTGAGGTGGGGGACCGGGTATTGGTCTTAGTGCCCACAACGGAAAGCAAATTATTGGCCAAATGGCAAGGGCCCTATGAAATCCGGGAAAAAGTAGGGGAGGTCAATTACAAGGTATACCAGCCCGGGAAAAGGAAACCCGTGCAGCTATACCACGTAAATTTGCTTAAAGCGTGGAAAGACCGGGAGTGCCTGATCATGGAGGCGTCCGATGCACCCGGTGACCCTTCCCCTTCGGCCCCAAGGGATACCGAAGGGGTACAAATAAGCGACACCCTCACTAAGGCCCAATGACGGGAGGCTCGAAAGTTGGTACAGCAGAATCCTGATGTGTTCTCTGACCTGCCCGGGCGCACGTCGGTAATTCAGCATGACATTGTCACTGAGCCCCGGGTAAAAGTACGAGTGAAACGAACCGGGTACCCGAGGCCAAACGGCAAGCCATCGCGGCCGAAGTTAAACACATGCTTAAGTTAGGGGTGATAGAAGAATCCCGGAGCGAATGGGCTAGTCCCATCGTGCTCATTCCAAAGCCGGACGGGTCGTTGCGTTTCTGCAACGATTTCCGGAAGCTGAACGAAGTGTCTAAGTTTGACTTATATCCCATGCCCCGGGTGGACGAGCTGATTGAAAGACTGGGGCAAGCCCAGTACTTCACGACGCTCAATCTGACAAAAGGCTACTGGCAGGTGCCGCTAACAGAGTCGGCCAAGGAAAAAACCGCCTTTGTTACTCCGGAAGGCCTCTATCACTATGTCGTGTTGCCGTTTGGGTTGCATGGGGCCCCGGCCACGTTCCAGCGGCTCATGGACATTGTGTTAGAACCTCATCGGAAGTACGTGTCCGCCTACCTAGATGACATTATCATCTTTAGTCCAGATTGGCATACCCACTTATCCCAGGTTCAGGCCGTGGTGGATTCTCTCAGGGCAGCGGGCCTGACGGCAAATCCAAAAAAATGTGCCATGGGGCTCGAGGAGGCCCGGTACCTGGGGTATGTGATTGGGCGAGGGGTTATCAAACCCCAAATTAACAAAATCGAGGCCATTCAAAACTGGCCCCGACCGGTGTCTACCAAACAGGTGAGGGCGTTCCTCGGCATCGTTGGGTACTACCGACGCTTCATACCCAACTTAGCTGGGCGAACGGCGGCCCTGTCCGACCTGTTAAAAGGGAAGAAATCTGCGTTGGTGCATTGGAATCCCCAAGCAGAGGCCGCCTTTCAATCGATGAAGTCGGCCTTGTGTGGACAGCCCGTCCTCATCAGTCCTAACTTCACGAAGGCCTTCGTTGTACAAACAGATGCCTCGGAAGTGGGGCTGGGGGCTGTGCTGTCGCAAGAAGTGGGCGGAATCGAGCATCCGGTCACTTACTTGAGCCGGAAATTGTCCCCGGCGGAAAAGAATTATAGCGTAGTGGAGAAGGAGTGCTTGGCTGTTAAATGGGCCTTGGAGTCCCTACGTTATTATTTGCTCGGGCGACAGTTCCGGTTGGTTACGGATGACGTCTGGATGCGAAATGCCAAAGAACGGAACGCTCGGGTCACCCGGTGGTTCCTGTCCCTCCAAAACTTCAGTTTTACGGTGGAGCATCGGGTTGGCAAGTTGCAGGGTAATGCGGATGCCCTGTCCCGGGCACCCTGTTTGTTGGCTGGGGTTCAACCCCACACGTTTGAACCGAGGGGGGGGGGGGTATGTGAGACAGTGCGGGGGATCATATGCGAGGGGCGCTATGTCTCCCCCAGAATGCGCACTGTCACGTATTGAGCCCGGTGTAGGGTGTGAGAGAAAGGGACGGTCCGCTCCCTCCGCTCCGGGTCTTGCAAGGTCCCGGAAGGAGACACGGAGTTAAAAGCCTGAGCAGGAGGTAGGGCGGGGTCCCTTGTACACAGAATTGTGCCTTAGCTGCAGCAGCAGCAGAGATAGAGAGGAGAGGTCCAGAGTTCCAGGGGGCCGTGTGCTATACTAACACGGCCTAGCCCAGGAAGGGCTAGGGGAACTCGGGGTGACCCATAACGGAGGCCTTTGGCCTGAAGGACCCGGGTTACTTTATATGAACTGTGTCCTGTGTACCCGGCTGCGACACGGATTCCGGCAGACTGTGCCACCGTTGTGTGTGTATCTGCAATAAAACCGGGTACTGTTGGAACTACTATCGGACTCCACGTGTTGCCTGACTTGCAATCCCGGCGCTGCCCCACAATGGGTAACTAAGCAAAATATTGACAGGATGTATATTACAAACTGTCAACATTTTGCAGCCTAGATATACATAGAAATTATCCAAAAAGCCCGGACAACCTCTTTAAGGTCTGAAATAATTTTATGGGCTGTTCTGATGTCAACATTTTTGAAGGCTGGGGGTTTAATAATTTTTCACGGGTCCGTTCTGTTGTGTGAATTAAAAGGAATCTGTCATCTGGTATGTGTTACCTCATCTGAGAGCAGCAGGATGTAGGAGAAGAGACTCTGAATCTAACGATGTATCACTTACATCACTGAGTGCAGTGCTTCAGGCAGTTTTTAGATTAAGCAATGCGCAGAGCTGAAAAAGCTGCCAGCGCCCACACCAGGCTCTCTCTGTACAATGTATGGTGAGAAGTTCTAAATCACAGGGAGTGTGCTGGACTTGGGCTCATGTGCTGCTGTTTCAGAGCAATAATAAGGTACTAGTGCTAAAACAAACATTGCAGTTAAACAACAACACACTTTGTGATAAGAGACACATGGTTGAAATCTCTGTGTTAACCCTTACAGCATGCTGTCTTCAGATTACATAGCAAAAACCTGCTGACAGATTCGCTTTAAAAGGGTTTACACAACAATAAAAGTCATTCCTATTCACAGTGCAAGGAATACCTTAGGCCGGGTTCACATTTGTGTTCGGTACGCAGCGTAACCGAACGCAGCCAGATGCACGCGCACTGCATTCCTATGTTTAACATGGAAACGCATAGTACCTGCGTATGGCTGCATTTTTTAAAAGCACTCTCCAAACGCAACATGATGCATTTTTTGTAAGTTCGCTGGTCCTCGTTTTATCAACAAGCGTCCGCAAGCGCAACAAAAATGCATGGAGCTCAATGGATACGCGGTGTCCTTCGCATGACAATGCAGGAGAACGCTGCGGATCACACTGAAATCTGCATAGAAATGATCTCCCGGCAGCCGCCGAGACCGCTGACTAGGTGGTCGAGCACCATACTATGTGAACGCATGCGGAGAATCCCCGCTGTATTCACATCAGTATGACTGCGTTTGCATCATCCAACAATGCAGACTGTGAAATCGGCCGTACTGATTGCTGATATTCCGACCACTGGGACCCCCAATGATCTGAAGAATGGGCTCGAGAGAGTGCTGTTTACGTCATGGTCCAACGTACTGTGAATGCTGCTTATTTTTCCGCTACTTTTTTTATGCAGGTGTCCATACCAAAATACACAACAGCAATTGTTTTATACTTTTTTCCCTTAATGTGTGGGCATTGTCTGTGCAGATTTGATGCCGCTGTTTTGTTTTATCCTCTTTAGAGCAGAAATGCAGGGATTCCATACTAAAATAAACAATACAGTTTTTTACATGCATTTTTTTAACTACAAAAGACAATGGGATTAAGTTTTGATGAAATCACATCTACTTTGCTTGAACTGTTCTTACGTCAATTGTGCCTTAGACCTCGTGCACACTTTGAGTATTTGGTGAGTTTTTTACCTCAGTATTTGTAGCCAAATACAGGAGTGGGTGATAAATCCAGAAGTGGTGACTAGTGATGAGCGAGTGGTGAAATATTCGTAATCACTATACTCGTAATGAGTAGTTTTCAATACTCACATACTCATCTGAATAGAGTCCAATGTTAGGCACACACATCCCGCCATAAAACAAGTCTTTCCAGGACACGGCAGAGGGGTGGTCTTTTTTCCAATTTCACTACATAAAACACCTTGCTGTGCCCCCAGAGAGAGAGCCTAAAGGTGGAAACATACTGACGTGAAAAAACACGGTCCAATTCTTATCCAGGAGAGTCGGACGAGTGACATCCGTTTTTTGCTTCGTTTTGCATCCAACCGCTATGCGAGTGTCCGACATTTTCTCAGATCGCATCCGAGTGTAATCACATGTGTCTTCCAGAGCCTGGTGAAGGTCTTCTCGTAATCCCCATTTGCTGCATGCGTTTGCCTATTTTGTGGCAATGTGTGCCCCATGGTATCCTGCTGTTGTCTGGCTACAGGTACTTACTTCTGTGGCCTGTCTCCCACTTTGTGGCATGCGCACAAAATCACCCCTCTGCTGAACAATATGTCCACCCTGGTTCAGCTGCCTTGGTTGATGACATGCTGCCCCAGGGTTGTCCTGTTGGGCAGGTGCCATGAGGCCTACTTGAGGGGGATGTTGTAAATGCAGCATTTCTCAAAAATGGTGGCCACAGTGGACAAGTATCTGGAGGTCTGGCAATATTATGCGAGGCATGTGAGGATGCTGAGGCATGTGAGGATGCTGAGGCTGAAGGTACTGTTGGGTGCTGGGTGTCGGTCCTGTCAAGTAAGCTATCTGGTGAGTTCTGCCACTGCTCCAGCATGTTGAAGACCAAACGTGGATGATTTGGTGGCACACATGCATCCAGCACTACTTGCATAGCAGCCCTTGCACGCAGCCTTAGTGGCCACGGTACCTCCCGCAAATAACTGCTGGGGCTACATGCAAAGGCTTCGTCATTATCATCACTCACAGTCCTCACAAGGTACTGTAAGACCCGTGTCCACGTCGTGACGTAGGTTGGTGGATGAAAATTGCCTACGACGCCTTGACCAATGTGTCACCGGTGACCCAAGGTGGGTCTGGCACTTTGTCCTTGATTCCCTGGTGGCTGGGGTAGGGCAGCCGTCAATGGTGGCCCCTGTGAAGGCTCCTCAGATGACCGCGACTCAGGGACAGCAGCACTAGATGAGGCCACGGGATTTTCGTGGGACACTGAAGGGCCCAAGCCCTCATCACCAGATCAGCAGGTTCTTCAATATGGTGCTCAGACTCTGAGGCAGAAGGGTTCCTCAAGTTGCTGTTAAGCCCCGTCACACACAACGAGATTGTTAGTGAGATTGTTGTTAAGTCCCAAATTTTGTGATGTAACAGCGATCTCGCTAACAATCTCGTCATGTGTGACACTTAGCAGCGATCAGGCCCCTGCTGTGAGATCACTGATCGTTACAAAGTGCTCTGGGTCATTTTTAGGTTGGGAGCGCTGCATCGCTGTGTTTGAAAGGGACAATGACCAACGATCTCAATACTAAAGTATGGGGGGGCGTGGCTAGGCCGTGCACGAAGCCAGCCGCGTGATACAGGAGCTCCCGGTTCCCGGGGAATTGAAGCGGCTTATCAGCGTCCAAGCCCGGCGGAATCGCTACTATTTCTAGCCGCTGAACTAGTACATGAGATGGGCAAGTCAAAAACGGGCCAGGCCCTCCTACCGAAGAGGGTGTCCGACTACTTTCCACCAGGCCGCGGGGCCCAGGATCTGCTTGCAGACATGGCGCCTCCCTCGCCTCGTGCTGCCCGGGCAGCGCGCAGGGAGACATCAGCTCGGGAGGACTCCTCGGATTCCTCAGCTGCCCCAAGAGCGGAGGACCCGGTAACCCACGCCCAGATGAAGGGGCTCTTCAGTGACCTCAGGGCCTCCATACAAGGCGACATAAGGTCAGTAGTACTCCACCCACCAGCTCTCGTGGATGGCCAGGATTCATCTGACCAAGATGATGATCCTTCCGAAAATTCTTTATCTTTTGCGCTGCGTCCCCCTGCCATTTCCCCGCAAATATCTTAACCTTTTCCAAACGGCTTTAGGTCGTTTTATCTGGAGTGGGAAACCCCATAGGGTGGCACTCTCTACCATGACACTGCCATATGCGCGGGGTGGCTTGGGAGTACCGGATGTAGCGGCATATTACACAGCTGTGACACTGGATATAGCTAAAATGTGGTGGGCTGGTTCCCCTTTGTCTCATTGGTTACAGATTGAATCCTGGCTCTCTCCTCGACACTCTGTTCGGCTCCTGATGGAGATGCATCTTCTCTCTAATTCCCCTTGACTGGGCTCCTGCGATCAATGCTGGCAGTACTTAAGGTCTGGGCACTTACGTCCAGGACACATCTGCCCTTCCTTTATAAATATGTTACACTGGAAGCGGTGGAGGCGCGAATGGGGGACTTCTCCCTACAAGCGTGGAGGCAGCAGGGCGTTGTCCTACTGGGAGAACTCATGAGTCAGGGACGGCTGGAGCCGTTTGATGCTTTGTCAGCCAAATTCTCACTCCCCCCAGCGGCTTTCTTTGCCCACTTCCGACTCAAGCACTTCTTGCATGCGAACCCTGTCCCTGTCTGTGACCTTACCACAATAAATTTTTCCCTCCAGTCCCTTTTTAAGCAACAAGGGCCATCGGCTCAGGGAGTGTCCATTATATATAAGGCTATCTTGGATCTGAGATCTACAATTAAACTTCCTTATATGGTGAGATGGGAGTCTAGACTTAGTTTTGAAGCCTCCTTGGAACAGTGGCAAGCCGCTTCGAGGCATGCCGCCCGCTATTCGGCATGTGTAAACCATCTAGAACAGGCTAAAAAGGTTTCACTAGGATGGTATCTCACCCCAGCAAGGTTGGCAAAATTTAAATCTCCTAGATTATCCTCCTCATCTGACTGCTGGAGAGGATGCACAGTTCTAGGCTCAGATTCTCATATTTGGTGGGATTGTCCGGGGCTGCACACATTTTGGCAAGAGGTTGAGACTTTACTTACCTACCTGACCGGTTTACCTCTGGTTCTTAATGCCCAACTAGCACTGCTGGGTATAGATCTTGATACTTTTCCGACTATCCTCCGCCCTATACTCTCGAATGTCCTTATTGCGGCCCGCATGACGATCGCAAGTCATTGGAAGTCACCGGCCCTGCCTACCTTGTCAGAACTGGTTAATAGATTAAATCAGCATTGCTCTCATGAAGTGCTGCTCTCCCAAACTCGGTCACGTAAAATGAAGGTCCTGGCGTGGTGGGACCCCTGGATTTCCTCTCGCTACAGTACAATATCGTCTGATAGTTTGTAATGCTAATTCGCCTGCTTTTCATGGATGCTGAGCTGATTATTCTTTTCCCTTCCCCTCTCTTTTACCCCACCTCTTTTCCTCTCCTTTCGTGGTTAATTTGTAATTTGTAATGTGTTTGGACTATGATTCTGCACTTTGTTTCTGTGTAAATTTTTGCTTGTCTGGAACTCAATAAAACTAATGGTTTAAAAATACTAAAGTATGCCCGAGAGTGACAATTCCCAACGACTTCCTATTATTCTGGATCGTTGCGGAGTCGCTGGTGAGATCTGACAGTTTGACATCTCACCAGCAATCCCAAAGTGACGCACCAGCGATCCCTAAGGATCGTTATCGTTGTCGGGATCGCTGTTGCGTCGTTGTGTGTGACAAGAGCTTTAGTTCTACGTTGAACAAATAACAGCAATGACTACACTTGTGCTCACAAATCCCAACATATCATGAACACAGATTAGAAAGAACAATGCATACGGTCTCAGGTCCATCACAGGTGCAAGGAAAGATGGGCACTGGAAATATATATAGACCCACTTCCTTGGCGCTGCAGAGCCACTGGACGGCATATTTTTCAACTCCCGGCAGTATTGGTCATGGCAACTTCTCCACCGCTTAGCTACCATGTCCACTGCATAATTTAAAAAAACATTGATTAACATTTTTCTGAACAATACTGATTACACACTGACAACTCTAGTCCAATTACAGGTGATTAGCAAATTGTGAAGAATGATACATTACCAAGGTTTATCTGGACGTCCTGCGAACTGTTGTCACAACACAGGAAAAGTTGCCTGGTGATGTAAGTCCAGGATACATCCTTCTACCTCCTGTCCGCATACCCTAGGTCTCGAGGGTACCACAACTCTGGCCTCTCCTAGACCAGGACAATCAGCATCTCAACATTGATGTTGTAGGCCATGCTGTGTTGGATCCGTGGAAGCTTCTTTCCAGGAGTTGTGTGATTTCTGCAGCCTGCTCCTTCCTGAGTAGTCATGTGACGCCTCCTTATCAGCGCTTATTACGAGCTTCAGAGGGTTTCAGCTGTGAAAAAAACTCTTCTGACTCGGATGGTCCGGGATTTTATCGGACCCATAGACTTGCATTGGTGAGTCTCGCGCGTGAATCGCATACTATCGCAGCATTACGCAACTTTTTTCTCATCTGGAATCCGGATGAGACAAAAGTGTCCGACACATACCAATGTGCTCTCGGACATTGAATCACATTGGTTCAAGTGCAATGCGATAAAATCACGCATTGCGCTCGTCCGAGTTTGACGCCAGTGTGTCTGTACCCTAACATTCAATCTGCTCTCACTGGAGTGCCGACACCTTTGTGTACTGAAGGGAGCTGGCAATTTGCGTCTGATCGATAATGATCGACACATCACTCATGAGTACCAGCGATACTAGCCGAGTGACGAGTATCGCGAATACCGTGCTATCCGTGCGAGTAGCAAATAGTAACTATTATGCTTGCTCATTACTAGTGGTGACTTGTTTCTACTATACTTTTTCTCTAATTGCTCAATCCTGGGTTTGTCTCACACAACGGTATCGCTAACAATATCGTTCAAAACGTCATGGGTTTGCAGTCGTTCAGTGTGCCATGTACAAATGAACAAGGATAAGTGGGCTGATTGTTGATGGAAGGTTTATGAACCGAACCTTAAACCAAGCGATGATCGTCCATCCAACCTGCAACATCGGTGTGTGTGACAACTTGATAACGAGGTTGTTAACGACTTCACCTATTCAGAACTGAAGGACGTAGGCGATCAAACGACCGCAAGTATCGTTCGCTTGTCGCGGAATCGTTGCTGCATCGTTAAAGATCTGTGTATGTGTGGCACTTCACTAGCAATCATTGAACGTTGTTCAAGCGATCTAGGTCAAGTCGGATTATTGGTCAGTTTGCCGACACACTGAAGCGTGAGACGGGGCCTTTACAATTACGGAGGTAAAAAACTCATCAAATACTCAATGTGTGCACATGACCTAACTCTTCGGTCAAATGTGTCTTAGTCCATGTGCATATGTTGAGTACTTGGTGAATTTTACCTCAGTAAGGGTATGTGCACATCAGTCGTTTCTGCATCTTTGCAGAACGACCGGGAACCGGTGGAGAATGGCAGAACTGAGTTTTCTGCACTCACTAGTGTCCCTGGTTTTGTTAGCGTTTTGCTAACGATTTGCGGTCGGGTTACTAGCGTTTGTACAGCGTGTTCTTGGCGATTTTCCCTGCGTTCTTCTTAGCGATTTCCAGACTGGTCTTTGCTGCACTTGTTCAGCTGGACCCGCTGGAAAAACGCTGAAAAGAAGTCGCTTGCTCTATCTTTGACAACCGGTCGGAAACCGGTGAATAAACTGAAATCGTCAAGACAAAAATCGTTGTAATGTACACAGCATTTTCTAAACTCCATTGACTAGCATGTTAATCCAGCCGGTGGCTAGGATTAACATAAATTAACATAAAACTCAGCGGAAACCGCCGACGGAAAACGGTCAAAACCAGCCCACAAAACGACTGATGTGCACATACCCTTAGGCTGCTTTCACATCAGCGTTTTGCGCTGATCGCCCCGTACAAAGTCTATGGGGCTTGCGATAAGTGTGCGGCAGGTGCGGCAAGTGCGGTCTCGGCTCTTGCGGCAGGTGCGGCCGCGAAAAAAACGCGGTATGCCACGTTTTTTTCCCGGCCGCACCTGCTGCAAGCGCCGACACTGCACTTGCCGCAAGCCCCATAGACACTGTATGGGTCTTGCCGCAAGTGAACCGCAAGTGCGGCCGTTATGCGGTAATCGCGGCAGTTGCGTTTTTTTCACAACTGCCGCGATCAGCGCAAAACGCTGATGTGAAAGCAGCCTTATTGTAGTAAAAACCAGGAGTGGAACAATCAGAGGAAAAGTATAATAGAAACACATCACCACTTCTGGATTTATCACCCACTCCTGGTTTTGGCTACAAATACTGAGGTAAAAAACTCACGGAATACTAAATGTGGCCTAAGACACAAGGGACCTAAGAGTAAGGCCATGTGCACACATTGAGTATTTGGCGAGTTTTTTACCTCAGAATTTGTAGACAAAACCAGGAGTGGGTGATAAATACAGAAGTGGTGATGTGTTTCTATTATACTTTTCCTCTAAGGCCACGGTCACACGATCAGTATTTGGTCAGTATTTCACATCAGTATTTGTAAGCCAAAATCAGGAAGAGTCAGAGGAAACATATACGGTAATAGAAACATGCGCTCCACTTCTGCATTTTTCACCCACTCCTGGTCTTGGCTTACAAATACTGATGTGAAATACTGACAAAATACTGATTGTGTGACCGTGGCCTAATTGTTCCACTCCTGGTTTGGGCTACAAATACTGAGGTAAAAAGGTCACCAAATACACAACCTGTGAACAAGGCCTTTAATTTTCTGCACACAAAAAATGCAATGGAATATGCATGGGAAACATGGCCTTACTCTTGGCATTGACCTCGGCTTCTCTTGCTACAGACCTTTGCTAGGACTTTGCCCCAGCTAAAAAGGATCTACAAAAATCTGTGGAAGGGTTACAATCATTTATACAGAAAACCGCCGGTTCAGCACTGGCACAATAAAACAGAATTGGTCTAGTATCTACAGTGCATTAGACAGCGCGCCATCAACAGCTCCGAACAGCAACATTCCTGCAAATCTACGGCCATTTGTATTACTTTATCTGACAAACAAACTGGCCTCGTAAGAGTGATCGAGGGAAGTATCTATAAAATGAATATAAAGGCAGAACGCCGCTGTTTAGCATAGCATTTTGCAGGACGCAGCAAGTTTGGGTGTTTAACCATTTCGTGAAAAAAACAAAAAAAAACAAGATGTCTTCTGTTTCACTGCAGAAAAAAAACGCAACCTAATCCATCATGATTACGTCTCGTGTGTACATTACCACTAATGCATCTTAGTCAACATGATTGATGGCGTATTTGCCTAAACACATCAACAAATATTTAATATTCCATATGTTACTCAGACATCAGCAAATGCAAAAGTCCAAACCATACTAATTAATTAGAGGTGTTTTTGTGTCCCGCTATACAAATATATACACTTGTATATTCTTTAAATTATAACGTCAGGCAAATTATAAAATTTTTTTTTTAAATCCCTGATATACCCTTTACAGGTTCCTAAGGGCAGAGACACACTATGCGAGCTACATACACACAAGTGTCTCGCATGCATCTCGTATGAGTCACCCAGCCCCACCTCTCTGAACGGGAGCGTGAAGCTCCATAGAAAACAATCATTTCCACGCTCCCGTTCAGAGAGCCGGTGGCCGGCCGGGGTGACTCATGAGAGATGCATGCGAGACACTTGTGTGTATGCAGCTCGCATAAGTGTGTCTCTGCCTTAACACTAACAGGCAGGTACTTACTTGAGTTTGTGCCCGACGCCATTGTTAACCAACATAGAGTGATGTAAAACTGCTCCTGTCGGCAATTCTGCAGCTTCCGCTAACGTCGCGTCAAAAGGAAGACGGCTTCTCTACTCTTTTGGTAGGCGTCTCAGCCGACGTCTTGTTTATTGACAGCTGTCAATCAGCATGATGTCGGCTGTCATGCCCCTTCTACACAGCAGAGTGGAAAAGCAGCCTCTGCTCTGCTGATGAAGCCATTGTATTCCTGGCAGGAGTGGTCTGTGACCGCTCTGTGTCAGTGGTGAATGGTGCTGGGCACAACAGGCAGGAAGGTAGCAACTACCTGCCTGTTAGTGCTTGGGCACTTTTTTCTAAACTCCGGATCTACCCTTAAAAGGACTAAGAGCTGTTTTCCATGAGGATTTTGAGACCTATTGGAGTGAAACTATCAAGTACCGTATATACTCGAGTACAAGCCGAGTTTTTCAGCACAATTTGTGTGTTGAAAAGTGCCCCCCTCGGCTTATACTCGAGTCAGTATACAGGCTGAGTGTGGGGGGCGGTGACCGTCAGCTGGAAGAGGCGGGAGGTCACATGACCGCGCTCATTAGTGCAGTGCAATAGGCACTGCATCCTCCTGTCCATCAGCGGCAGGGGGAGCGGTGCATATTACATTGCACCATATATACTGCCACCCCATCATTTGTTTATGGCCCCATGATTCTGTGCACTGTCTGCGGGCTCCATGCGTCCTCCTCCGGTCTGCCGGCTTCTAATCATGCGACCGGCGCTTCAGTGACGTCATCACCGCTGCGCCGCTGTCACATGATTAGAAGTCAGCAGACCGGAAGGAGGACGCATGGAGCCCGCAAACAGTGCACAGAATCGTCAGAAGGTAATTAAGACCGATTGTTGTTTTATGGTGAGCGCCAGCATGGGGCACTAAACAAATGATTAGGGTGCAATGCCAGGAATGAGGGGGGGGGGGGCTCATAAATCAGGGATGGGGGAGCTGTGCCAGGGATGGGGAGCTGTGCCAGGAATGGGGGAGCTGTGCCAGGAATGGGGGAGCTGTGCCAGGAATGGGGGAGCTGTGCCAGGAATGGGGGCCATATATTACCGATGGAGGCTATACACCAGAGATGGGGCACTACACCAGTGATGGGGGGCTATATACAGTAATGCGGAGCTATATACCAGTAATGGAGGCTTTATAACAGTGATTGGGAGCTATGTACTGTGATGGGGCTATATACCAATGATGGGGGCATATATTGTGATGAGGGAGTATATGCCAGTGATGGGGGCGCTATATACCAGTGATGGAGGCACGATATTATGAGCGGCTATATACAGTGTATATACAGGGCTATATACACCATTTTGAAGGGCTATCAACAGTGATGAGGGGTTATATACCAGGATGCTGCATTTCCCACCTAGGCTTATACTCGAGTCAACAGGTTTCCGAGTCTTGGGGGTAAAATTAGGGGTATATACGGTAGGTTCTTCCATAAAAGGGTTGTTCTCATTAATGCATTTTAGGAGCGGCCCACTCCTCTGCCTCCGCATGTGTTGAATGTTAGTCTGATCCTTCGTCATTATTGTGCTGCTGGTAGGAACTATGGGCTCTCCTACCTCTGCCCATGAAGCATTGGAGGAGCACAGGGTCACTAATGATGGCCGGAACTAGCAAGTCAGCTAATCTTCAGAGCAGCGCTTGTAAGCTCTTCACCAAAGAGTCTGTAAGTGCTGCGCTCCTTGCCTAGGACACAGCCCACCACTGATAGCCTGCAAAGGTGGCCAGAAATGCATACAAGAAGCATTAAACTATAGGAAAAAAGTACTACCTTTCTTAAGAAGGCAGAGGATTTTTAAGGAGAGGTAAATGGTAAAGTTGCTTGTTTTTACAAACACTTTGCATTTTACCCATTTATGATGATGATAATTATGTTGATGATGACAAGAAAACCCCTTTAAAGAGGTTGTCCTTGATGCCCCAGTGATCAGCTAAATTTTTCAAAGGGAATTTGGCAACAAGCGTTTAATTCTGCTGTAGCGCCGCCACAGGAGGAAAAGAGTATTACATAGTTCTGATTAAACTCAATGAGTTGTCTGTGTAATGTCCTGATTTGTCAGCTCCTCCAGGCTGGCCAGGGAAACGTTTGTCGATGGGGTGTCACTGCTCCGTCATACTGATCAACAGCTGGCTCCCCGATGTTAGGTAGCGTTGAGCCAGCTGTCAATCGGCATGTTGTCAGCAATCACCCACCGTCCGCAGAGCAGAGTGGAAGAGAAGACACTGCTCTGTTGAAATTACATCAACGGAAGCTGCAGAATCATTGGCAGGAGCGCTCTGTGATAACTCTGTGCCAGCAGAGATCATCACCAGGCCCCTTAGGCAGGTATTTGGGAAGCCATTAGTTAAAACAATTAAAACTGTCCCAAACAACCCCTTTAACCGAAAATTCCATTGTAAAAAAAAAATTGTAAAAAGACTGTATTTAAAGTTATCATTCATGATATGCTCCCATATACTGTAGTATCTCCATTATGGACCTCGAGAACCAGAGTTCGCAGTGGCATTTACCTCTGAGGACATCATTGTAAAGAAGAAGGGTGGAGACACATTCTTCCATTCGCATTGCTAAGAGGGAAATTCGCGTCTACATGCGCAAAAAAAAAATGGATATGCATTCAAAACTCACAGCTCCCATTCATTTACATTACAGATATATTTTGCAATTAAGAAATCTCCTATGCTACAGTGGCATTGTAAAACACCGCAGATATTCCACAAGCGGATACCCAGGTGAGAATCCACTTTCCACCGTAAGATCATAGTTGTAGGCTGTGTGCGCACATTGAGTACTTGATGCAGAAAGTTTCTGCACCAAATCTGCATCTCATGGCAGAAAAATGCACCAAAAAAGCAATGAATCTTTGACTGCTTTTATCATAATGAATTCAATAGATGAAAAGGGTGAAAAATGGAGGCAAAAAGACACCAAGACTTGTTTTTTCCACCAAATCTGCAAGGAAAAAATAAGCAACATGTGCACAAAACGTCAGGATTCTGAATGCATTGGCTGGCATAAGGATAAGCATGCAGATTTGTGACAAAACTGCACCAAAAACGCACTGTGTGCACACACAGCCTTAAAGAGTAATTCTGTGCAGATGGGGGGAGGAGCTTTGTTTCTAGCTCCTCCCATCTCCTGTCTTCACTGAATACAGATTTCACTCATTCACTGAGAATGAATGATTAATTCCATCGGGTAAAGAAGCAGATTTCTCCAATTAGATATGTTACAAAAGTTGCCTATTTTGATGTGCACTATTGATTTACGAAATAAAAAGTAAAATGACAGGTTTTCTTTAAGGCCGGTTTTAAACCACGGCAAGATCAGGTCTGGGGCTGTCCAGTGTAATCCTGACAGACCCAGACCCGATTATGCGCTAATGCAGCCCTATGGGGCTGGATGGAGCCGGATGGCAGCTATTTGCCATCCGGTTTCCATCTGTCTGAGAGGATCCAGGACAATTCGGATTTTTCTCCCGACACAAAAACGTTGCTTGCAGCGTTTTTGTGTCCGGGGGAAAAAAAATTGGACAAAATTGGATCCTCCTGGATCTGGCGCCCCCTAACATGGGGTTTCATGGCGCCGGATCCGATATAAAATCGGATCCGGGAGCCTGACGCCGGGTATTGAAATTTAGCAGCAAGCGCTGCTAAACTTCAGCACCTGGAGCTGTCCCCTGCAGAGATTTCAGGACCGCGGCCAGCTCTCCGCTAGATGCGATCTTGAAATTTCAGCAGCTACGAGGAATCCGGCTGCATACAGGACCGGAGGGCATATGTGCCCTCCAGTTCTGTTTCAAAATCAGGTCCAAGGCTGTCCGGTTCACACCTGATCTTGCCGTGGTGTGAAACCAGCCTATGCCTCATTCATACCTGAACTTTGTAGCCTCATAGGAATATTTGAAGCTGTCAAGTTCAACTCAGGAAACCCATGTACAGTCTGTGCATTTTAATCTGCACCACATGGCAGTTACAGACAGTTGAGGGCCCCTACGCAAATACCATATATAGGGCTTTTTACAGTCCAAAAGCCCATAATACTGCACGATTCTACAGTCATGGCCAAAAGTTTTGAGAATGATACAAATATTAATTTTTACAAAGTTTACTGCTTCAGTTTTTCTAATGGCAATTTGCATATACTCCAGAATGTCATAAAGAGTGATCAGCTTAACAGCAATTACTTGCAAAGTCAATATTTGCCTAGAAAATGAACTTTAACCCACAAAACACATTTCAACATCATTGCAGTCCTGCCTTAAAAGTAGCAGCTAACATCGTTTTAGTGATTGTTCCATTAACACAGGTGTGGGTGTTGATGAGGACAGGGCTGGCGATCAATCAGTCATGATTAAGTAAGAATGACACCACTGGACACTTTAAAAGGAGGCTGGTGCTTGGTATCATTGTTTCTCTTCAGTTAACCATGGTTATCTCTAAAGAAACACGTGCAGCCATCATTGCACTGCACAAAAATGGCCTAACAGGGAAGAGTATCGCAGCTACAAAGATTGCACCTCAGTCAACAATCTATCGCATCATTAAGAACTTCAAGGAGAGAGCTTCCATTGTTGTCAAAAAGGCTCCAGGGCGCCCAAGAAAGACCAGCAAGCGCCAGGACAGTATCTTAAAACTGTTTCAGCTGCGGGATCAGACTACCAGCAGTGCCGAGCTTGCTCAGGAATGGCAGCAGGCTGGTGTGAGTGCTTCTGCACGCACTGTGAGGCGGAGACTCTTTGAGCAAGGCCTGGTTTCAAGGAAGGCAGCAAAGAAGCCACTTCTCTCCAGAAAAAACATCAGGGACCGACTGATATTATGCAAAAGGTACAGGGAATGGACTGCTAAGGACTGGGGTAAAGTCATTTTCTCTGATGAATCCACTTTTCGATTGTTTGGGACATCTGGAAAACAGCTTATTCGGAGAAGAAGAGGTGAGCGCTACCACCAGTCTTTTCTCATGCCAACTGTAATGGTACCTTTACACGCAGCTACAGGTAACAGGTTTTCCACAGGTAACTTACTGGTTGCAGTGAAATCATGGAGACATGGTTCTATCTTGTTGCTGTGTACAAATGGAATAATGTCTCCATGATTTCACTGCAGCCAGTAAGTTACCTGTGGAAAACCTGTTACCTGTAGCTGCGTGTAAAGGTACCATAAAGCATCCTGAAACCATTCATGTGTGGGGTTTCTTCTCAGCCAAGGGAATCGGCTCACTCACAGTGTTGCCTAAAAACACAGCCATGAATAAAGAATGGTACCAGAATGTCCTCCAAGAGCAACTTCTCCCAACCGTCCAAGAGCAGTTTGGCGCCCAACAATGCTTTTTCCAGCATGATGGAGCACCTTGCCATAAAGCAAAGGTGATAACTAAATGGCTCAGGGAACAAAACATAGAGATTTTGGGTCCATGGCCTGGAAACTCCCCAGATCTTAATCCCATTAAGAACTTGTGGTCAATCATCAAGAGACGGGTGGACAAACAAAAACCAACAAACTCTGCCAAAATGCAAGCATTGATTATGCAAGAATGGAAGAATGGACGGCTATCAGTCAGGATTTAATCTATAAAAGTTGAGAATGCGCAATAGGGTCTTATCTTTTTATGATCAGATCAAAGATGGTCTAAATCAGAATCGCTCACCTGATAAGGTTGTGTCACACACAACCAGCTTGATAGCTCAGAGATGCAGCTGCTGCAGGGACCGCACTTCCACAGGTTACTGCGGTAAATGATCGATCATCCGGACGAAGTACCTCAGGAAAGGAGCCCGGCAAGCAGCTCCGAAACGCGTAGGAAATAAAGCTATTCATCATTTTAACCAGACATCCCGGTGTTTCTGGTATCATTTACATCGATCCTGCAGCAGCGCGGACCTGAGGTACTTCGTCCGGATGATCGATCAGTCAGGATTTGGTCCAGAAGTTGATTGATAGCAGCCAGGGAGAATTGCAGAGGTCCTGAAGAAGAAGGGTCAACACTGCAAATATTGACTTGCTGCATTAACTCATTCTAACTGTCAATATAACCTTTTGGTATCATAATATGATTGCAATTATATTTCTGTATGTGATAGAAACATCAGACAAACACAAATAAAAACCAGAGGGCAGCAGATCATGTGAAAATATCATTTTGGTGTCATTCTCAAAACTTTTGGCCATGACTGTACATACTATGGAGGTGAAAATGGGCCCCCCTACCTATTCAGCCCCTGTGAACTGCATGAATGAGGCTTTATACTGTCCCTTCACTCTTCCAAGCCTAGGGTCACACAATCATATTTTCTCCATACGAGAAAAATGATCCAATAATGCTGAATTAACTTTGATCAGAGTGGGTGGGATACATTTTTCCCGGAAGCAGAGAGGAAAAAAAGTTTCTCCGTCTTCTCCATTCTGTCAGTCAATCAAAATTGGATCTCCCTCTGATGTCATCTGAGTGCGGTCAGATACTTTCATGGACCCATAGACTTGAGTGCAGTTTGATTCTCGTAGTGAAATCATGCAAAGTGTTTTTTTCAATGGTTCAATCGGTCCAAGTATATATATAAAAAAAAAAAAGATGTCCACGACCTTAGAGAAGAACATTGGCCCTGGTGCAAGACCATTTTTTGTGACGGATAGGACTTGGACCGAAACAAGAGCTGTCATAATATCAGAAAGTCAGCGACACACTGATCATATAATAATGTCCAGAAAACAGCTCAAGGCCATGTTAACACCACTGTTGTACCGCTAATAGCATAAGAGCATGAGGCCTCTAAGGGCCCAAGAGTCGGGGGCCAGGTGCCAGACCCTCTCCCCATATGGCATCATACTTTCAATTGTATCTGCATCCTGGATGCAGATACTGTTGAAAGCAACGATAGAACAGCTCCGTCCTCCGCATTCTCCCTGTATGTCTGAGCTCTGACGTCTCAGTAAAACAGGAGCGATGACATCACAGCAATGCATCGCCTGTGCACAGCTTCACATCCCAAAGACACACAAAGAGAGGAGCAGCGGGGAACAGTGAGAGGCGAAAAGTTATACTTTTTTTTTTTTAATCAAGGAGTATAGTGTACCTATTGGGGTGATAATATGTGCAGGGCTATGTGAGTGCCATTATACTGTTTGGAGGGCCTCATGGGGGATAACATACTATTTGAGGAATAATGTGGAGGTAATTATACTAAAGGTCTATGTGGAGGCCATTATACTGTTTGGAGGGCTATGTGGGAGCCATTATGGAGGGTTGTGTGGGGACCATTATTCTATTTGGAGGGCGGTGTGGGGGCTATTATGTTTGGATAGCATACTATTTGGGGAACAACATGGACATCGTTATAGTATTTACAGGGCGATGTGGGGGCCATTATACTGTTTGGAGGCTGTGTGAGGGCCATTATATTATTTAGAGGGCTATGTGGGGGCCATTATATTGTTTGGAGGGCTGTGTGGGGGCCATTATACTCTTTGGAGGGCTATGTGGGGGCCATTATATTGTTTGGAGGGCTGTGTGGGGGCCATTATACTCTTTAGAGGGCTATGTGGGGGCCATTATATTGTTTGGAGGGCTGTGTGGGGGCCATTATACTCTTTAGAGGGCTATGTGGGGGCCATTATATTGTTTGGAGGGCTGTGTGGGGGCCATTATACTCTTTGGAGGGCTATGTGGGGGCCATTATATTGTTTGGAGGGCTGTGTGGGGGCCATTATACTCTTTAGAGGGCTATGTGGGGGCCATTATATTATTTAGAGGGCTATGTGGGGGCCATTATACTCTTTGGAGGGCTATGTGGGGGCCATTATATTGTTTGGAGGGCTGTGTGGGGGCCATTATACTCTTTAGAGGGCTATGTGAGGGCCATTATATTGTTTGGAGGGCTATGTGCGGGCCATTATATTGTTTGGAGGGCTGTGTGGGGGCCATTATACTCTTTGGAGGCTATATGGGGGCCATTATACTCTTTGGAGGGCTATGTGGGTGCCATTATATTGTTTGGAGGGCTGTGTGGGGGCCATTATATTGTTTGGAGGGCTGTGCGAGGGCCATTATATTGTTTGGAGGGCTGTGCAAGGGCCATTATATTGTTTGGAGGGCTGTGCGAGGGCCATTATACTGTTTGGAGGGCTGTGCGAGGGCCATTATACTGTTTGGAGGGCTGTATGGGGGCCATTATACTGTTTGGAGAGCTGTATGGGGGCCATTATACTGTTTGGAGGTCTGTATGAGGGCTATTATATTGTTTGAAGGGCTGTGTGAACTCCATTATACTGTTTGGAGGGCTACATAGGGGGCATAATACTACTTGGGGAACAATGTGGAGGTCAATATACTGTTTGAAGGGCTCTGTGGGGGCCATCATGTTTGGAGGGCCTCATGGAGGATAGAATACTATTTGAGGAACAATGTGGAGGTCATTATGGTATTTACAGGGCTATGTGGGGCCAATATATTGGGTGTGGGTCATCATACAGTGTGATGGCTGCCATTATACAGTGCGAGAGAACATAACACTGTGTGGAGGGCTGTGTGGGAGCTATCATACTGTGTGGACGGCCTTTATACTGTGTGAAGGGATGTTTGGGGGTCATTTTAGTGAATGGAGGGCCATGATAATTTGTGGAGAGCTGTGTGGGAGCCATCATATAGTGTGGAGGGATGTGGGGTTCTCATACTATGTGGGGGGTCTGCGTCAGGGCCTTTTTATTTGAAAGGTGGGGAACAATTAGGACTTTTTTATGGGGCCCATGATTTGTAGGTACCCCCTGGTTCATACAGAGTATTTCTACAGTTTTATTCTGCAGCCAAAACCTCCTCTCTTCACTGCGTTCAAAATTCAGCTTTGCTGCGTTTTCGTGGCATTTTTAGGTGACACTTTACATTATTTTTAGCTACGGTATATTACATGCAGAATACATGTGGTCTGTCTACAAGACATGTTTAATGAAGTTAGTTTTCATCACTGAAAAAAGCTGCAAAAACGCTTTAAAAAGTGCGCTTTGATGGCTCAAATCTTATTCACTTTTCCACTTCTGTAAATGCTGCAACAGATGAGTTTTAGCACTGAACAAGATGTCAATGATCTTAAAAACGATAAAGTTTTATTTTGCAAAATATTCCTGAACCACGAGCCTCAATTTGAAGAAATTGGTGCAAAAAATTGTTGATGAAAAAAAATTATAAAAAAAAGTGACTTAAAAAAAATAAATAAAAGCGCAAATGATGAATTGGGGCCACTGTCAATTTATACACGGAAAATATCGGCAATGTGGACATGAGTTTCATCCGTCAAATCCACGTTGTACGCAGTGTCAGTGCCCGGTGCCCAGTGTCAGTTCTTCGTGTCTGTTCCCAGTGTCGGTGCCCGGTGTCGGTGCCCGGTGTCGGTGCCCGGTGTCCAGTGCCCGATGCCAGTTCTTGGTGTCAGTGCCCAGTGTTAGGTGTCTGTTCCCAGTGTCAGGGCCCGATGTCCAGTGTCGGTGCCAGAGCTCGGTGTCAGTTCTTGGTGTCAGTGCCTGGGGTCCATTGTCAGGTGTCGGTGCCAGTTCTTGGTGTCTGTTCCCAGTTTTGGTGTCCGGTGTCGGTGCCAGTGCTCGGTTTCAGTTCTTGGTGTCTGTTCCCAGTGTCGGTCCCTGGTGTCCAGTGTCGGTACCTGGTGTCAGTTCTTGGTGTCAGTGCCCGGTGTCAGGTGTCGGTGCCCAGTGCCAGTTCTTGGTGTCTGTTCCCAGTGTCGTTGCCCGATGTCAGTGCCTGGTGTTGGTACCCGTGCCAGTTCTTGGTGTCTGTTCCCAGTGACGGTGCCAGTTCTTGGTGTCAGTGCCCGGTGTCCAGTGTCAGGTGTCGGTGCCAGTTCCTGGTATCTGTTCCCAGTGTCTGTGCCGGTGTCGGTGACCGGTGTCCAATGTCAGGTGTCGGTGCCCAGTGCCAGTTCTTGGTGTCAGTGCCCGGTGTCCAGTGTCGGTGCAAGCTCTTGGTGTCTGTTCCCAGTATTGGTGCCCGGTGTCCAGTGTTGGTGCCCGGTGTCAGTTCTTGGTGTCAGTGCCCGGTGTCCAGTGTCAGGTGTTGGTACCCAGTGCCAGTTCTTGGTGTCTGTTCCCAGTGTCAGTGCCCGGTGTCAGTTCTTGGTGTCAGTGTCCGGTGTCCAGTGTCGGTGCCCGGTGTCAGTGCCAGTTCTGGGTGTCTGTTCCCAGTGATGGTGCCCGGTGTCCAGTGTTGGAGCCCGATGTCGGTGCGCATTCACCGCTGGATTTCTGCACCTGGAACGGCTTTAACTCCATATTATAAAATATTGTGCAGCCACTCTGATGTGAGTTCTCATCAATATTACAGCACCGGGCCATTATACGGGACATACTAAAAAGAATGAAGAAAAGGAATAAATAAAAAGAAAGAAGATAATAACTTATTACAGATAGATTATGTAAATGTATAAAAGGTTTCTTGGGTATTTTAGACATGGAATGAACACATATCACATATAACCAGGTGTATATTATGTTACCTGAGCATTATAGGTGTGGAATGAACATGAAATATATGCAGATAATAGAATAATGAACACATATCCCATATAACCAGGCATAGGTATATTATTTTTCCTGAGCATTTTAGGTGTGGAATGAACATGTAATATATGTAGATAAAAGGAAAATGAACACATATCCCCCAAAAAAAACAGGAGTATATTATGTTACCTGAGCATTATAGGTGTGGAATGAACATGAAATATCTGTAGATAATAGGAAAATGAACACATAGCCCATATAACCAGGTGTATATTATGTTACCTCAGCATTATAGGTGTGGAATGAACATGAAATATCTGTAGATAATAGAAGAATGAACACATATCCCATATAACCAGGTGTATATTATGTTACCTGAGCATTATAGGTGTGGAATGAACATGAAATATCTGTAGATAATAGAAGAATGAACACATGTCCCATATAACCAGGTGTATATTATGTTACCTGAGCATTATAGGTGTGGAATGAACATGAAATATCTGTAGATAATAGAAGAATGAACACATATCCCATATAACCAGGTGTATATTATGTTCACGTTCATTCCACACCTATAATGCTCAGGTAACATAATATACACCTGGTTATATGGGACATGTGTTCATTCCATGTCTAAGATACCCAAGAAAACCTTTTATACATCTACATAATGTTTCTGTAATAAGTTATTATCTTCATTCTTTTTATTTATTCCTTTTCTTCATTCTTTTTAGTATGTCCCCATTACACTGTCAGGATTAATAAGCACATGACATAGCAGTCAGACTAGTCCAGACATCATCCTCTCTCCAGACACTTCAGCTCCTCGTGCAGTGCAGAAAGTTATGTAATGTCTGTGATCAGCTGCAGCAGATTGTAGTGTCACCATTCCCTACCAGCTGCAGCATAAAGAGGACACAACCCAGAGGAGACAGCAGGAGAGAAGGGGTTAAAAATAGCGCCAGAGCCGCAGTGCAAAGCGTCTTACCCCACAGAAACAGCATCAACAGCTCCACACACTGCTGAGACTACAACTCCCACAATGCACCGCTGCACAGACCTGTGTGCACTCACTGCCCCGCCCACTTCCTGTTTCTGTGCAGCACGTGCAGGGATAGGCAGAGCTGAGAGCAACAAGTGATCAATGCAGATGGCAGGAAGGCTGGAGTATACATACAGGAGGAATAGATATACATAAAGATATAGATATATACTGATCCATGTGTATATACAATCGTTATAAAATATACACAGATATGTATATGCACATTTACTTGTTTGTGTGTGCATATATCTAATACTAGCTGGGTGCCCGGTGCACATGCATCGGGATTCTAGAAGAGCGAGTCTCTAACTCGCAATGGCCGCTTCGTGGCCAATGCTTCGGGCGTATCCACATGACCACGCTGACTCGCAGCGCGAGCGGACTCAGAAGGGGCAAAAAAAACATTCGCAATTATATAATAGATATGAAGCTAAGTGTATGTGTGCAGGGATGAACACAGGGGCCCAAGAGGTAAGGGGGCCCATCTCCACCTCCAGATCAGCGCACACCTATTGCTATAGAACTATTATATTGCACAGGGCCCCTTTTCTGTCTGTGTCCATTTGTGTGTGTATGTATGTTTGTGTGTATGTGTGTGTGTAGGTTTGTGTATGTATGTTTGTGTGTGTGTAGGTTTGTGTATGTATGTGTGTGTGTATGTGTGTGTGTGTAGGTTTGTGTATGTATGTGTGTGTGTAGGTTTGTGTATGTATGTTTGTGTATGTGTGTAGGTTTGTGTGTGTGTAGGTTTGTGTATGTATGTGTATGTATATGTGTGTGTAAGTCTGTATGTGTGTGTATGTATATTTGTGTGTATGTATGTTTGTGTATGTATGTGTGTGTGTAGGTTTGTGTATGTGTGTGTGTATGTATGTGTGTGTAGGTTTGTGTATGTGTGTGTGTGTAGGTTTGTGTATGTATGTGTGTGTGTGTGTGTAGGTTTGTGTGTGTATGTGTGTGTGTAGGTTTGTGTATGTATGTGTGTGTGTGTGTGTAGGTTTGTGTGTGTGTGTGTGTATGTGTGTGTGTAGGTTTGTGTATGTATGTGTGTGTCCACAAAAGGAATCGGCACAGTTGCATTTACAATCGCGACATTTTGCACAGTCAGCCCATGTGACTTTGTTTTGAGGGGAAATTTTAACCCCGCACTTTACAGTCATTCGCCAAAAAAAAGCCTTATTTACTGTTTATGTGCGAGGTAATAGATACTGCCTTGCCTCTTTTGACATGTGGCCTGGATATTTATCAGGTGGTCTATAGCAACCAATCACAGCTCAGCTTTGGCTTGGTTGCTATAGGCAACGAAGGACATTCATAGTATAAGGCCCCTTTCACATCAGCGTTATTACAAAAATGTGGCAGTTGCGGTGAAAAAAACGCATCTGCCGCCTAACCGTCACACTTGCGGTTCACCTGCGGCACGCCCCATGCATTATCTATGGGGCTTGCGGCAAGTGCGGTATAGTTGCGGTTTCGGCAGATGCAGGTGCGAAAAAAACGGGGTCAGCCGCGTTTTTTTCGCGGCCGCAAGTGCCGAAACCGCACCTGCCCCACACTTACCGCAAGCCCCATAGATAATGCATGGGGCGTGCCGCAAATGCGGCCATTATGCGGCAGATGCGTTTTTTCACCGCAACTGCTGCATTTTTGTAATGACGCTGATGTGAAAGGGGCCTAACACAGCTTATACATATCTGTGAAATATTCAGGGTAGCTGATGAAGACAAAAACGTCTGGCAAATGGTGCACACTGGGACATGACTGTCAGTGAAGCAACAGCCACACAAACCCCAAAGCCATCCTTCTAACAACCTGCCACACACAGCCCCAGTATAAAGCACGAAGCCGCACACAGCCCCAGTATACAGCAAGAGGCCGCACACAGCCCCAGTATACAGCAGGAGGCCGCACACAGCCCCAAATATATAGGAGGAGGCTGCATACAGTCCTCAGTATACAGCAAGAAGCCACACAGCCCCCAGTATACAGCAGGAAGCTGCATGCAGCCCCCAATATACAGCAGGAGGCCACACACTGACCCAATTATAGAGCAGGAGGCCACACAAAGCCCCCAGTATACATTAAATTGGTTGTTATAGAGGACTTCTCTATATGAACCAATTAGGACATCTAAACAATTAGAGTAGATTGGTTACTATGGGGATCATATTCATAGCAATCAATTGGGATATCAAAACAATAAGAGCAGATTGGTTGCTATAAGGTCATACACACCAACATTTTAACCCCCCCACCATCACTACCCCCAAAATGGGCACTTCTATGCGAGATTAAGATTAGTATTGGGACCGGTAACCGATATAGGGAGTTCTGTAACGTCTGTCTTCTTGATATTTTGTAGAATGTGCCATGACCAACTGTATTACCAATTCCCACCCCAGGCCCTTTACCAGATCACATTGTCATTATTCTATGTACTGCAACACCCTGGTGGTAGATCACAGTGGTCCTGGTCAGCTTTGACCAGGTGTGTTATATTTTATTTCTGTTATTTTTTTTGGAGAAACCCCTTCAAACCCCTTAGGTCGGCTTCACACTACAGTTTTGTGCATCAGGTTCTGTCTGGTTTAAACCGGACAGAACCTGATCCGGTTTTGCCTCCCATGTATCCCTATGGTGCCGGATTGGTCATATTTGGCCATCGGGTTTTGTGTATTCTGTGCCTGATCTGGTCTTGTCAGGTTTTTCACTGTCCCCAAAATCGGAGCCTGCAGCATTTTTTGTCTCCGGTGCAGAAATTGGACAAAACCGGACACAATCCGGTTCCCATATAATGGGAGTCTATGGTGCCAGATCCGGTAAAAAAATCAGATTGTTTCCCAGATCCGTTTTTTTTTTGCACAGAGCATGCTCAAAAATCCTGCCGTTCTAACTTCAGCACTATGGACAGCAGTATTTCCTGCACAGGCTGGACAGCAGCAGAGCAGACATATGCAGACTTCAGGACCATGGACAGCAGTATTTCATGCACAGGCTGGACAGCAGCAGAGCAGACATATGCAGACTTCAGGACCATGGACAGCAGTATTTCATGCACAGGCTGGACAGCAGCAGAGCAGACATATGCAGACTTCAGGACCGTGGACAGCAGCAGAAAACGAATCCTGCAAACAACAGGATCCCGGAGCATATTTGGCCACACTTTATACACATCCTGTCCTCTCAGGTTCTGTCCGGTGGATCCTGCAAAAAACAGGATCCATCCTGACAGCCAAAATCCGTGGTGTGAATCCAGCCTTAGTAGATCCAAGTTCTCTGAAAACGTCTGGTCTCGCTCTTGTTCCACGGCCCGTTGTATCTTGATAAAGAACCCCTGGCCCTCGGTTTACTATGTGGCGCCTCCATCCTTAGCATATATTTCCCTTTTTAGAATATCTAAAAAAGCAAGAAATAAATTCATAGAGATGCTATGAAGCGTTAAACCTCTTATTTGTAGCAAACAATATTCACCAATCCATTCTTACTTGGGTTGCTATAGTAACCAAATAATTGGTGGGGTGTTTTTTTTTAATATAAAGTCCCACCGGTCCAGCGTGTAATTATAAAATATACTTGAAATAACCAAAATTATCTCTACAATGCCCCATTTCCAATGCGATCAATACGCGCATCTCCACCTGGCTGTTATGACAGGAGGTATTATTGCTTCTGTCTACATTAACATGCTTATATACTCCAAGCTACAACCACCAATAATTATTTCAATCTAATCACCCTCTCCGAATCCATCAGGTAACAAACCAATGCTAATCTCGTCAGCAGGTTCTGTATACAGCTTTGAACATAATAAACTAATATATGCTATACCATTTTACTTCTGCTATTGATTTCACAGATATACAGAATCGGTCTTTACTAATTATATTACCAAATGACCCCTCCGGGTTAATCATATTCGAGAAGGCTGGTTTTCCAAATTAAGTCATCATGGCCGCGCTGCATAGAGAAATAATGCATAATCGAATCATCACACGTACGGCCCTGTTAAATAAGCATGGAGAAGCCTGATATAAAAAATTAAAGTATAATGTATTTTAAATTGTATAATGTATGTGCAAAATATCAAACTAATGATACAGAGAGCTTCCCGGGTCAGGGCTAGGTGATATATGCCCAGGTTATATCAATATATCAATCTATATGGGTCCAAGATAATGAGGGTTTATGAGGACACTTCATTATTCAGGCCTAACATTGATATTTTTTTAATGTATGAACTAACTGACAACCTATAGAGCGGGGAAATCACAGAAGAGAGAACAAAGAGCTCAGGGCGGGCTACCGGCACTGACGAGATCTAGAGATTGTGGCTCTAACAAGTTAGACTACAGACTCTTATTCGGAGGGTTGGTGGCACCGCCCTTAGCACTGACTGTTCAAATTCTTTACCCAGTGCCCTAATAGATGTGGACTTAGTCGTGGTCACTGTCGGGAAAACTGTGTATTAGAGATGACTGAATCCGCTCGGGAGCGTAACGTCTCCCGAGCACTCCCGCAAGCATTGCTGTGCTAGTCTGTGCCTGGTACTTGGCGCAGTGTGAGCCGCATGTTTGATTGGGTCGTAATGGGGGTAAAAGCCCAGTTATCGGTGATAATGGTTGGGCAAAATTAGAAAATAAACCTGACCTCCCGCCCCTGAAGTGGTTTGCTTATGGCTGGCTGTATGTGGGCGGAGAGCCGAACTGCCCAATCAGTGTCTTCAAATAAGGTTCAGGTTAAATTTAATACCCGAACATACCATGATAAAAGGTCCGACTGCACCAACCGAACGGATTTGCTCATCGCTACCAGGTATCTGTGGGTGCTTTAAAGAAACCAAAACTGGACATTTTTCATAAGGATGCGTCTTTTAGGGCTCGGACACACTTCCATGAAACTCGTCCGAGTGTACTGTGCGGAAAAATCGCATTGCTTCCGGACCAATGTTAACTAATGTCCGAGAGCACATTTCCGAGTCTCATACGCTTTTTCCACATCAGATTCTCGGATTGCGAGTCAATCGCAACATGTTGCGATTCTATGCGAGTCACGGACGAGACTCGCCAATGCAAGTCTATGGGTCCGACAAAAAAACGGATTGCACTCAGACCGCACTCATGCCATCCGAGTCTGATGCGAGTTTTAATTGATACATTACCATTCTGTAGCTCAGACAATTGTACAAAATGTTCCTGAAAATGATTATACAGTAAATAGCTGCTGAGGAAAAAAAAACGGATTGCACTCGGACAGCACTCACAAGCCACACTGGCCAAAAGTCAGATGACACTCGTCCAACTCTCGGATCCGTGAATCGGTCAGTTTTTTCACTCAAATGTGTGTCCATACCCTTACAAGAAGAAAGAAGATCATTCGTGGTGCTTAACCCGTGAAGCACCATTGGCGCAATCTGTACAGCCACATGGGGCCCAAGAGGTAAGAGGGCCAACTCCACCTCTAAAGCAGTGGAATCAAAACAGAGTTATTGGCAGTAGTGTGGATGTCAAAGAAAAATTAAAAATCCCCACTCTTGCCCCCAGAGATGGTTTGCTTTAGCTGGCTTTAGTTGAGCTGAGAGCCGAATAGCCAATCAGTGATGATGCGGGTTAAGTTCGGGTCCCGAACAACGCTACCGAATCTGAACATCCACAGGTTCGTTCAGTATCCGAACCCGAACCCTGAAAGGTTCGCTCATTTCTATTTGCCACATAGATCTAGGAATGCAGAAACAGTATACCAGTCTACCATAGAAGTGTGACACCAACTGCATGAATGCTCAGGTTGTGTACCATCACCTGAGCGGACCTATGAAACCTTAGCGCATGATCTCAAAGGTGTCAGATTGCAAAAATCAAGTGCCAGGGAGCAAAGTGAGTTGGTTGAAGGAGGACGGCACAACACCTGGAGTTGGATCCATGTTGGCTAAGAAACAAATCTATTCTGTATTATTTCCTTAAGGCCTCGTTACAAGTAGCGATATTGTTAATGATATCGTTGCAACGTCACTGGTTTTGTAATGTTGCAGCAATCTTGCAGTGATGTCACTGCGTGTGACATGCCGCAACGACCAGCAATCACCTCGCTGATCGTTGCGGAATAGCTGAAGCCATTTTTCAGTCGTTGGTCTGCCGTTGTCACGCATGCATCAGCATGTGTGACGGGCAATGACCAGTGACACCCAGTGTGCGCCCAACACCCTGACTGATTCCATCAACCGTCGGGTGTCGGCGCATCACTGGGTGATCGCTGGTAAGTATGCTGAGTGGCATCTCACAGCAATCACATACCGGTGTTCCAGCGATCCGGCCACGTCGGAACGTCGGTTGAATCGCTGGAACATTGCTACATGTAACCAGCCTTTAGACTTTGATTAAAACAGCAGGGTGCATGCTTTACTACTCCTTAATTCAAAAGTAGGTTTTGGGACCACTTTTCTCTAGATCGGTAGGGGTCTAAATGTGGAACCCCCAATGATCATCAAGGTATCACCAATACTATAATTGAAGAAAATAGCAGAATTGTGACTATAATACAGGCTTCAACTTAGGATCAGTACAAGATAAGTAATACAATGTCTTGTATACTCTTTCTATATAGTGTTTGAAGGTAAACATACCCTTTAATACATTAATACATTGTTTTACATGCATGATACAGAGCCAAAAGGCTGATGAGAGATGAAAGAATGGGAAAACAACCTGTAGAAAAGGCTTATATCACAAGGTGACCTGCTCTCTTGAATCATTCGCATTTGTGCTCCATCCTTTGAACATGTACGATGTTAACTGGCAAATTTTCTTTGTTATGTGCTTTTCTCTAATACGAATATTCATCTTTTAATATTATCGTGTGTTAGTTTTTGTTGTCTTGTTTTGTATGGTCTCCTCTTGTTCTGCTTTTATTATCTCTTTATGATCTTTCTTTTGTTACTGTATATAAAGTTCCCTTCTGTTCTTTGACTCTTTTTTTTTTTACAAGTTTGTAGTTTTTAAGCCATTGCCAAATGAAATGGGATTAAGAAAGTAATTTAAAATAAACCACATAGTTTCACATTAGTACTTTGATTACTGAAAAGATAGTGCTAGTCATGTCATTACCCTAAATGTTACTTTGATGCACTAGTGCAGAAAAGCTGATTCAAGTGAATTTAGGATGGACGGGGGGAAGAAAAAGTGTGCCGAAGTCTAGAGTGAACTTTCTTAAGTTTGTGTTGGAAGAGTAAATTAAATAAGGAGGTTTTCTCTTTCATTAAAAAGTGACTTAAAGAAGATCCGATCATTTAGGATACATATGAAATGCCGCTGTTCTCCTGAATCTGGCATTGTTTTTCTTTTGTTCCTGCGCCTCTCCGTCACTGAGATATTGCCTCTTCTTCTATGTGTCTACCGTATTATTTGCTTTATAAGATGCAGCCCCAAATTTAGAGTAAGAAATTAGAAAAAAAATGTATTTTAAATAGGGGCCCGTCCTATAATCTGGGGCGTCACATGTGAATGGGCACGATGGGGGGCACGATGGTGATGGAGTGACAGGATCACAGCAGGCAGGATTACGGTGGTGGGGGTCATCGTTGGAGGCAATGCTGTAAGCAGGAGGCAGGGTGGATGTCGGAAGTGGGGCAATGCTTGCGGACTTTGAGCTGAGGGTGTCACAATGTGCGGTAGTGTTTGGCGAGCATTGATACTTCCAGATACCGGTAAATAGATGCAGAGGAGGTGCAGATGAAGGTCTTGAATAACCAAAATCTCCATCTGTGCATTCGCTGCCTCCTCAGCCATTTTCTTGAAGTCCATTTGGTAGCGGCAGAGCAGGCACAGATCGGCTCTCGGCTCTCTGAGATCTTTAACTATGCTTGCTCTGCCTCCGCAGTCATATGCCGCTACCCAGAATATCACTGCCACATACTACCAAACACTGTGACATCCTCAGCTCCAGACCACAAGCATTGCCCCACTTATGACATCCTACTGTACCTCCACTCAACCGCCAACGCAAACCCCAGCTAAGCAAGGTTTGCATTATAAAACGCACCCCCATTTTCTCCCCAATTTGGTGGGGAGGGGGGAATTGCATCTATAATCCCAAAAATACAGTAAATCTTTAAACTCTGCAGAATCTGCAGTTCTCAGGAATCTCCCGCGTGATTCCTGAGGACCGCAGAGTCTGCAGCGCTTGAAGAAAACCATTTTTTTTTGTTATTTTATTTTTCTATTACTATCCCTCTGTCCTGTGGGATGGCGGTTGATGAGCAGTAGCTTATTTATGTGGCAAATTATCTAAGCTACCACGCTCCGTGGCAGGCTTCAGTAACCACATGTTACTCACCTGAACCCTGCTCCAGCATTGCTCGGGGTTACTGAATTAGAAGTGAGTGGGCAGGCCGGTTGAAGATCCACGTTAGCGGTGTAAGGGCCCATTCGCACAATGTGTATTGTGCTGTGTATTTGGTGCAGATCCCCGAGTGTATGCAGCAGATCTGCACCAAATCTGCAGCGGCTTGTTTTCCCAGCAAAGCCAATGGGTTTTACTAATTCCTGTCCACATGGTGCCACTAAAATATGCAGCAGATATGCTGCGTATTTAAGTCCAGAAAAAGTGAGCATGTCAATTTCTGCTGCGGATATTTCAGCAGTACATACGTACATCAATTCCCCAACCTCCACCTCAGAAACAGGGCTTGTGCCCTATGTTAATGGGTGTAAATGTGTTTAAAATTTATTGGGAGAATGTATATAAATTGTGGGGACCTGGTGAGAGGCTACATTATTGTGCATATGTGGTACCCCACTCCACAGTTCGGTTGCCACAGGAACACCTGGAGCAGGGTAAGATTTCCACATCAGGTAAGCTTACACACGCCTTCCACACCAGACCTGAAGGGGGAGCTCTACTTGCCAACTTCAGCCAAGGCCTCCTATAAATTCAGGCCCAGCGGCAGAGTTAGGCAGTTCAGTATGGAGCAGTACTGAGGAAGACACTTGGTGAACGGAGCCGGCTAGGTCCGTGCGAGAGGGGAAGCCTAGTCAGTGTGAGGGACCCAGAGTGAGGATCGGAGGCGAGACAGTTAGCCAGGGCAAAGCAGTCGAATCGGTTCGCCCCAGAAGAGCTATGTCAACAGCCCAACACGGAGTCCGAGACTGCACGGGTCCAGTCATCCCAGCAGTAAAGACCGGAGACCAGGAGTCTTCAAGTCTCCTGGTGCATCACTTGGGGCACAGCCACCTAGCAAAGCTTGGGACTGCAGTGGATACAGCGGTGCCCGCAGCAGAGCTCTCACAGCCTGCTACAAGTGAGAACTAC
>JARQOC010000006.1:44584383-44744383 GCA_033576535.1 Allobates femoralis | reverse complement strand
TAAGAACAGAATGGAACAGATTTGTTTCCGGGAATGTTTTAATGATGAAGTGTAAATGGATAAAGCAATATAATAAAAATAAATAAATAAAAAAAATTATATAAATTGGACAAATGATTCAAAATCTTAAAAACTTGTAAAAAAATTGTAATAGATAAATTAAAAAAAATATAAAAATATTACTGATAATTCCTAAACAAAATGAAAATAAATAAATAAATAAAATAAAAATTATGAATAGTGCAGGTGATTTTAAATCACTACTATTTGTAAACAAAACTTTTGTAAAAAAAATTTAATAAAAAAATAATAAAAAATACCAAATCTTTACTACTGATAAAAAAATGTAAAAAAAAGTAAAAAAAAGTATAAATAATACAGATGATTTCAAACCTGTGCTATTTGTAATAAAATATATAACAACATAAAAAAATATAAATAGTACACCTGACGTCAAATCTGTATTTTTTGTAAAAAAAAAAAAATTATATAAAATGTTGACAGAAAAGTAAATTAAAAAAATTCTAAATAGGTCAGATGATTTAAATATGTTCTATTTGTAAAAAAATATAAAAAAAAGTATAAAAATAAATAATTTTAAATAAATTATAAATGTATTGCTGATTCCAAATCTGCACTGTTTGCAAAAATTTTTTAAAAATATAAAAAAAAATATTAAATTATATTTAGTACCGGTGATTCCAAATCTGCACTGTTTGCAAAATAAATTTTAAAAATATAAAAGAAAAAATAATTAAAAAATTACAAATAATACTGATGACTCCTAGTCTTCATTGTTTGTAAAAAAAATTAAAAAAATGTAAATAAAAATAATTAAAAAAAAATCATAAATAGTACTGATGATTCCAAATCTGCACTGCATGTAAACAAAATAAAAAAAAAAAATGAAAAAAATTAATATAGTACAAATGATTCCAAATCTGCACTGTTTGCAAAAAAAATGTAAAATCTATATAATTTTTTTTTAAAATGGTATATACCATAGTACGATGATTCGAAATCTGCACTGTTTGTAAAAAAAATTAAAAACGTAAGAAAATAATTAAAAAAATTATAAATAGTACCAATGATTCCACATCTGCGCTGTTTGTAAAAAAAAAAAAATAAAAACATGTAAAAAAAATAATAAAAAAAATATAAATAGTACTAATGATTCCAAATCTGCACTGTTTGTAAAAAAAATTAAAAACATGTAAAAAAATTATTTAAAAAATTTATAAATAGTACCGATGATTCTGCCAAACAAATGTAAAAAATGTAAAAGAGAAAAAAAGAAAAAAAAAAGAAAAATAGTACACAGGATTTCAATTCTTTACTATCTGTATACAAAATATTTGTGAAAAATATTGAAATTAATAAAAAAAAATATAAATAGTACAGATGATTCCAAATTCTTTTGTGTATATTTAAATAAAGTTTATGAATAAAGTAGTAAATTCTAATAGATGAAAGTATATACTCTCACCGTATTATAAAGGTATGAATGTAAACATGTAAAAAAAAAAATAGAACATTCTAAAGTATATAAAATGATATATGTGTAATGTATATGAATTTATAGTGAATGATGTGTACATACATAACGTTCCAATGCAGAGAAACATTGATTATTAGCCTTGTGGCTCAATGGTATAATTTTGTCTAATAGGTTGATAGTTGATGATAACGGATAATAACGTTGTTGTCAGATATTGGAGTCCTCTTTTCATTTCCACACCCCTATCTCTCCCCGTATCCTCTTGAGTAACTGCTCCACTAGTTATTACCAATTGAATTTTCAATAGCAAACTTACCAAGCCCTAACTTTGACAAATTTTATTTCACATTTGTCAAAGGAAATAAAGCTGACAGCATTACAGGGGCTGTATACTAAAACTAGTATCTCAATTCCAACAGTCTGTCCAACCCCACCGTCTCGGGGGAAGCATTAAATCGGGGCCCAATTCACAGCTTTGTTTGAACATTATATTTTCCCCTTTTCTTTCTACCTTTGATATTTATTTCAGTGTTAAATCTATTCTTCCCTTCATCTATTACCCTGTTTTATTTCTGTTTTTGAGAACCTATATTTTTGCTAATAAATATTCAGTACACCACTTCATCCTGTATTTAATATGCCCAGTGCACGGTTGCTATTCCAACTTCGCAACAGATTGAGTGGACATTCCAGTGTTGCAGTGTAGTCATAAAAATCAGGAACTGAACTTATAAAATTCTGCCTTCCCTCCCATCCCATAGGTTGTGATTCAGTGGATTTTCAGTGCATTTTCCCCACCGGCAGCTTCCAGCCCAGAACAGAACCACAGCTCCTCCCGGTGGTGCACAGGCTGGATGACCGCACCGCCAACACTCAGCTTCCCTTCCTCTCTTATAATCATTTCCTTGTACAGCTGCGTTCACGTTTCTCCGCACCTCCTTATCTTTATAGAAAGGGCTCTTAGGTCGGTGCTAATTTGGGTTATCAATTTATAGTGAGTGTGAAGGAAAGAGTGCAGGACCGGAGGAGCGCTGCCGGACCCGGGGGAGCCGATGAGGAACAGCGTACAATGGGAGGGTTAACTCTTCACATTGTCTGCACAGTGCGATGGCTGGAAGAAAAGATAATATTTATATGTGAAGGACACACATCACACAAATTATAGAGCACATATATCACTTTCAGGCAAATGCAAATCTGTCTATCCATTTATGTATCTATCTATTTATCTATCCATCTATCTATTATCAATCTATCTATCTATCTATCTATCTATCCGTCTATCTATCTATCTATCTATCTATCTACTATCTATCAAGCCATCTATTTATGCATCCATCTATCAAATGGAGTAAGGACACTTGTGACCGAAATGCCGTCATGTATACCTGATGGCGCAATAAAGGCATCATACAACATCTGCTGTCCTAAGTTTTGGTCTATATTCTACCTATCTATCTATCTATCTATCTATCTATCTGTCCTATCTACCTACCTACCTTCCATCTATTATCTCTTCTTCTTTCTTTCTTTCTTCTTTCTTTCTTTCTTTCTTTCTTTCTTTCTTTCTTTCTTTCCTTTGTTCTTTCTTTCATTTTCAGATCTTTCTATTTATATATGTAGCATCTATCTATTCTTTTGTTCTTTCATCTAATTTACATATATATTATCTATCTATCTATCTATCTATCTATCTATCAAATTCAAAGTAGCTTTATTGGCAGGACTAAATACATATTAGTTTTGCCAAAGTAAGTGTACAAAAGGGAATAGGGATAGGGACTGTAGAGACGTTGGGTAGGACTGTAGGAAAGGTGGATGGGGCACATCAAGTGTGGGGGCTGTCGGAGCGATGGGTGGGGCAGATCCGGGTGGGGGCTATAGAAGTCCATGTGATATCATAGTTCATTTCCGCATCTATGACATCGCTCACATACCGCGCTGCTATCTCCACTGCTCTCTCTTCTTCCCCCAGCAGGATATATGTTTTCTCTTCCTCGTTCATGGATATCTATCTAACTATCTATCTATTATCCATCTATCTATAGTATTTACAGTATCTATCAAGATTCACGATTTAAAGCAGCAAGACTAAAACCACAGTTTTGCCAAAGCAAGTGTACAATAGGGAATAGGGATAGGGACTGTAGGGATGTTGGGTAGAACTGTAAGGAAAGGTGGAGGGGCAGATCAGGTGGAAAATGTATGAGTGAGTAAGGGGAAGATCCAGGGTGGGGGCTATGGAGGTCCATGGCATATCATAGTTCACTTTCTTGAAGTCTATTACATGCGCTCACATAGCTATCTATCTATCTATCTATCTATCTTCTATCTATCTATCTATCTGAGCTCTATTTTTCTTATATCTCTAATTCAAGTATCTGTCCTCTGTATTAATTTGCAGCAGTTGCCTTGCACATTATTTCCAATGCACACTTCATGTACATTTTATATAGTGGGGATGTATCTATCATATGCTGCATTCACCTATGAGGGGAGTGTATGAGAGGAAGCTAATAAAGCAAATTAGACCGAGCTAATAAATGATCTTACATGTACTGATCTTATGGAATCCTTCAACTACCGAGCAGTACAGGTGACTGACATAGAGATGTGCAAACCCCAGTGAGTGTATGTATGCAGTACAGTGCATATTAACACAAAGGTGTACTACACAAACACATACACAATACAACCGAATGTACACTGTAGATGGGAATATATTAGTACAGTACATACATTATGTATTCACACATAAATATACAGTGTACAAATACACATAGATACACATTGCTTTATACTCTGCATTGTGTACAAATCATTTTCTTATGATCTATCTACTGTTTACTCCTCTATTATACACTATAAATATTACACACTACATTCATACAAGAACATCTAGTACTGTATACAATACTTCCTAGAGAAAAAAATAATGCTACATTGGAATTTATACTTTAATATAATTTACTGACAACGTCATATATTATTCCTTATGGAGGAAAAAGAAAAACATGAAATGTTTTATTGCAATTTGCCCAAAGCAGATACAATGTAGCAAGAACAGTAATGTGTAGTGACCATAAGTCATGTCTCTGGACAATCACCAGCATCAGCCTCACAAGTCCTATAGAATATATAATATACATATATGTACATATATATATATATATATATATATATATATATATATATATATGTACATATATACATGTATCTATATATATATATATATATATATATATATATACAAGCACACATGTACATATGCTTGTATAGTGTGTATGTATATATATATATATATATATATATATATATTATTTTTTTTTTTTTAATTTATTTATTTGCTGTGTACAATAGTGATAATAATATAATAATATAATATGTATATAACTACTACTACTACTAATATTAATAATAATAATGATGATAATGTATTGTATATGTAACTATTATCATTATTATTTTACACATTGTCATATAACAAAAAATTGCCAGTTAAGTAAGTGAATAATGCAGCAAGAAAATAAATTACATGGTATATGTATATCTTTATGTATGTGCACACACAATGATATGTACTGTATATATGTAAAATAATAATTTTATATATATATATAGATATATATAGATATATATATGCATCTTATATTATTATTATATATTATTATAATATATCATATAATAATATATATGATTATTATAATTATTAATAATAATAAAAATATACTAGCTCAGTAAGTAAATATTATATTCCATTTTGTTGTATTTTTTTACATTTTCATACAATTTATTAAAAAAAAAAAAAGAAAAATACTCATCGTTTAGATTTTCTCCAATACATTACATTACAGCCTAGATTATTATGGATTGGTCTCATAACTGCAGTGTAAGAAGTATATTGTAATATCAGGTTAGTTAAATAAACAATACAAGAAAATAAGTAAAATATCTGAAATGCATAAAAAAAACCCAATGTGAGAACACGCCAGTAACATAAAACATAACCCTCCTGGCTCCAGACTCCCCCGCCCGGTGTTATTACCTGGCCCTGAACGGGTTAATCCGCACTTTTCATTAGGTTAGGTATATAAAATCCATTGAAACAATCACATTTGTTTACACTTTCCCTAAATCCGTGCTGTATTTTTTTTTTTTTACCATAAATTCTGCCAAAGCCCAGATGTTTATAACGTGAATAATGAATGGAAAGTACAGTTTATTTGTTTTTAATGAAGTATGATTTTTTTTTTATACAAGAAATTCGAGAACTTGGATTTAGGCACTTGAAGAAATGTAAAAAAGGGGAAAAAAAAGGAAAAATAGTAAAAAACAAGTGACTGTTTTCCAGCTTTGCAATTTTTTTTCTTTGGGTGAATTAGAAGGATAATGACCCATTCAAAAAGGTGTTGGGTAAGAGGGTACATTTCTTTGATTGTCTAAGAAATTATCTGAATTCCAGAGGTGAAGCTCCAACTAAAGGTACATATACCGTAAAGGGCATTGGTGTACCTACAATGTTATGGAAAAGATAAATAATTCACATACACATGCGGTATCTCATAGACACATGTATGTTCACTAGCCCTTACAGTGAATTTGTCACCAGGATTCGTTTATAATGTATAAACTGCGGCCCCCACCTTTAGGGCCTCATATACAGAATCCTATAATGCTGTATGTAAGTCTCCAGGCAGATCTGCATAATGCAAAAAAAGACCTTCAGGGCGGTTCTGTCCAATGAGTGTCGCCCGTCAAAATCCGACGCCTCCTTTCTTCCTGTGAATGCCGTCATCCTCTCTGCTTTGTGCAGGTAACACATCCTACGTCATCCACAGTTTCTCCTACTTTTTGCATGCGCACTACAATCTGCCCTTTTGACGTCAGAGCAAAGTCCTGTAGTGTGCATGCGCGATTGTTCTTTGTCCTTTCCACCAGCAGTAAGACCTCACATACAAAATTCTATAATGCTGTATATAAGTGTTTAGGCTAATCTGTATAATGCAAAAAAGACCTTCTATTATACTTACCTACAGGGCGGTTCTCTCCGATTGGTGTCACACGTCTCAATCTGACGCGTCCTTTCTTCCTGTCAATGCCGTCAACCTCTCCGCTTTGTGCAGGTAACACATCCGACATCATCCACAGCTTCTCCTAAATTGTGCGCCTGCGCATCTGAACTTCACTCTACCCTTTTGATGTCAGAGCACAGTACTTTAGTGCGCATGCACGTGTGTTCTTTGACCTTTCCCTACACCTGTGCAGTATAATACTTTGCTTGGCCTCTGCAGGGCAGAGAGCAGTACATGTGTGCAGTAGAGCAATAGAGGGCAATGTGTGGGTGACGAGGGATGCGTCACCTGCACAAAGCAGTGAAGAGGACGGCATTCACAGGAGGAAAGGAGGTGCCTGACAGAGACTAGTGATCCTCATCAGACTGGACTGTACCACAGGTGAGTATAATAAAAGCTATTTTTATGTTATAAAGATCATCATTGAATGTTCTATATAAGGACTTACTGGTAGTGGGCGCAAAAAACCTGGTGACAGGCTCCCTTTATGAACAATCTAAATGAATATTAAATTACGTTTGGTATGTGGTCTCTGTTTGGCCCTGAATTCTATTCCCGGTCCCCTTAGCAAACTATCGATGTTTCCCTCCATGCATTTTAATGCAATGGTCATTGCAAGAGAAATGTGATATTACATGGCAGCTTTTCAGATGAATTGGCTCCAGATTGCCAGAATGGGAGCAACTCTTACTAAGTAACTCTCTGATCTGGCATAATGAGGAGAATCTCAAATGGGGGATCATCCTCTAAGATGTCCTTATGTCTGACTAATCAGGGATATGGACAAGGCTTGTCTATATGAGACAAGCCTTTAAAGGGGACCTGCCAGCAGATTTTTGCTACATAATCTAATGACAGCATGCGGGGGTCGAGACATGGCCGAGTTAGACCCAGCCATTAAGAATTTCAAGTACATAGTAAAAAAGATGCAACACACACAGAAAAAAAAATGTATTAGAAAAAATAAAAGACATTTAGCGACTCCATCTTTATTAACCCCTGCACACTCATACACCTCCACGATCCGCTGCAATGTCTTGTTGAATGGAGGCTGCAATGAAGAATACGGCATCATAATTGTAGCATCCAGTCACAGAATGAGTTAGCTGCTAGCTAAGGTACGATGACTCCCTGAAGTCACCTGAGGTTACTGTTTAGGTTAGCCACCATGCTTTCCTGAATGGTGACCTCAGATAACTTCAGCGAGTCACCATACACCTGGACCAGTGATCGCTGATCTCGTCACCAGAGTAACCAAGTCAGGAGACCAGATTACCTGAAGCAATGCCTATAGTGACTAGATCATCTGACCGTGCACATCACTCTATTCATATGAGTTCCTGGATCCTGGATGAAGGTATTTTTTGACCATTCCTCTTTACAAAACAATTCCAGTTCAGTTAAGTTTGATGGTCGCCGAGCATGGACAGCCCGCTTCAAAACATCCCACAGATGTTCAATGATATTCAGGTCTGGGGACTGGGATGGCCATTCCAGAACATTGTAATTGTTCCTCTGCATGAATGCCTGAGTAGATTTGGAGCGGTGTTTTGGATCATTGTCTTGCTGAAAGATCCATCCCCGGCGTAACTTCAACTTTGACACTGATTCTTGAACATTATTCTCAAGAATCTGCTGATACTGAGTGGAATCTATGCGACCCTCAACTTTAACAAGATTCCCGGTGCTGTCATTGGCCACACAGCCCCAAAGCATGATGGACCCTCCCCCAAATTTGACAGTGGGAAGCAAGTGTTTTTCTTGGAATGCTGTGTTTTTGTGGCGCCATGCATAACGCCTTGTTGTATGATCAAACAACTCAATCTTTGTTTCATCAGTCCACTGGACCTTCTTCCAAAATGAAACTGGCTTGTCCAAATGTGCTTTTGCATACCTCAGGCGACTCTGTTTGTGGCGTGTATGCAGAAACGGCTTCTTTCGCATCACTCTCCCATACAGCTTCTCCTTGTGCAGTGTGCGCTGTATTGTTGACCGATGCACAGTGACACCATCTGCAGCAAGATGATGCTGCAGGTCTTTGGAGGTGGTCTGTGGATTGTTCTTGACTGTACTCACAATTCTTCTTCTCTGCCTTTCTGATATTTTTGTTGGCCTGCCACTTCTGGCCTTAACAAGAACTGTCCCTGTGGTCTTCCATTTCCTTACTATGTTCCTCACAGTGGAAACTGACAGGTTAAATCTCTGAGACAACTTTTTGTATCCTTCCCCTGAACATCTATGTTGAACAATCTTTTTTTCAGATCATTTGAGAGCTGTTTTGAGGAGCCCATGATGCCACTCCTCAGAGAAGATGCAACTAGTAGAACAACTTGCAAGTGGACACCTGAAATAGCTTTTCTCATGATTGGATACACTGGGCTATGAAGTACAAAGCTCAATGAGGTTACCAAACCAATTTAGTGCTTCAGTAAGTCAGTAAAAAGTAGTTAGGAGTATTCAAATCATGAAAATCAGAAGGGTGCCCATACTTTTGCACCTGTCAATTTTTTAAATAATGTATTTTTCACATTTTTGGTTAGTACAACAAACCTCATTTCAATCCTGAAATATTACTGTGTCCATCAGTTATTACATATATCACACTGAAATAGCTGTTGCAAAAAAACAATAAAAAAAAAAAGAGTAAGATTAAGAGGGGTGCCCAAACTTTTTCATATGACTGTATACAGCAGTAGAGCTGTGTGATGGCTTCTTTTTGCTTGATGAGCCACCATATTAATTGATGGTATTTTGGGGTAGATACTATTCTGTGATCACTTTTTATTGCATTTGGTAAGAAAGGTGTGGCAACTGAAAAAACAACATTTACTTCTGCAACTTTATATTTTAACTAGCTGTGAGCCCGATGCAAATGCATCGGGATTCTAGAACGTGCATTAATGTGATTATAGTAGTTATAGCTACTTTTTGAGGGAGTCCAATACTTTTTTTGGGGGTCCAATACTTTTTTGGGGGGGTGCAATACTTATTGGGGCGCGTTCAATGCTTTTTGGGGTGCGTTCAATACTTATTGGGGCGCGTTCAATGCTTTTTGGGGCGCGTTCAATGCTTTTTGGGGCGTGTTCAATACTTTTTGGGGGGCGTTCAATACTTATTGGGGTGTGTTCAATACTTTTTGGGGCGTGTTCAATACTTTTTGGGGCGCGTTCAATACTTATTGGGGTGCGTTCAATACTTTTTTGGGCGCGTTCAATACTTATTGGGGTGTGTTCAATACTTATTGGGACGCGTTCAATACTTTTTGTAGCGTGTTCAATACTTTTTGGGGCGCGTTCAATACTTATTGGGGTGCGTTCAATACTTTTTGTGGCGCGTTCAATACTTATTGGGGTGTGTTCAATACTTATTGGGACGCGTTCAATACTTTTTGTGGCGCGTTCAATACTTTTTGGGGCGCGTTCAATACTTATTGGGGTGCGTTCAATACTTTTTGGGGCGCGTTCAATACTTATTGGGGTGTGTTCAATACTTATTGGGGTGTGTTCAATACTTTTTGGGGCGCGTTCAATACTTTTTGGGGCGCGTTCAATACTTATTGGGGTGCGTTCAATACTTTTTGGGGCGCGTTCAATACTTATTGGGGTGTGTTCAATACTTTTTGGGGTGTGTTCAATACTTATTGGGACGCGTTCAATACTTTTTGGGGCGCGTTCAATACTTATTGTGACGCGTTCAATACTTATTGGGGTGTGTTCAATACTTTTGGGGCGCGTTCAATACTTTTTGGGGCGCGTTCAATACTTATTGGGGTGCGTTCAATACTTTTTGGGGCGCGTTCAATACTTATTGGGGTGTGTTCTATACTTTTTGGAGTGCTTTGCTGGGCTAAACCTGAATGGTGCACAGGGGGTTAATCACATGTCAGGTCTGTGTGTGAGTGAAGATGTGCTGATTGACTCACTGGGTTGCAGCTGGGAGTGAGTAGGCTGGATAGGAACCTGCCAGGTGTCTGAGTGAGGAGAGGACGATTCAGAAGTTCAGAGCACTGCCATGTGAAGAGGTGCTGGAAGTGATCCGTCCTCAGTGGGTAAGTGATGGGAGCCTACCAGCTGATGTGTGCATGGCAGCCAGTGTCCAAGGGCCAGGCGGTCACAGCTTACTTTGGGACATTGAGGGGGGGGGCTGTGCGGCCATTGAGGGGGGAGGGGGGGTCTGTGCGGCCATTGAGGGGGGGGTCTGTGCGGCCATTGAGGGGGGGGTCTGTGCGGGTAGTAGTAGTAGTAGTAGTAGTAGTAGTAGTAGTAGGAGGATGATGATGATGATGATGATGATGATGATGATGATGATGATGATGATGATATCGATGATATCCCCTTAGAAGGTATAGGGAGATATACTGTGGGAGCGACTCGCGAGGCTCGGCCACAAAGCTAGCGATTTCCCGCTGAGGCTAGCGAGTCGCTACCTGACCGGGAAATCACTAGCTTTGTGGCCGAGCCTCTGGTTCTATTTTCGGCCAGCGACTCGCAATGGCCGCTTCGCGGCCATTGCTCGCACAAACCTAGCGACTCGCGCAGCTAACGCATTGGCCAACGCATCGCAGCTAACGCTACGCGGCCAATGCTTCGCCGTGGTGACGTCAGAGTGTGACATATCCACGACGTGCCGGGGTCCGACACAAAACGTGCTACGGCAATTATATAGTAGATAAACCAGGCTTTCACATTGGTTGCAATCTAATATATAAAGCTGAGTGTATGTATGTGTGTGGATGTGTGTCTGTGGAAAGCCCCACCCACCCCACATAGCTAAACCCACTCCACATAAACACATCCACTTCATATACTTAAGTGGTAAGCCCCGCTCACTCCACATAGCCACACCCACTCCACAGAGCCATTCCCACCCTATATAGCCACACCCACCCTGCATAACCACGCCCACTCAACATGGCCACATCCATCTCAACATAGCCACACTCACCCCACATAGCCATGCCCAATCCACATAGTCATGCCCACTCAACATATCCACACCCATTCAACATAACCATGCCCCCTCCATTGTGATGTTACAATAGAATGCAGAATGCTAGCTTATAAAATTCAGTGTCATGTCACTGCCTGATCGTTATGATCTTATGACCTTTAAGACAAAGAGTGTGACTGGATGATTGTCATTACACGCTAAGAGAAAAGCTGTATTATGCCTCAATGAGCAAGACTTAAGGCTGCTTTACACGCTAAGATATTGTTAACGATATCATTGAAACGTCATGAATTTGTGATCGTTCCAATGATATCATTAGCGCATCGTTGCGTGTAAATGAACAATATAGGAAGGAAAAATCGTTGGATTGTTCATCCAAAAAATGAGATCCTGACCTCAAATCCATCGTTCGTCGTCCAATTAAGGATCTGTGAAGCAGCAACGTCGTTCAGTGTGACACCTTTTTAACGATGTTATTCATATTTTTCCTATTCCTGCCACTATTTAACATCGTTCATACATTCTTCTCCACATCGCTGGCGCATTGCCAAATATTGGATCGTTAACGATATCCTTGCGTCTGATCAATGCACTAACGATGTCAGAAGGATCGCAGTCACGTGACTCATTCCCCTATATCCTAGCGTGTGAAGAAGCCTTAAGAGAAATGGAAAAAGGGTAGGCAAGAATTACAGAAATGGAAGAAAGGGAGGCAAGAGCTGCTTCCCCAAGGAAGAGGCCACTGAAACGTCTCAGCAGAGAGAAGCAAGACTTGCAGACAAGACTTGGACATACATACACACACAGGCATACACTCAGCTTACCACTAAAAACAGTTAGTTACTATACCCGAGCAACAGGCAATGCAGCTAGTATTATATATATTTATATTTTTTTTCCATTTCTTTATTTTTCAAATCACAAATAGGGAATGAATTAAATTTAATGTTTTTGAAACATGTTTTGAACCAGCGATCATTTGTGCCATACACAGTAATACTATGGTATTGCAGTACATCATGTTAATAACGGTCTGTTATAAAGCTCAGCCTGAGGCTGGCCTTCATATGAACGCCAAGATGTCTTCCATTTAAATGCCACTGTCAATTATTAACACTATAGGTACCTTTACACGCCGCCACTGCAGGATGGATACCAACGGCTACTTCACGTGCACGAGCACGCCCAAACGGTTACCAACGGGAAACGCACCATCTTTACACGCCGCCACAAGGTGCGCTACACTACGCTACATCTACAGCTAGCTACATCACCGGGTGTCTCAAGTAGCCATCTGTAGCCCATCGTACGTCATTTACACACCGCTACAACCATCTAATATGGGCGTACCTGGTGCAGCAGGGACAGCACATAGGCGTGCCACAATTGTGGATTACGAGAATTCCGTACGCTGATAGGACAAAGCAATAATACCATGATTGGCCAGGCATCGCAGGAGGCTGATTAATACTTGACGCTCGAGCAATTGTGTAGTGTGACTCGTCAGCTCCTTAAATATGCCGCCCTGTGCGGCGACAACCAATCGCAACGCAGGAGCTTCCTCCAATGATCGCTGAAGGGGGCGCGGAAACCCGGAGCCTGTGTCACGCCCCAGCTACATAGCATGGTGTAGGAACAACCCTTCTGTTCCTTCTTTACACGCCGATACAGCTCGCTACAATCGGCGATGTAGCCATCTGTTTATGGGCAGTGCACGGATACAGATGTATCTGTAGCCGGCTGTGTCGTCCCGTCTTCAGACGCCGCTACTACGGGCGATATTGGCGCGACAAGCTACATTTGTAGCTTGTAGAGGGTTGTATGCATCCTGCAGTGGCGGCGTGTAAAGGTACCATAATAGCTAGAAGAGGATACAAAAGTGCGTACAGGGTCTTATCTTTTCAGCACACTGGTGTTTTGTTACTAATGTCACTGCTCACATGGAAAGGTTGTGTGACACACAACAAATATATAGCACATGATATGGCTGCTGCAGGAGCCACAATTCACATGTACTGTGGTAGCCAATCAAGCCCAAGGGAAATTTTTGTATATGATCCGCGCATGCCGTGTGATGAAACAAACCACTGGAGTAGGTCAAACAATGGTGGCTTTAGTCATTCTACACGCTTTGGAGCGTTATCCTTGGTCCTTCTTTAGGAAACCAACCTGAAGGAGGAGCGAAGATAACGCTCCGAAATGCGTAGAATGAATAAATCCACCATTGGTTGACCTACTCCAGTCGTTCGTTTCATCACACGGCATGCGCGGATCATATACACAAATTTCCTTTGGGCTCGTTTAATTAAAAACAGCAATCGGCTTTAGCATTAGTCACTGCTGTTAAAGACATATACTGATTATATAACAGACCCAGCATGTCTAGTGGGCTTATTCCCCTCTACACCTGCAGACCCCAGCATGGGCATACAGGTGCCTATATTTGGGCTAAGGGGTTAATTGATGACTTATCTTAGGATAGGTGGGGGGAGCCCAATTTGTGGAGCATATTCTAATCAGCTGTTTGGCTGGGCCATGTTATTCCTGTGAACATTGTCCCACTCTCATTCCCTGTACTCTTTAGTAGTTGTTATACATGATCACTCCTTATATTCAATCACTTGCTTTCTCATGTCAAATGTACCTCAAAAATATTACAAATCTGACCTTTTCTTACTGTTGATACTGTAAAAACTCTTACCATTGCTCTGATTCATTCTTGTCTGAACTACTGTCTAATAACTGGTATGATACTCACCTCTCTCCAATCTGTCATGAATGCAGCAGACAGGGTCATATTTATGTCCAGCTTTCAAACTGATGCCTCAACCCTGTGCCATGTATTGCACTGGTGGCCCTGCCCATCCACTACAAAAAACAACATACATTTATCACTGTAACCCATAAAGTTCTCTACAATACTGTACCCCCTACATCTTCTCGTCATCTGTCTACCACCTTTTTGTGCTCTTCCTTCTGCTAATGATCTAAGACCATGTATTATTTTAATGGCCTTCAGCTCAATCTCGAGCCATAGAGACTTGATAGACTTGTAGGAAGATCAATTTTCATAGTTTCATAGTTATTTTTTTAAAGGTTGAAGGAGGAACTTAAGTCCATCTAGTTCACCCTATAGCCTAACAGAAGAAAGAAAAAAACCCATGGGGCAAACACTAAGCTCCATATTGGGGAAAAAATAAATTCTCGATTCCACATACGGCAATCAGGCTAGTTCCCTGGATCAACGCCCTATCAAGAATCAAGTCTATATAACCAATAATATTAAATTTTTCAAGAAAGGCATCCAGGCCTCTCTTAAATATTAGTAGTGAATGATGCATAGTCTCACTGCTCTTACAGCAAAGAATCCGCGTCTGTGGTTATGATTAAACCTTCTTTCCTCCAGACGTAGAGGATGCCCCCTTGTCCCAGTCTCAGGCCTAAGAGTAAAGAGATCATTAGAAAGGCCTCTGTACTGCCCCCTCATATATTTATACATTATTATAAGATCACCCCTAAGCCTTCGTTTTTCCAAGCTAAATAACCCCAAGTTTAATAATCTGTCTTGGTATTGCAGACCCCTCAGTCCTCTAATAACTTGTCTTGGTATTGCAGACCCCTAAGTCCTCTAATAACCTGTCTTGGTATTACAGACCCCTTAGTCCTCTAATAACCTTGGTCGCTCCTCTCTGGACCCGCTCTAGTTCAGCTATGTCTTTCTTATACACAGGAGACCAGAATTGTACACAGTATTCTAAGTGTGGTCGCACTAGTGACTTGTATAGAGGTAAAATTATGTTCTTCTCATGAGCATCTATGCCTCTTTTAATGCATCCCTTTATTTTATTTGCCTTTGAAGCAACTGCCTGACACTGGCCACTAAATGTGAGTTTCCCATCCACCCATACACCCAGGTCTTTTTCAGTGACAGTCTTGCCCAGTGTTTTACAATTAAGCACATAATTATGCATTTTATTTCCTCTGCCCAAGTGGATGACCTTACATTTATCCCCTTCTGTGCAGCCTGGTTAGTTCTGCCAGAGTCTTTTTCACCGTTATCTCGATTGCATCAAGTCATGGGTTTGCTGGTCTTCCTCTTCGCCTTGTTCTTTCTTTCTTCCAACTATAATGTCCTTCTTCACTGATTAATCTCTAATTCAGTTTGGCTCTTTCATGGTAGCCACATTACTGAATAGAAGAAAGGCCTTGCAATCTACTTCCATATTATGCCAAGAAAACTTGACGGATCCAAGATTAATATCCTCTATAATCTAACCCTTTCACTCCCAAGCTCAGGATTTCTCACGTGCTGCAACAGTTTTCTCAAATGCAATATCCCAGACAATCAGTCTAATTCCCAGTGTCCACAAGCTCTAAAAACACTTTTCTTTACCCTTGCCTATCACTTCATCTCACTAATCTAACAGTTCCCTATTCTCCCTTCCTAACTTTTCCCACACCTTCCATGCACTCAGTAGTACATTATATTTGTAATTATAAACATACTGGCAGATGGCTGGTTCATGCAGTGCTATTTGAATGCCTATTATAATTATGGCTGGAACATAAACCACAAATACTTTTTTTTAACCATTTGTCTCCCCTTATTTCCTTAAAGATTGCAAGCATGCAAGCAGGAACGTCACTCTTTTTAAAATCTCTTGAATTGTGTTACTCTGCAATGTGTTGCATTGTTATATTTGTTTTGCCTTCTTGCATGTTATAAGCAGTGTGCGATCCAACATACAGCATAAACATTCTTTGTATTTTGAATAAGCAGGCCAGTTTGTAGTCTTAAGGCCACGTCACACTCTTCAATATCGTTAATGATATCGCTTAAATTACACTTTTTTAATTGCTTAAGCGTTATCGTTTGTGCATCATGGCGTATAAACGAGTGATCCTGCAATGAAAAATCATTTGATTGTTTGGTTGAAGATTTGTGAGCAGGACCTCAAATCAAGCGATGGTCATGCGAATGATCCGCAGCATTGTGCTGTGTGACACCGTGCAAATGATCTCATTGACGATTTTGCCTATTTCTGACACTGGCTGGCCTCGATCGCTGGGTTGAATGCTGGATCGCTGACGTGTTACCAAATGTAAAATCGTTAACGAGATCTATGCTTGTGACACCGCACAAGCGATATTGCAAAATTGTTCTAACGATCTCGATCACTTGACTTTGCAGGTGATATCATGATCGATATTGAAGCGTGTGACGTGGCCTTTACTCATTTATTGGTCAAAACGTAGTGCATGATGTTAACAGTAGGAGAATACAAATCATTATTTTTTGTTTGACTTATAACTCAACTTATCTAATATATAATTACCTTAAGGCACTTCCGTCATATTCGGCGCTGTTTCCGTCGTCGTGTCTGTGGCTGCCTCTCAAACCCTAACTCGCAATGCCTTTGCGAGTCCTTGCAGAGTCTCTCTCTCTCCTCCCCCCCACGGCTTGCAGGACCTGAGATGATGTCACTGGTATGGGCGGGGCTATATCACATGACTGTGACATCATCACAGGCACTTTCATTGCTGCAGTGTCAGCACAGGAGACATCATGCCGCTGTCTCACATCAGACGTGTCCTCATCAGTGATTCTCTGCCTCTGACATCCTGCCATCACAAGGGAACATAGAGGTGACAGAGGACCCCGCCCCCAAGAGCTGATCTCCAGGATACAGGTGAGACGAGGCTGCACAGGAGCAATGCTCTGCAGAGAGGAGGAGGCTGCACAGGAGCAATGCTCTGCAGACAGGAGGAGGCTGCACAGGAGCAATGCTCTGCAGAGGGGAGGCTGCACAGGAGCAATGCTCTGCAGAGGGGAGGCTGCACAGGACCAATGCTCTGAATACAGGATGAAGCTGCACAGGAGCAATGCTCTGCAGACAGGAGGAGGCTGCACAGGAGCAATGTTCTGCAGAGGGGAGGCTGCACAGGAGCAATGCTCTGCATGAGGGGAGGCTGCACAGGAGCAATGCTCTGCACAGAGGAGGCTGCACAGGAGCATTGCTCTGCATGAGGGGAGGCTGCACAGGAGCATTGCTCTGCAGAGAGGAGGCTGCACAGGAGCAATGCTCTGCAGAGAGGAGGCTGCACAGGAGCAATGCTCTGCAGAGAGGAGGCTGCACAGGAGCATTGCTCTGCAGAGAGGAGGCTGCACAGGAGCAATGCTCTGCAGAGAGGAGGCTGCACAGGAGCAATGCTCTGCAGAGAGGAGGCTGCACAGGAGCAATGCTCTGCAGAGAGGAGGCTGCACAGGAGCAATGCTCTACTGTAAGGAGGCTGCACAGGAGCAATGCTCTGCAGAGGAGGCTGCACAGGAGCAATGCTCTGCAGAGAGGAGGCTGCACAGGATCAATGCTCTACAGTAATGAGGCTGCACAGAAGCAATACTCTGCAGAGAGGAGGCTGCACAGGAGCAATGCTCTGCAGTGAGGAGGCTGCACAGGAGCATTGCTCTGCAGAGAGGAGGCTTCACAGGAGCAATGCTCTGCAAGAGGAGGGCTGCACAGGAGCAATGCTCTGCAGAGAGGCGGCTGCACAGGAGCAATGCTCTGCAGAGAGGAGGCTGCACAGGAGCAATGCTTTGCACAGAGGTGGCTACACAGGAGCATTGCTCTGCATGAGGGGATGCTGCACAGGAGCAATGCTCTGCAGAGAGGAGGAGGCTGCACAGGAGCAATGCTCTGCAGAAAGGAAGAAGCTGCACAGGAGCAATGCTCTGCAGAGAGGAGGAGGCTGCACAGGAGCCATGCTCTGCAGAAAGGAGGAGGCTGCACAGGAGCAATGCTCTGCAGAGAGGAGGAGGCTGCACAGGTGCAATGCTCTGCAGAGAGGAGGAGGCTGCACAGGCGCAATGCTCTGCAGAGAGGAGGCTGCACAGGATCAATGTTCTACAGTAATGAGGCTGCACAGAAGCAATACTCTGCAGAGAGGAGGCTGCACAGGAGCAATGCTCTGCAGAGAGGAGGCTGCACAGGAGCAATGCTCTGCAGAGAGGAGGCTGCACAGGAGCAATACTCAGCAGAGAGGAGACTGCACAGGAGCAATACTCTGCAGAGAGGAGGCTGCACTGGAGCAATGCTCTGCAGAGAGGAGGCTGCACAGGAGCAATACTCAGCAGAGAGGAGGCTGCACAAGAGCAATGCTCTGCAGAGAGGAGGCTGCACAGGAGCAATACTCAGCAGAGAGGAGACTGCACAGGAGCAATGCTCTGCAGAGAGGAGGCTGCACAGGAGCAATGCTCTGCAGAGAAGAGGCTGCACAGGAGCAATGCTCTGCAGAGAGGAGGCTGCACAGGAGCAATGCTCTGCATGAGTGGAGCCAAGATGCTGGGGACGGCGGAGTGAAAATGCCGTGGCGGGGAAGACGATGACCCGCTGGTAAGTATGACAGGCAGAGTGCCTCTGTCCTCTACTGACCACTCTGCCCACCGCGCAGTGCTAACCACTGAGCCACCGCGCAGTGCTAACCACTGAGCCATCGTATACTCTGCTAACCACTGACCCACCATACTCCCTGCTAACTACTAACCCACCGTATACAGCGCTAACCACTGAGCCACCGTACACTGCTAAACACTGAGCGACCATACTTTGCTAACCACTAAGCCACCGGTCAGTGCTAACCACTGAGCCACCGTATACAGTGCTACCCACTGAGCCACCTGTATACACACAATTAATTTCACCGCACTCCCCTAAATATTAGTAAATAAACTATATATGGATTCTAGACTACCTGATTCTTTTGAATCGGGCTCACAGCTAGTTTTATTATACTTGGAATATGTACTTCCTGCAGATTTACTGAAAGAGCTTTTTAAATGGCTTCAAAGGAAACCTGTGACTCAATTCATGATTAGAGATGGGTGAACTTTCCCTGAACATGTTCGCCAAATTCTAATTCGGCACGAACATTGCAGATTCTGTTTGAAATCGGAAACTCGAGCAATTTACCAAAAAATCAGCGAACACTATTTTGTTAGTGAGAAAAGTTTGAAATTTAAAATGTCCCTAAAACTTTCCATGATTGTCTGGGGCCAAAAGGTTCACAGAAGACCCACTGGCTGGGAATAACACCTTACCTTACGGGTCTATCCTTTTCTTACAACCTGTAGAATTTCTTGGAGCTTTAGATTGTTTTTTTTCTAAGCCTCCTGGATTTTGCAGGTATTTTTGACACCTTCAGGATGTGAATTTTGAATACAGTGCCAGATGTGGCAGCAACTGTGAAGTTTAGGAACCTTACAATGTCCTTAAAATATCTGTTTAAGAAATATTTATATATATATGTACTGCTATCCACCACCAGAACTAGAGCAGCCAGCACAGGACACATATGTTACCTGGAGTTCCCCCACGCTATCCACATTGGGTCTCATAGGCAGTGAGGTCAGGATCCAGCGCTGGGCTTGTATGTCAGAGGAGGACCTAAGGAGTTCAAAGTTAGGAGGTGAGCTGTTCCCCATGCTGGCCAGGAGCACCAGACGTCACACTCAGGAGAATTGACAAATCCAGGACCAAGAGCATGATGAGGAGGCTGAGGAGGACAAGAAAGAGGAGGAGGTAGTTGAGGCAGAAGGTCCTGTTTCCAAACCTTGTGTAGCATCCCTACTAGAGGCCTTCAACTTGGAGAATGTCATGTGTGTACCCCTTCCCTCTCCAAGCAACTATTATATATGACATGAACCACTTCGTCCTGTCTCCAGTCTTGAATAGATTCAATTTGCAGATGCCATTGCCTGAGAGTGGTTGCATGAGCCTAAGGCCAATTACTTTGGTGACTGTTGTTCCCAAGGCATGGTGGTGGCCTGCATCCAGCAGAGGGAGTTTGGCTTCAAGGCCGAAGAAGGTACTGGGCATCGGTACTATGTCAACTGGTACACACTACTGCGTGACCATCTTCTCCAAAGACTCCATACAATCTATGGTGAGGAGGAGGTCACCTTCATGAAGGTGATGGGCAGCAAACAGTGCATGTCTTAAGGATTTCTTTAAAATTTGCACAAGGTGCTGGAATCATCACCTTTGCAAGTGATGAAATTAGAACCCTTGCAATGCCAAGGAAATCCTGAAAACCTGCACTGTTTTCAGACCATGAGAACTGTAATTCACCACTAATGCCCTAGACGTTTCTGTGTAAGTAGCCAGATGGCAAAAGTAATTGAGCCGGTCAACAAGGTAGGGGGTACTCGGATACTGGGACAGGGGGTTACTTCAGTGGGGATCACGGCTGGTCGGTTCCTGGTTCCGTGCCCTGGACCCTCAGTGGCAGGGGTGGGGGTGATGATGTTGGGGGATTTGTCATGTGACGCCACCTGTAGTACCTGGTAATAGGGTTACCAGTGCTGCGGCCGGCCGCTGAGGAGATGAGAATGCAGCTTTGGTAGTACAGCTCCCCACAGGTGGAGCTTTACCTCAGGGCAGCGGTGTGGATGAGGGGAGTACTAGTAGCGGTTCTGCTGTGAACGCTGCAGGCGGCAGCGGTGAAGCAGGCGCACACACACACAATAGTCTCTGTTTCGGCACCTTTTTACTGATGTTTGGTAACAGGCACGGTCCAGGAAGGTAATCAGGTTATCAGTGCATTTTGGGACATCCACCTTGAAGAGTTCTGAGGCCTCCTTTGTTAGTGTGTGTGGTAATTGGGGTAAGATCTGCCTGGAGCTGAACCTGCTGCTTTTTCTCCCTCTCCCACTCAGGATGCTACTCCACAACCGACAATGAGGACCTTGCTGTGGGGATCCCTATTCTCCTTTTGGGCCCCTGGTCTTATGCTTGGTCAGGTTTGGTGTCTTGCTTTTGTTTCTTCAGGGGGACTAGATCCTCCTGGTCTGTCCGGGCTTTCTCTGCTACTACTAGATTGATAGCAGCTTTGGACTATAGTGTCCGGGTGGGCTAAAGGGATCTCAGATCTGTTCCCTTCTTCTGTATTCCCACCTTTTCCACTGGCCTCCGTCCCTCTAGTGTGCTGCACAGCTGGTTCAGGTTTCCCAGTTCTGGGCCTGGCTTGGTCCCAGCAACCAGCTCTTTCAGCACTAACTGTTCTCTTTTCTGCAGACTGCAAACTCACTGGCTCACTGACTCCTCCTCTCAGGCCTGGACCTTTATAAGGGATCTGGCTTAAGGACAGCCAGTGGGGCTCCCTCTCCAGGTCTGGAGTGGAAGGTGTTGGGTGCTGTGTGTGCCAAAGTGTACATCTCTCCCTGCATTGGTGTGTCCTGTGGCAATACCCCACAGGGATGCCACATTCCCCCCTAGTTAACTTAAGTCCTCCGGGACTGAAATATTTTTCCAACAAACATAACATAACAGTATTATTTACATTTGAAATTTGAACAGAGTCTCAAAATAAAATTTACAAAAACCAGGGAAAAATTTGAAAAACAGGTAACCAGTCCATACAGCGCTAGTCCATCTGCTGCAGGCTGCTTAAAGTACTTTTGCCACCACCAGTCCTGTGGCTATGGCCCATTTTTGAAATTATAAAAAGAGAATTCAAAATGTCCAACAGGTAAAGTCTCTGTAGGCTTAAAAATTAAAAACACAACAACCACTTACTACGGGTGCCTCAGCTTAGGAGTCCTAGGTACTGCAGGGGCCTCTACCAGTCATAAGCGCTGTAGGCCTCATGGCCCTGGGGTCACCTATTGGCCAAGATTTTGCTCTCCCTAGACAGCTCCTTACGCCAACTCCTCTCACCCTCTTCCTGATGTTGTGTACCTGTTGTGAGCTGTTTTAGCCTACTCTTCACCATTCTATACACTAACATTAGTTACATATTTACATTTTTAACATATTGAAATTTCCCACATTTTACCGCTTATTCTCTGTATCTGAATGGTGGGTGTCCGAAATTGACACGGGTTGATCTACGTACTTCTGGTGTATGACTAGCATGAGTGGGTCTATGTGTTACAGGTAAACTGGGTAACAGTCTGCGACCACCTGATCTCACACTAGGAATGGCTGGTACACCGATTGTAGGATTCTCTGGTTTCGATACAATGGGTTGTACTTCTGGTACTTGGGCGGGTTCTTCAACTGGTTGTGGGAGTGTCAACATGTATATTAGGTATGCACCTTCTATTTGGAGCCAATCTGCAGGTAGTTCTCCCATGAGTGTCTGGACTGTCTTTGGCTCCTCTTCTTTGTGTTCCGGACCAGGGACATATTCTTTTGGTTGTGGTGGTTGAGGGTACTTCTTTAAATGATCTCTGGACACTGTTGCTGTTGTTTCTCCATTGTCTTTGCTGATCAGACAGGTCTTCTGGTTGTCAAAGTTTGATGGTAATACAGTGTATGGTCTGATTCCCATTGATCATCTAACTTATGGAGTCTCCTTTTCCTTTTCAAAATCAATTCACCTGGTGTTAAGGGTGTTCCTTGTGCACTTTTGTTAAAGTTTGTTTCTTATCTTTCTCAGGATTTTGCAAGCCTTCTCTCAACACATTCCTGTATTTTTTTGTACTGCTCTGTTCTTCTGGCATCCCAATCTGCATCTGAGGTGTCTTCTTCAGGAACTACAATGCCCATTTCAAAGTCTAATGGGAATTTTCCTGGTCTTTCTCTCATGAGGTATGCAGGGGTACAATTTGTTGAGCTTACTGGGATGTTGTTGTAGATTTCAACAAGGTCTGGAAACTTCTCTGGCCATCTGTTTCGCTCTTCTAAGGGCAGAGTTTTCAACAATTCTATTACCACATGATTCATCTTTTCGCACATTCCGTTGGTTTGGGGATGGTAAGGCGAAGTAGGATTTTTTTTGCATCCGTATAGGTTACAGAACTCTTGAAATATTTCAGCTTTAAAGGCAGGACCTTGGTCTGTCAATACCTGTTCTTGAAAGGTTCTTGCGGCTTTCTGAGCTGTTAAGTCTTTCACAGGAATTACCACAAGGAATCTAGAATAGTGGTCCACCATGGTAAGAGCATGGGTATAGCCCAATCTGCTGGGTGTGAGTTTGACGTGATCTAAGGCTACCAGTTCTAATGGCTGTTTAGTTATGATAGGCTGTAGCGGTGATTTCTGGCTGTTACAGTCTTTTCTTTTTAATGAGCATGGTCCACAATTTTTACACCATTTCTCTATGGTAGACCTCATGCCGATCCAAAAGAATCTCTCACATAATAATATTTCCAGTTTTCTCCATCCAAAGTGCCCTGCTCCATTATGGTATGCTTCCAACACCATTTGGATGTCTCTTTTTGGAACCACAATTTGCCATACCATTTCATGTGGTCTGGGATTGATATACCGTCTGCACAATTGACCTTGATAGATGAATAACCTGCTTCATTCTTTCCACAGGTATTGGGCCTCTGGTGGAGCATTCTTTTCAAGTTGGGAATCCGGTTGGGTTAGCAGCCTCTTCACTAGGCTCACTGCCGGATAACTGTCTTGCGTCTCTTTCCATCCACAAGACAGTGGGTTTAGTGCAACATTCTGACGGTTCTGGTAGATATGGGTTTCTGTCATTTTGCATTTTCTACTTTTATGGAAAGCTGGGAGTTCTACTTCCTCCAAGTCATCCACCTCTTCTTCAAGTCCTTGCAAATGTAATTGAGGGTTTCTGGAGAGGGCCTCAGCATTTGCATTGTTACGGCCTGCCTGGTACTTGATGGTAAAGTCATAGTTCGATAGTCGGGCCATCCAGCGTTGCTCCAATGCACCAGGCTTTGCGGTATCCAAGTGTGACAACGGATTGTAGACGGTAAATTTTGAAGCTGCCAGGTAATGCTTGAACCGCTCTGTTATAGCCAAGACCAAGGCCAGGAACTGCAACTTAAAGGAACTGTAGTTTTTCAGGCTTCCTCTCGGTGGGTCGAAGCTTTCTGCTGGCGTAGGCAATTACTCTTTCCTTGCCAACTTGTATCTGGGATAGTACTGCTCCCAGGCCTACATTGCGTGCGTCGGTATAGAGGACGAATGGTAGATTATAATCGGGGTAAGCCAGGATTTCCTCACCGGTCAGTGCCCACTTCATCTACTGGAAGGAGTCTTATTGTTCCTTTCCCCATTCCAATGGTGGCTCTGGAGACCTTCGCTTCTTAATTTGGCCTACTAGAAGATCTTCTAGGGGCGCTGCGATCTTTGTGTAGCCCTTAATCCTCTGTAGTACCCAAACAAACTTAAGAATTGAACTGACCAGAAGAAGCGTCATACCGCCGCGAAACGGTGCCCGTCGTCACCACTCCGCTCTCCCTCCCCTCACCATGCCATGTAATGCATGCAATTTGGCGGATTAAAAACTGAAGAATCTACATTGGTGAGTGCCGCTCATTATTATCTTCTTTACTGAAAGTTGACGTACCTCTCTGACGGTGGTTGGCTTCTGCCAGTCCTGGATAGCTGTCATTTTTTCCGGGTCTGGTGCTACTCCATCTGCCCTGACCACATGCCCGAAGTATTGAACTTTTGGTTTCAGCAGGTGACATTTAGATGGTTTGAGCTTCATTCCTTACTTTGTTAGAGCTGTAAATACCTCCGCCAGGTGTTCCAGATGTTCTTCGTAGGTTTTGGAATATACGATGACGTTGTCCAGGTATAAGAGCACCGTCTCGAAGTTCCAGTGTCCCAGGCAACATTTCATGAGTCTTTGAAACGTTCCCGGTGCATTGCATAACATGGCATGCTGTTGAATTCGCATAGGCCCATTGGTGTTGTGAATGCTGTCTTCTCCCTATCTTCTTCTGCAACGGAGACCTGCCAATAACCGCTAGTGAGATCTCACGTAGTGAAATAATTAGCAGTCTTTAATGCAGCAAAAATAGTGTAATATATCCCTGGCACACTAAAAAAGGGAACTTGAAGAGTTGATTCTTTTATGATGAGTTTATTAATTCGTAGTGTACTTGAAAAACATAACGTTTCGGCTCTACATGAGCCTTCATCAAATGATTCTTGTCTGAAAGTGATGGGGGGACTTGGGGGATACTCATGTATCGTAGTCAGGTAGCATCAAGGAGATGACCCTGTGTGGACTTAGTAACAAGCGCAATGACTTTAATAGATGAAGGGCATCATATAGTATGTGTTAACCACAGTCAGGTGTCAGAGCAGTGACTCCTGTCCTTTAGATCCTATGTAGGGTGCGTGGTGGCTGGCCGGGTGAATGGATACAGGAGTCTTTAATGCAGCAAAAGACTCCTCTATTCAGGGTAATAGGTAAGCATCTTTGTGAGTGATCTTATTGATTTCCCTGTAATCCACACACATCCGCATAGTGCCATCCTTCTTCCTCACTAGTCTAAGGGGGCTGCCCAGGGACTACAGCTATCTCATATAACCCCGGCTTCCTTCATGTCCTGAAGCATCTCTTTGGTGTGGTAGTGGTTTAGTGGAATGGGTCTGTGTCTCATTTTAATTGGGGATGATCTCCTGTGGGTATGAGATGGTGTACCCCTTTAATTCTTCCAAAATCTAATGGACACTTACTAATTACATGTTCAAACTCTTATGCTACCCAGTAGACTCCGTGCTTCTGGTGGGGAGGGGTGGCATCAGTTCCTACGTTAAACTGCTGACACCACTCCTCTAGCTGTCCCTTGGAGTTGTTATCCTCCGCCTCGTTTGATGGGGGAAAGGGCTCTACTGTCTATATGTTGTTGTCACAGACAGTTTACAGCTTTGCTACAGGAGCATACCGGGATAGTTTTGCTTCTTCTTCGCCACAGTTTAATACAGGATTGGTACTCTTCCCTTGCGTACATCCACCACCCCTCTGGCTGTCAGTATGTAGGTCTATGCTCTGAATACACCGGCTCTACCACTGCCTGTTATTTCTTTCCTCTGAGACCTTTTGCTGCTGGACACCATATCATCATTTCACTTATCGGTGGTAACACAATGGGAAACGAGTCTGTTACCCGTACACTGCCAATCCTCCCCCAGACAGATTTACCTGTTGCTTGCGGATGATGGCTCAAATTTCTCTTTGTAGGACTCTCTTCTGCCCATAACCAGCAGTCACAGCAATCTGTTGGAGTAAACACGTCACTTCTCCAAGGCAGTTTTCAATCACATTACCCTGTTTCCCCGAAAATAAGTCACCCCCGAATATAAGTCAGGGCAGGGCTGGCGCAGAATTTTCCAATATAAGTCATACCCCGATTATAAGACAGGGTGACTTATTTTCGGGGAATATAAGACAGGGTACCGCTAAAGTGCCATTTTTGCCCATTGCATGTTTTACCTGTGTCCCCGCTGTCCCACTGGCCCCGCTGTCCTCCGTGGGCTCCCCTCTGCCCTCAGGTGCAGCCGCAGGTCTGCTGTCCCCCGTGGGCTCCCCTCTGCCCTCAGGTGCCGCAGGTAACCACGAGGGCATAGGGTTAATCTTGTGCGCCTGTCGCCCCGGCCTGACGTCACCGCTGCCGGCAGGAGCTTCTGATTGTCCAGCGGCTCCCCAGCATCTCAAGCGCTGATTGGCTCAGCGGCTCGAGTGCTGATTGGCCAGAAGCTCCTGCATGAAGAAGCATCTGGACAACGCCCTGCACCGTGGAGGAATCCATAGCCCGAGGCCGCCATTACCCTAAAAAGTAAGGATGTTTCCTTGCCGTCTTGCCCATTAAATCCGCAATTCCGCCGCACAGCCGACTTGCGGCACACTTGCGGCAGGTCCACATACAATGTACGGTACTGTACGGTACCGCACCTTTGCCGCACCTTGTCGCAAGTGTCCCATACAGTACCGTACATTGTATGGGGACCTGCCGCAAGTATGCCGCAAGTGTGCCGCAAGTCGGCTGTGCGGCGGAATTGCGGTTTTAACGGTACTATGCTGGGGGCTGCAGTGGCATACTGTATGGGGCTGGGACTTTTCATTTCTGTCATTTTTTTTTTTTAATATAAGTCATACCCTGAATATAAGACAGGGTGGGACTTTTGGGGGTAAAATTAATATAAGACACTGTCTTATATTCGGGGAAACACGGTAGTACCAATTACCATGTAGGGGTATTTTTCATTAGCGTCTTCTACCACACATAACCCTTGTTCTTTTAACTCCACCTTCCCCAGCTTTATTGTCACTTCTTTAAACCTCACCTGGTTCAGTGGTTGTGCATTAGCTGCAAGAATGACAAAGTTCGAGTCTGGGGGTCTAAGATCAGTATCAGACCAAAATTGTTTGTAAAGGATATGTGGGATGGTGGTAACCTGTGACCCGGTGTCCAGTAGGGCCAATGTGGTGATTCCATCTAGCGTAATGTTGAGGTATGGACGGCCTCCCACTTATCGACTACACTAGTCATATGGGCCCTGTCGTCTTAAACCTGAGGACTGGCCCTTGGACCCAGGAATCTCGGTTTTAAAGGACATCCTCTTGCGAAGTGGCCTGGTTTGTTGCAGCGAAGGCAGATGGGTTGTCCTGAAGAATCTGTGTGGTCGATGGCTCCGCGTTGGAATGGTGCGTTGGTCCCATGAACGGGTGACTTATTGGTCTCCTGAACGGGTGACTTGTTGGTCTCCTCCATGGGCGACATGTGCTTCTTCCTCATCCATGGGACATCTTCAGGACTAGCTGAATTCTGCTTGGGGGTTGTTCCCCTGGCCTGGCTTGCAAGAGTTTTAACACATAGTCCATATTTTTGGTTAGCTGCTGCACCTGGTTATGTAGGTCATCAGCAGGGTCGGGTGCTACAGCTTGTCCTACTGCCTTTGCAGGGTCTTTGGGAGTAGGTTCAAAGTCTATGGGAGAGGTATTAACCTGCCAGGATGGGGTTGCAGGATCTGCAGACAATGGGTCTCGTAGCACTGTTATAGCACGGTCTTTTAAAGCATTAAAGTTCACATCAGGATGATCTAAGACCCACAGGTGTACCTGCTGACGGTGGAAGTCTGACCTCAATCCGTTCATAAACTGTTCTGCAAGCATTTTATCTTTCTCTAGCACACGGGACAGGTCTACCTGTTTTAAGGACCGGACTGCCCCTTGTAAACGTAGGACAAAGTCTCTGATGGTATCTTGCGGTCTCTGTTTGCATTGGTCGAATATCATCCTTAGTTCAGACTGTGTGCGTTTTTCAAAAACAGCTTTGAGCTTGTCAAATACTTTTGCTACGGAGTCTCTGTCTGCATCACTCCAAGACTTGACCTCTAGCTCTGCTACGCCTGGTAATTGTCCCAGCACAACGGCGGCTCGCTGCTTTTATGTCATTACATACATGTCCAGCACTGCACACATCTTTTGTTTGAAGGCTGCTAAGGAACCAGGCTTACCTTTGTAGGTTGACAACCATTTTGCGCCCGGCATGTACGGCAAGGCTAACGGCATTATTGGGACCACTGCTCCGGGTGCTGCCGCTCTCACACTGGCTGCGGGACCGGCTGGTGCTGTGTTCCAGACATTCCCTCTGTCAGAGACCTGTGAATCGTCCGCTTCACTCATGGTGGTGCCCCCCTAGTCAACCGCTGCCAGCCGGTGAGGTAAACCTTTTCGGTAAACGGCGGCTCTACATGGAGGGTGGAGCACCTCGGGTATTTCCGGATCTGGTCGCTGTGTTCGGCGGTTCTCATTAGAGCGTGGACCTTTCAGTCGCGCAGCCACGACGCTCTTCCCGCTCTGTGGCGCAGTAATGGCGGCCCAATTTACAGTTCTCAAAACAGTCAATAAAGTCCAATTTAAGCACTGTCGACAGGGTAGGGGGTACTCAGATACCGGCACAGGGGGTTACTTCAGTGGGGATCACGGCTGATCGGTTCCCGGTTTCGTGCCCTGGACCCTCAGTGGCGGGGGTAGGGGTGATGATGTTGGGGGATTTGTAATGTGACGCCACCTGTGGTACCTGGTAATAGGGTTACCAGCGCTACGGCCAGCCGCTGAGGTGATGGGAATGCAGCTTTGGTACTACAGCTCCCCACAGGTGGAGGTTTACCTCAGGGCAGCGGTGTGGATGAGGGGAGTACTAGTAGCGGTTCTGCCGTGAACGCTGCAGGTGGCGGCGGCGAAGCAGGCACACACACACACACACACACAATAGTCTCTGTTTCTGTACCTTTTTACTGATGTAAGGTAACAGGCACGGTCCAGGAAGGTAATCAGGTTATCGGTGCATTTTGGGACATCCACCTTGGAGAGTTGTGAGACCTTCTTTGTTGGTGTGTGTGGTAATTGGGGTAAGTTCTGCCTGAAGCTGAACCTGCCGCTTATTCTCCTTCTCCCTCTCAGGATGCTACTCCACAACCGACAATGAGGACCTTGCTGTGGGGATCCCTATTCTCCTTTTGGGCCCCTGGTCTTATGCTTGGTCAAGTTTGGTGTCTTGCTTTCGTTTCTTCAGGGGACTAGATCCTCCTGGTCTGTCCAGGCTTTCTCTGCTACTACTAGATTAATAGCAGCTTCGGACTATAGTGTCCGGGTGAGCTAAAGGGATCTCAGATCTGTTCCCTTCTTCCGTATTCCCACCTCTTCCACAGGCCTCCGTCCCTCTAGGGCACTGCACAGCTGGTTCAGGTTTCCCAGTTCTAGACCTGGCTTGGTCCCAGCAACCAGCTCTTTCAGCACTAACTGTTCTCTTTTCTGCAGACTGCAAACTCACTGGCTCACTGACTCCTCCCCTCAGGCCTGGATCTTTATAGAGGATCTGGCTTAAGGACAGCCAGTGGGGCTCCCCCTCCAGGTCTGAGGTGGAAGGAGTTAGTTGATGTGTTCCAAAGTGTACATTCCTCCCTGCACCGGTGTGCCCTGTGGCAATCCCCTGCAGGGGTGCCACAGAATCCTTGAGGCCTTTCACCACAGCTGCGGCTCTCCCTGGACCCGCTTAGGTCCTGTGGCCATTGTGTGTTGTTTGATGCTTTTTTGACACTGATTTTGAGAATCTGCATCAAAATCTGCTTGTCTATCCTGAGGCCAGCAAAGTTTATGACAGGTCAGAACTGCTGTGCCCACGTTTTTTTTTTCCTTGCACATGTGGTTCAGATTTCTTTTTAATGCCCCTAAATCTGCGTGAAATCTGCAAGGAAAAAAGCACATTGGCATAACACTTCTGAAATTTCATAGACTTTGCTGGCTGCAGAATGAAAATGCAGATTTTGTTGCAGATTTTCAAAATCTGCTTCAAATAAGCATCAAATAACGTACTGTGTGCACGGACCTTACAACAATGTGTTGGGGTAATGTTCACAGAAATGAACCAATATTTGCTGTGAGAGCAGGCATACAGGTACTGGTGAGAGTGTGACAAGCGGTGCCATAACAAATATTACTGCAGTTCAGGCTCGAGGTGTTATGACTCACCGTTGCCGGGTTCTCAGTTCTCAGGCGCTGGCTGCGGTCACAGTTCGGTGCCTGAGGCTGTTGGGGCCCGGTGGTCAAATGCACGGTTAAATAAAGATAAAGTTTGTTTGGTGACGCCACCTGTAGGTGTCCGGTGATGGCACCGGTGCTGCTCAGACCTCCGGGGTGATGTGTGGCAGCTTAGATGGAACCGCTCCCTACAGGGTGAGCGGGGGTCCCCAGGGCAGTTGCTGAAGTTGAAGGGAATAGGGTAACGTAGTCGGTGTGGTGTAAGGGAAAAGAGGGACATGCACACATGCAGTCTTGTGGGTATGAAACCCGACCAAACCGTTACTGAACTTGCTTGTGTGACTCTTCCCACCCGGATTTGTTGCACTGAGGGCACTCTAAAGGTACCGTCACAAAGGGAGATATCTCCGGCGATGTTGCCGGCAACTGAGGGGCGTGGCCAGGTTGCGGCGACATCGCCGGAGAGTTGCCTCGTGTAACAGGGCGATAATCAGGGGAAAAATCGCCTGAGTAACATCGCCAGGTTTCCCAACAATGTTGGGAAACCTGGCGATGTTGGTCAGGCGATCATGCCTGATCGCCCTGTGTAACGCGGCAACCTGCAATGTTGCGGGCGATTCCGCCTATCTCCAACATTGCGAGTTATCGCTCGCTGGGTTGCTGGGCAACCCAGCGAGCGATAGCTGCGGCAACTAGCCGGCGACATCGCCGGTAAGTTGCTCAGTCTGACATCTCACCGGCGATGTTGTCAGGGATGCGCGCTCCCGCGATCGCTGGCAACATCGCCGGCGATATATCCCTGTGTGACGGTACCTTAAGGGATTCCTGTCTGGCCTAGACTCCGGGCTCTCATTTGTTGGTGCTTCGCATGTCCGGGGAGCTAAACCCCCTATTTTAGTGCTGGTTTCTTTACAGGAACGGTGCTGTGTTCTTGTAAACTCGGACCCAGTGACGGGACCTCTTTTAGGGTGAGTCGGGATGACTCCTCTGCCCCTTCTTGTACTGGTTGCTCTCCTTGTTCCTGTGGACCCCTATTCTAAGGGTCTACCACTTTCCAGGTGTCTCTGACATGGGCCTAGCGTGGCTCCAATACCAGGTCAGCTCTCCTAGCTGTTTACAGTTCTCTAGTGACTGCACACTCTGGTGTTTCTCCCTTCATGATCCGTATTTATAGGGGAAACTGGCTTAAGGCAACCAGTGGAGCTCCCCTACAGGTTTGGGGTGAAAGGTGTTGTTTGTTAGTGGGGTCTGCTTGCTGTGTACTTTCCATCCATGTCCTAAGAGATCCTGTGGTGCCCTGCACAGGGTGCCACAGTTACACAGGGGCTATCCTGCACGTTTGAACTGTGCTGCATTCCCTGACATCACAACTACCCACATGCACTGTCTCATGATACCAGCGACATATATCTGCTACAACTTACGCGATATCGTTGCACTAATGAGACAGCTAGTGTTACGAGCGCTGACTCAACTGAGGTTATCTCAGGTCACATAGCTGGATTCCCTGCTGTGTTATACCTGCTGTGTAACCTGAGACAACCTCAAGGAAGTCATGAGGATGTGTGAGGTTCATGAACGGGCCCAGAAGAATGATGACAGCAGCGCTGAAGCTTGCTAAGTTAAAGTGTAGAAAATGTATGTGCCAAAACAACAGGGCTCCACTGCAAAATGGTTTGAACTGTGTTTGGGAGCTTTTAAGCCCCTTTGAGGGTGTTTTATAGGACCTTGATTTTGCCTCCCATTGATTTTAAAGGGCTTCGGAAGTTCGGCAAACTGTTCGTCGATCTATTCGATGAACATATGCTCATTCAACAAACCGAACCCAAACTTTAAAATGTTTACTTATCTTTATTCCTGATGCCTAAACACAAGGTAGCATGGATCAGAGCCTGACTGTAGGATTGCAGCCAGGTTTAATTTTCTCTGAAACACTCAATCCTGCTAAGATTTCATACAAAACACAGTATGGAAATGTCAGCCGGAGAATATACAGAGAGCAGACTAGTCCAGCACCACCCCTAGCTGGTTTCATTCTGCACTCCAGGTGACTCACAAGTAGAGATCAGCAAACCTTCTGAAGTTCGGATTTGGTAAATTTAGCCAAATGGGCAATGTTCGTCGAACAGTTCATCTAACTTCCTAACCCTATTCAAATCAATGGGAGGCAAAATCAAGGGCCTAGAAAACTCCTTAAAAGGGGCCCAAAAGCTGGCAAAAACAGCTCAAATTAAGGACAGATACCAGGAAAAGTGTCATCCATTCCGCAAAGTTAAAACTTTCAACATTGTGCATCATGAAAGCATGGGACAAGGCCTGGCCCAGTATTTCAAGCTTCTGCTGTAGGCTTGGTGCTCAGAAAGCCCTGCTAACCTCAGAAACAGACAAAAAGGAGACCCCAAGAAGAGTCTCCACAGTCCAAAATATTGGGGCAGATACCACCAAAGTTGCCTCAATTCACCAAGAATAAAGATTTGAGAATATTGCAGCCTGCATTCATGGCACAGCATTTGGCCTAGCATTTAAAGGTTAAATATTTAATAGTAACAGGGCAATGAGTGACACGAGTAGTCATCGTACTCACATAGCCCTAATAACTTCAGGAAACAGACAAAGAGACCCCAAAAAGAGTCTCTGTATTTCAAAAGATTAGGGTCAGATACCACTAAAGTGGCATCAAATGACCCAGGATAAAATGGTGATTTAAATGCAGCACACTGAAAAGTATATTGCCTGCTCTGAGCAGTCTACCACTGAGGTGGAAAAGTCCTTGTGTGGCGCCCCTGCGGGTATTAGCCACAGTATAAGATCATAATAGTTGCACTCACTTAGAAAGCCAAGCCACTGCACTACCACCTTTGGCCAGTAGGGGGAGCTCCAGAGACACCAGAGACTTCCCTAGAGATAAAACACTGGTTTGAGGTAAATTTTCAGACAGTTGGAGCCAGGAGCTCAGAGTGACAGGAGCTGCATTGAGTTCCTGAGGACTGGCTGACAATTTCCAGGGCCAAGCCATCGGTCTGAGGAGGAGAAAACTGATAAGAGGAACACTTTCAGAATCGGGTAGCATCATTATCTACCCTAGATAAAAAGCGCAGATACGGATACCGGATCCGTGGCTGCATTAGTTATATACAATACAGCAACCGGAAAAACGTGAGGTAACAACAAGCTTCACAGGGCCAAACACAGCAACATACTAAGAGTTCAGCAGTACTCCCGGAGGGGGTAAGCAGAGAGAGACAAAGGACTCAAGTTGCCTGTTGAGTGGGACCCAGAGAGGACAGATTTGGGCCGGCAGCGAGTTCACACACGGCAGCAGGGCCACATAGACAGCGCAAGCAGGAGGTAAAGGACCCGGTGGGGCCTGAGCAACTGAACCCCTATTGCAGACTCCGGAGACGGGACTTGTTGTATTATAGTTTGGTTGAAAGTAAACCAGTTAAACCTCATCTGTGCCTCAGCCTCTGATTTAACAGCTACCATCTATCCAGGATTGGGACCATCACCGCTGAGAGAATTTGCTGTGAATCAAGTAAGTGTCTGTGTCCTTAACATCTCCTCACCATACTTCCATCTTCATCCATCATTAACTTTAACATCACCTGTCCAGGGGACCCTACAGCCCTACCCGGAAAAGGGCTATACCATCTCAGCTGCCTCTCACCATCATCCCCTGGCCAGTACAAGGCAGCGGTGGCCATATATAGCCACATTATTCTGGGTGGCGTCACGACAATAACATCTACAAACTTTATAAACTATATAAACTTCTAAATCCCCTGTAAATACCCCCTTTTAGGAGTGTGCCAGCCTGGGGCCACGGCCTGGGTCCAGCCACCAGTGACTCCCCCAAGGAAAGGGACCCTGCGCCGGGTATCCCGGTCCCCTAAGCTGGGCGGCACATCTCTCTTTGGCGTCACGAACAGGATTTACCGTGCCTGGTTAAATCGGGTACTGTGTGCCGTGATTAATGCCGAAAATTGTGAGAAAATCCGAGAAAAATTGACATTTTTATCAAAAAGTGATTTTCCCATTGGAAACCATTGAAATAGACTTTTCGCCATTGACTAACATTGAAACAAAATGGCCGCCAGCCTCTGAGGTAAAATTGCATCATCACTAATTACCTCATAACTGCCACAGCACGAGACTGCTATTTGAACTGTGTCATAGCCCTGAGCTCTGATCTGACTGAAAAATTTCAGATTCCGCCATTACTGAGCTCACGGCGAGCAGAAGCAGCAGGGGGCGTGTCTTTGTGGGCGGCACCAAGCTGAGAGCTCTGACGTCGGCAAAAGGGGAAAACCAATCCTGCTGCACAGCGGAACGATTATACGCCATCCCGACGGAAGCAGAGGACCGGAAGGGTCCGGATTAACTAAGGGGGCGCAACATGTCGCAGCACGGAGACGCCGAAACACTCAGCGACACAAATGCAGCTGAAGCACAAAACAGAGCGCTCGGCAGCACAGCGGCGCAAGGTGCAGCGCCCATTATGCCGATGTTGATGCCATATACCCCAGGTGCTCCATGGCTTCCAGTGTATGAAGGTAAGCCTAATACTTTTGATGATTTTAAAGAAAAACTGCTGGCCTATTTAAACATGTTTCCAATGGCAGAAGCTCAGCGTGTCGGTTTGCTGATGGCACAGTTAAGTGGTAATGCCAAGCGAGAAGTCACAGCATGGTCCGCTGATCTAAAAGACACTGCTGAGCATATTCTAGCTGGATTAAAGGCAGTATTTGAAACTACTGCTGGTAGCAAAGCAAAGACCAAATTCTTCAATTGCAAACAAAAGGCCAATGAGAGTGTGAGAGACTTTGCCCTGAATTTACAGGAGGCCCTTAAAGCGCTTACACTGGCTGAACCAATGTTTAACACTGGCGCTGATAAATTGCTAAAAGATCAATTCATTGAGGGACTTTTAACCCCTTCTCATCGAGGGCATGCGAGTATGCTGACTTTCAAGGACCCTGAAGTGACATTTGCCCAGTTAAAGGAGAGCGCTATTCGTCTCCAGCAGGCAGAGGCACTTTGGGATCAGGATCCTGAGCAATCCATTACAGAAACCCCTCAACAACAGAGAATGCCAGTGACATCAGTTAAGCCCCTGGAGGCCAGTGCTAATGATGCTTTCCAGCAAAAGCTTGACTCTCTAACAGACATTGTCACCTCAATGGCTAAAACCATGCAGGAAATGAGAGAATCACAGACTACATCCAAGATGGAGTTGGCGAACCGCAGAGAGGATATTCCCTGGATGAGACCCCAGAGATACCCAGCGTGGAGAGGACGACCCAACGACCGTTACCAGCCGGATGGACAGCCTATTTGCCGTCGTTGCCGGAAGCCAGGCCACATCGCCCGCAATTGTGATTTAAACAAGGATCCCCTGGGAATGCGGGCCGCTTCGCAGGAGTGAACTTTCAAGGCCCAACATCCTGGCACGACAAGTACGTCGGAGGACGTCCCATTATCCCCATCGTGCTGGACGGTATTCCCCTCAATGCCTTGTTGGACACTGGTTCCCAGATTTCATCTATACCACATATCCTTTATAAGAGGTACTGGGCAGATTCAGACATTGATAAAAGACCATCTAATGTTGAGCTAAGTATATATGCTAGTAATGGAAAATTGGTACCGCAAGTAGGATTTAGAGAGATGACCATTAAGATTGGTAGAGTAGAATTAAAGAATCAGGGTATCATAATTGTTGATGTTAACCAACGGGAACCTTCTGTATTGATAGGTATGAATGTTTTAGAAAATTGTTTTTCCGAGGTTATTACTATTTTACAGCAATTTGCGGAAACTGCCCAATCCTGCCAGCAGAGAATTCTCTGGAGAGAGATAAAAGCATTGGTGCTGAAGCAACAAGTAGAGGTTGCAGGTGGAGAAATCGGCAGTGTGAGGGTAAGTGACCCAACTCCTATAGTAATACCTCCAAAAACTGAAATGCTGGTATGGTGTAGAGCAGCCATTGGTATTAAAGGACGAGATTACCAAGCCTTGGTAGAGCCTGTGTACACTGATAGTAGACCCACAATATTAACAGCTAGAGGAATAGTCGAGGTACACAGGGGAAGAGTGCCCATACGTCTTTTGAATTGTGGAGAGGAAGAGGTCACTTTACCAAGGTACGCTACAATGGCCAAGCTATACACTGTTGACAACAATGCCATCATAGCCATTGGGCCCTTGAATCCGTCATGTCAGGCGGACAACAATGGTTCAAGTGGAGAATTAGAAGATTGGTGTCAGCAGCTGCATATAGGTACAGATTCAACACCTACCCACCAAAAACAAGGGGTGTACCGACTAGTAGAAGAATATGAACGGGTCTTCAGTAAACACCCATTAGACTTCGGACAGATTAAAGGGGTAGAACATACAATTCCTACCGGTAACCACCCACCAATAAAAGAGAGATATAGACCCATACCGCCCGCTCATTATCAATGTGCTAAAGACATGCTGAGGGAGATGAAACAGGCCGGGGTAATCAGAGACAGTTGTAGCCCCTGGGCAGCCCCTCTGGTAATAGTTAAAAAGAAAGACGGAACCATGAGAATGTGCGTAGACTACCGGCAGATTAATCACATTACCCATAAAGACGCCTACCCCTTACCTAGAATTGAAGAGTCATTAGCCGCTTTAAGATCTGCTAACTATTTTTCCACCTTAGACTTAACAAGTGGGTATTGGCAAGTCCCTGTGGCTGAGGAAGATAAAGAGAAGACAGCATTTACCACACCAATGGGTCTCTGTGAATTTAATTGTATGCCGTTCGGACTCTGCAACGCACCCGGTACCTTTCAGCGATTGATGGAATGCTGTCTCGGACACAAGAACTTTGAAGCCGTCCTTCTGTACCTAGATGATGTAATAGTCTACTCAAAGACTTACGAACAACATCTACAAGACCTGGCAGAAGTGTTCGAGGCCTTATCCCAGTATGGTATGAAGATCAAGCCATCAAAATGTCACCTTCTAAAGCCAAAGGTACAATACCTGGGACACGTTGTAAGTTCAGAAGGAGTAGCACCGGATCCCGAGAAAGTAACCGTAATAAGGGATTGGCCAAGACCTACCAGCGTGAAACAGGTGAGGCAATTCCTGGGACTGGTGGGCTACTATCGTAGATTCATCCAAGGGTTCACCAAGCTAGCAGCACCTCTACAAGACATCCTGGTAGGGCAGTCGAAGAAGCCTTCAAACCGCAATCCTCCTTTCCAGTGGAGTGATGAGAGGGAAGATTCCTTTGAAAAGTTGAAGAAGGCATTGACCGGAGAAGAAGTTCTGGCATACCCCGATTACCATCAACCTTTCATCCTTTACACAGATGCCAGTAATGTGGGACTGGGAGCAGTACTATCTCAGAAGCCTTTGCAAGTAGAAAGCTCCGGCCTACTGAAAGAAATCCTGAAAATTACAGCTCCTTCAAGTTAGAACTACTGGCAGTAGTCTGGGCTGTGACTGAGCGTTTCAAACACTACTTGGCAGCTGCAGAATTCACCGTCTATACTGATAACAACCCATTGACCCACCTGGATACAGCCAAGCTAGGTGCGCTGGAACAGCGATGGATAGCCCGACTGTCTAATTACAACTTCGTGATCAAGTATAGAGCAGGCCGAAAGAATGGAAATGCAGACGCCTTATCCCGGATGCCGCACTTGAGAGACGTGGAAGAAGAACCGGTAGAACTTGAAGAAATTGAACTACCCGCCTTCCATCGTCCCAAGGTAGGACAGTATCAATCCAGTGCCTACCAGAAACATCAACAGGTGAATCTCAACCCATTAGCACACCACAGATGGGCTGACACTCAAGACAGCAATCCAGCTGTGAAGTTGGTGAAAGAACTGCTGACTGAACAAAATGCGTATCCCAATGAAAATGCACCGAAAGAGACACATCAACTCTGGAAAGAGAGAGGCAAAATGTTCCTGTACCAAGGAAAGCTGTGCAGAAGATATACCAATCCAAAGACGCATGAGCTAGTATGGCAGATCATTGTGCCTAAACAAGATGTAAAAATGGTCCTAGAAGCTTATCACAATGGTGCTGGTCACTTCGGGTGGAAAAAGCTAGAAGTACTTTTAAGAGAAAGATTCTACTGGGTTGGAATGAGAAGATCAATTGAAGAATGGTGCAGAAACTGTGGTCCGTGCAACCTCAGAAGAAAAGATCTAAAAAACCAAAGAGCACCACTCCAGCCTATAGTTACCAAGCAACCACTTGAGCTCGTAGCAATAGATCACGTGAAATTGACACCAAGCCGGTCCGGCTATGTCTATGCTTTAACCATCGTGGACCATTACTCACGCTTCCTGGTAGTAGTGCCCGTGAAAGATCTCACTGCAAAAACAGCAGCTAAGGCGTTCCAGACATACTTTTGCAGACCCCATGGATATCCGGAACAAATACTCGCAGACCAAGGCACAGCATTTGAATCAGAGATCTTCAGAGAATTTTGCAATATGTATGGCTGCAAGAAGATCCGTACAACAGCCTATCATCCGCAAACAAATGGCTTATGCGAAAAAATGAACCATATTGTAATCGATCTCTTAAAGACTTTACCAGAGACAGAGAGAAACCTATGGCCAGAGAAATTGCCTGACTTGGTAGACCTCTATAACAATGTCCCGGTAAGCTCCACAAACTGTACCCCAGCTTACCTTATGCGTGCAAGACCTGGCAAGCTACCAATAGATCTAGAAATGGGCATCGTAAAACCTGACGCAGAAGTGCAGGATTCCAACTGGGACTCCCTACGCCAACAACAGTATCGCCAAGTGCAAGAATGCGTAGAAAGGAATCTCCAGAAAACTAGAGAAAGACAAGAGCAATACTTCAACCAGAATGCTCTAGCAACCCCATTAAAACCTGGTGATCAAGTGCTCAAGAGAAACCGTCGCACTAATAAACTGGACAATCAGTGGGAATCCGTCCCATATACAGTTTTACCAATGAGAGTGAACAATCCTAAAATGTGTCTTATAAGCAAAGATGGTGGATTAACATCAGTACTAGTGTCAAGAGACAATCTAAAACTATGTCCAGAGACATTGAAAGAAAAAGAAGTCATTCAACCTGAACCAGAAGTTATTCAACCAGTACCGGTTCAACCTGTTGACGAAAAAGAAGAAGATGGAGTATATCACACCTATTTAGGAGACTTTCCTAAAACCTGGCCAACCTACAATGGTGCAGTAGTAGTTCCCATGATGGCCTTCTATCAAACACCAGAGCCTGTAATACCAGAAGCCCCAAGACCAATAGAATTAGAAGCAGACCCTGTACCACAAGACGTTCCAAGACAGGAAGAACAAATTCCTAGTAATAATAGTCCTGGACACGGTGGAATTGCCAATCCCACAAATGTGGAATTATCCCTAGCAGAACCAGAAGTACTTACTAGGTATACATCCACTCACACCATCACATTGAGTACACCCAGTACACAAGCGTTAGCAGATCACAGCGTAGTACTCAGGGTCAATTACCAGCAAGATATGCAGACTACCAAATGTAAATAGATATTTCAACCAGAAATATCTGAAAGGAACTTGTTTAGTTGTTAATTAGTAGTTATTAGATGTAACGTTAAAAAGCTCAGTACCTACAGAGACTATTCTGTATGAACTACTTGCATATTCTTGAGTTCTTTTCTTCATTTATCAGCCCGGAGGCGGTAAATTAAAGCTCCGGAAAGACAGTTTTTTTGAACATTCTTAAATTATTCATAAACTTTGTTGGAAAAATGGACGCTAATTGCAGTGCCTTTCCTAACAAATAAATAGCCCTCAAGGACAGAGCTGTATTAATGGACGCTATTTGAAGTGACTTTTTACAAGACTCTATTTTTTAAACTTGAGTGGTTTTTGTAACTTTATTTTTTTTTTAAGACTCTATAAATATTATCTGTTATATCTTATGTTTATTGTCCCACAGTCCCGGAGTACTGTTCTTAACTAAGGGGGAATGTGGCGCCCCTGCGGGTATTAGCCACAGTATAAGATCATAATAGTTGCACTCACTTAGAAAGCCAAGCCACTGCACTACCACCTTTGGCCAGTAGGGGGAGCTCCAGAGACACCAGAGACTTCCCTAGAGATAAAACACTGGTTTGAGGTAAATTTTCAGACAGTTGGAGCCAGGAGCTCAGAGTGACAGGAGCTGCATTGAGTTCCTGAGGACTGGCTGACAATTTCCAGGGCCAAGCCATCGGTCTGAGGAGGAGAAAACTGATAAGAGGAACACTTTCAGAATCGGGTAGCATCATTATCTACCCTAGATAAAAAGCGCAGATACGGATACCGGATCCGTGGCTGCATTAGTTATATACAATACAGCAACCGGAAAAACGTGAGGTAACAACAAGCTTCACAGGGCCAAACACAGCAACATACTAAGAGTTCAGCAGTACTCCCGGAGGGGGTAAGCAGAGAGAGACAAAGGACTCAAGTTGCCTGTTGAGTGGGACCCAGAGAGGACAGATTTGGGCCGGCAGCGAGTTCACACACGGCAGCAGGGCCACATAGACAGCGCAAGCAGGAGGTAAAGGACCCGGTGGGGCCTGAGCAACTGAACCCCTATTGCAGACTCCGGAGACGGGACTTGTTGTATTATAGTTTGGTTGAAAGTAAACCAGTTAAACCTCATCTGTGCCTCAGCCTCTGATTTAACAGCTACCATCTATCCAGGATTGGGACCATCACCGCTGAGAGAATTTGCTGTGAATCAAGTAAGTGTCTGTGTCCTTAACATCTCCTCACCATACTTCCATCTTCATCCATCATTAACTTTAACATCACCTGTCCAGGGGACCCTACAGCCCTACCCGGAAAAGGGCTATACCATCTCAGCTGCCTCTCACCATCATCCCCTGGCCAGTACAAGGCAGCGGTGGCCATATATAGCCACATTATTCTGGGTGGCGTCACGACAATAACATCTACAAACTTTATAAACTATATAAACTTCTAAATCCCCTGTAAATACCCCCTTTTAGGAGTGTGCCAGCCTGGGGCCACGGCCTGGGTCCAGCCACCAGTGACTCCCCCAAGGAAAGGGACCCTGCGCCGGGTATCCCGGTCCCCTAAGCTGGGCGGCACACTTGGATATCCATGACTTGTTCATCTTGATGAAAGTTAGGCGGTCTAGGTTAGGGGACCCTGCTGTCCTGAGGAGAGGGCACCTGTAGGGGGCGGAGGTGACTCAGACAAGAAGGGGACACTCCAGGTCTGGTCAGAGCCATCTGGAGTGCCCAGGTCACACCGGTAAACTGAAGCTGAGGCGGTTTGATCAGGTTTATCCCAAACCGCAGATCAGCGCATTGTGGGCCATCATAAGGGAGCCACGACACCCACCAAGAAGCCTAACCTCTGTCCCATAGCTGGGTCCAAGATGCCAAGAGGTAACAGTGACTTAAGGCAACAGACATGGGGACTAGTAACCAGACTTCAGCGTGGGAGGGCAGAGAGCCATTGCAGAGAGAGACCGAGAAAGATAATTGAGAGACACCTCTGACAGACTCTGTGGTGAATCCTAAAATCTGTTGCAATCATCTCCGGTGAGCCAGACTATACCGTGTACCTTATTCATTTGGTACCAGTAAAAGAACTGTTTAAGATGATTTGATGTCTGACGTCATTTAATCCGTCGCCCAAAAGGCCTCTGCAGCACCGCAGAGATTTGGACTACTACTCCCCTCATCCACCCCGCCGCGCTGAGGAAAAGCTCCACCTGTGGGGAGCTGTACTACCTCTGCTGCACCACACCATCATCTCAGCGCCTGGCTACAGCACTGGTAACCGCTTACCAGACACCACAGGTGGCGTCACGTATAATCCCCAATCATCATCCCCATCAGTCATTGAGTGCCCAGGGCATGGAACCGGGACCCAACCAGCCATGATCCTCACTAAAGCCACCATCCCGGTATCCGAGTAACCCCTTCCCTGCCGGCCCGACTCATTCACATACTGCACCAGGGCTTGTCACTGCTGCCACAGTCGCTGCAACATATGCAGAGTGGAATTCCACCATGTCAGCACATTGCATATGTGGCGCCCCTGCGGTCTAGTTGCTACTGAGGTACTGCAACTAATCCATAGGTGTGGTATCCCACTCCCAGGTAAGGAGGGAGCACCAACCCGATATACACACACCTGAACCCAACACCCATCCTGACTCCTGGCCAGGAGATAGAAGGGGGCAAAAGTGACCTCATACGAGGAGCCCCATCTGCTGGCAAGAGGAGGGAATAGACAGAAGGGGTGGGAACAGGAGGTAGAAAAGCAGAGGCGAAGAGGTGGAGAGAGGGCAGATAGTCAGTCTGGAGTTAGCTCAGTTGGACGGACAAGTTAGTCTGAGAGGAACACCTAGAAAAGATGGAGTTCTAGGGAAGGCTAGTGTCAGGAGAAAAGTTGGATCAGTGGGTAGGTAGCCACAGACCCTGGCCAGAGGGACCCTGTTCCAGCAATTAATCCGAACTAGGTTGCAAGAGGGGAGCAGCCCCGATGTGGCAACAACAGTTCAAAGTCATGCCAGAAAACCAGAAGCAGCTGAGCTGCAAGCTCAGTTGCCAACAACTGTGGACAATCTCCAAAACGGGGACTAGTGCTAGGGTCAGAGGACATATCGCCCGTTGCTCGACAAGACACGCAGCCACCTGCTTTGGACGCTGTAGCATGAAGGTGTGGGGCAGAAGAGGAAAGTAGCCAGCGCAAGAAGTCAACATGCAAAGGCTTAGATAGGGATGTCTCAGAGAAGGGAACCCGAATTGCCTAGGACTGCAACCCCGGTGTCCTGTTATTCCCGGCACCATCCTGCACCCTCCTGCACCACTGCTACAGTCACCATTGTCCCTATAGACTATCACACTAACCCTGGGGCCCTGCTCCACCTTTGGGAAGCGTTACTATCCAATCTGCCACGCCATCTGCCCCAGTGGTCGCAAATCAGCAGTGTCGGCCATCCCTGGCCAACTACCACAGGTGGCATCACAAAAAGACTTCTAAATCCCCTGTAAATACCCTCTTCACTGCGCGACCAGGGCCATGGAGCTGGGCCACAGCCACCGTGACCTCCCAAAAAGCCAGCCAGCCCGGATACCAAGTTACTCCCCGATCCTTGCGGCCGTTATATCAAATGGTTAACTAGTTGTCCGAAAGACCTCCTTTAGTGATGATGAGCTGAGGTGTGAGAACGGCGGAAGTGAGCAAATAGCGACCATGCTTTGTGCAGCAGCTCATCCAGGCTGGGATAGTGGTGTAGGCATTGCTGGACAACCATGTTGAGGACATGAGTCATGCAAGGCAAGTGTGTAAGTTTGCCCGGCATAAGGCCGCCACAAAGTTTGCACAGTTGTCACAAATGCCCTTTCCTGGTTCCAGGTTTAGTGAAGCCAGCCATTGCTGAAACTCAGCCTGCATAGCTGTCCACAGCTCTTTCGCTGTGTGACGCAAATCTCCAAGATATTTTAATTTAATTACTTTCTGATGGTGGAGATTCCTGGCAGTGCAGTACTGAGGTGTGGTGGATTCTGTCTGAAGTGTTGCAACATTAAGGGAGAGGTCAAGGGTGCGGATGAAGGCCCTAGAGGGGGTGGATGAGGCAAAATCAGTGCATGAAGAGGTAAAGGTTTGTCCTAAATGTCTTGGGGATTTCAAGGAGTAGCTGACACGCCCCCCCAGGGCCGTGGGATACTCGGAATCGGGCAACAGTACTACTGGTGAGTCACAGGGGTTGAGACCCGACTCTGTGACCCTAGTGGTGTCAATAAAAGTTCAGGGGTTATGGTTTTGGGAATAAAGCTGTGACACTATCTGTGATGTTCAGATATTGATGGCCGATGCTGTGGTGCGGGACCTTTGGGGATGAGGAATCTCAGCTCCCATAGAAGTCAATTATCTGGAGTGTTGTGGCATATCTATGACATAATGTCTATGATAACTCATTGACTTCATAAGAGTGTTGTGGGCATACTCTATGACATATTGTCTTATGATTAGACAATTATGTCATAGAGTATGCCCACAACACTCTTATGAAGTCAATGAGTTATCATTAGACATTATGTCATAGAGTATGCCCACAACACTCCCAGATAAGTTCAATGAGTTATCATCAGACTGTATAGCACAGAGCATGCCCACAACACTACCAATCATAAACATAAAATAATTAAATACAAAATCAGAAAATAAAGACAGATGAGGAAAAAAATAGAATAAGTATCTCCATTTTTTTTAAATTAGTAAGAAATCAATGTATATGTGATACATTCCCTTTAATGTAGGTAAATGACAAAATCATCTCGGCTCCTCTCCCTCCTTCACCCCCAGAGTCCATACTGATGGTAACTATATTAATATATATTATACACAGCGCTATCGCTGCTCGCCCGCCCCGGCTGCATGTTTGGGAAGGCTCCATAAATGAGGTTTAGTTCTCCCCCCAGAGAATAACATTTCCTCCATCCACTGTGCTAAATCTATCTCTATTTGAAAATGAGACTCCATAGAATAACACTGGAAACTGGAGAGTTTTTATCCCTTTTTAATGACGACTCCTTGACTTATCGCAGCTTAGTGAACCTGCCCCGCGCTTTGTTTTCCCTCCTATATTCTATTCTTTTGTATCAGAAGCACCTGGGAGATGATCAGACATGTCGCTTCATTAAAGGGCCGGGAAATCCTTAACACTTAGTTACATTATCGGTCACCCCAAAACCTGGATCCTAAAATCACTTATTTTATCTATAGATGAAGCAGAACATTAGAACAACACCTTTTTTTTAATGCAATGCAATACTTTAATACTGTAGATAAAAGAAATTAAGGAGAGACAGATAGATAGATGGATAGATACGTGGACAGATGAATGGATAGCCTTTTTATGGGTTAACAAAAAATCCTTTACTTTTTTTATATCTGATTGAGGGCTGATTATTTTTCTATCTGTATCATATTGTACCAAAGGGATAGTTAGCTAGAAAAATAGGTAGCGAGAGAGAGAAAGAAAGAAAGAAAGAAAGAAAAGAAAGAAAGAAAAGAAAAGAAAGAAGAAAGAAAGATAAAGAGGTAGATGACAGATAGATAGATAGATAGATAGATAGATAGATAAGATAGATAGATAGATAGATAGATAGATAGATAGATAGATAGATAGATAGATAGATAGATATAGATAGATAGATAGATAGATAGATAGATATAGATAGATACATAGATAGATAGATACATAGATAGATAGAGATAGATAGATAGATAGATAGATAGATAGATAGATAGATAATAGATAGATAGATAGAGATAGATAGATAGATAGATAGATAGATATAGATAGATAGATAGATAGATAGATAGATAGATAGGTAGATAGATAGACGAATGTGCTATATAATAATCCTAAACTATATAACTTGGATCAGTCTCATTGTAATACACTGCGGTAGCAGATTAATGACGGTTCAGCTCTGATACATCGTTTATTTATTTCAACAACTACAAATAACTAGTGAATGAGAAACGTTTAATTGCGATGTGTCCTTCTCTGAGAATGTCAGTGGCGCTCTCTCACTCTCTTCCTCTTTCTCCCGTTCTCTCTCTTCCTTTCACTCTCTCGCGCTTCATCTCACTCTCTTGTTTTCTCTTCTGTAAGTTTATCTTGCGTTTTCTCTCTCTTTCACCCTTTCACTCTCTCTGTATCCCTTTCTCATTCTCTGGCTCTCTCTCTTCTTGCTCTCTCTCTTGCTCTCTTTATTTCTCTTTCTTTTTTTTTCTCACTCTCTTTAACTCTTTCTTGTTCTCCCTCTCACACTCTGTCTTCTCTTGCTCTCTCTTTTGCTCTCTCTTTCACTCTGTCTTTCTCCCTATCTCTCCCCCTCTCTCTTTCTCACTCACTAATGCTCTTTCTTGCTCGCTCTCCCTTTGCCTTTCTCTTGCTCTCTCCTGCTGTCTCTTTTGCTTTCTCTCTCTTTCTCTCTCTTTCTTTTTCACCATCTCTCTATCTGTCTCTCTTTCTCTCCCTTGCTCACGCTGGCTATTTCTCTCTCTCTCACTTTCGCTCTCTCTTTCTCTCTGGTTCTCTCACTCTGTCTTTCCCTCTCTCTAGCTGTCTCTCTTGCTCTGTCTTTCCCTCTTTCAATCTCTTTCCCTCTCTCACTGTTTCTTTTGCTCCCTCTCTCACTCAGTCTTTCCCTCTCTTGCTGTCTCTCTCGCTTCCTCTCTAGCTATGACTTTTCATCTCTCGCTCACTCTCTCTCTCTCTGTCTTTCCCTCTCTCGCTCTTGTGGCACCCCAGAGTCCGGTTCCCACAATGGCTTCGCCAGGGGACCATGCCATGCCTGAAAGCAAAGGAAGGGTCTCCATACCAGGTAAGCCCACCACACACAACACCTTCCGAACGCCGGGCCAGAAGGGGGAGCTCTGAAACCTGAGTCCAAGGGGAGGTCCCCTGCTATAAATTCTGGCCTGGGGGCAGGGTTAGGCAGTTCAGTTCCTAGGAGGACTGTGAAGAGGTCCTGTTGACTGGATCAGCGTAAGGCTCGTCCCTTGACAGAGACTTGCCAGCGTGAGGAACCCATAGGACAGGGTCTGAGGAAGTGGAGAAGTAGGCCTGGGGAGTGTAGCCATATCCAGCTCACCCAGTGCAGAGCACCAGGAGCAGACGCCGGAATCCGAGGTTGTGAGGGACTCCAGGCCCAGCAGTCAACACCGGAGGGCGGGAGATTCCAAGTCTCTTGTTCACCACAAAGCCTAGGAGGCACAGAAGCATTACAGAGCTCAGGGAGAGTGGCCAGAGGAGTGCAACCCAGAGAGGGGTCAAGTTGTCTGCCATACAGGCAAGAGACTGAACACAGGAGGAAAGGGTCGCAACTTAGCTATCAGGCAGCCAGGACCCGCCTAGAGTAGCACAACAGGGAGGCCTCGGAACTCACCGGCTGGGGAGAAACCCCAACTGCCTTCCAGACGCCCGGACTATTAACATTTCTTGCGGATGGTACCCTGGATGAACCTGCTACTTCTATCAGTAAAGATAACTAAAGAGACTTTAACCCTTATGTCTGTCGTTTATTCCGTGCCCTCCGCCCTGCACCCTCATCGGCCTACCATTGCCACAGACTATACCGGTTACCCTGGGGACCCGCTCTTCCCATGGAGAGCGAAACCACCACAGTTGCCATCCCATCATCCCCAGAAGTACCGCACAGCAGCCGCAGCCACCAATAGCCGCAAACCACAGGTGGCAATCTTCCCCAAGCCACAAACCTCTGAACTTTGTTAGCCAACTTCCAGGGCCACGGAGCCAAGCCTCGACCCCCGTGACTACCCGGCAGTAATCCAACATCTTGGCTCTGAGTAGCCCCATGGCCCCGGGGTGTGTCACTCTGTCTTTCCCTCTGTCTTTCCCTCTCTCATTCTGTCTATCCTTCTCTTGCTCTGTCTTTCCTTCTCTCACTCCCTCTCTTGCTCTGCTTTTCCCTCTCTCACTCTGTCTTTCCCTCTCTCGCTTCCTCTCTCACTCTGTCTTTCCCTCTCTCACTCCCTCTATTGCTCTGTCTTTCCACTCTCGCTGTCCCTCATGCTCCCTCTCTCGCTCTGTCTTCCCCTCTCTCACTCTGTCTTTCCCTCTCTCGCTCTCTCTTTCCCTCTCTCTCCTCGCTCTCTCTTTCCCTCTCTTGCTGTCTCTCTCCTCTGTCTTTCTTCTCTACTTTGTCTTTCCTCTCTCACTGTCTCTCTCACTCCTTCTCTCACTCTCTCGCTTCCTCTCTCACTCTGTCTTTCCCTCTCTCACTCCTCTATGCTCTGTCTTCCCACTCTCGCTGTCCCTCAGCTCCTCCTCTCTCTCTTCTTTCCTTCTCTTACTTTGTCTTTCCCTCTCTCACTGTCTCTCTCACTCCCTCTCTCACTCTGTCCTTTCCTCTCTCGCTCTGTCTTTCCCACTCTTGCGTTCTCTCTCACTCTAACTTTCTCTCTCGCTCCCTCTCTCGTTCAGTCTTTCCCACTCTTGCTGTCTCTCTCGTTCCCTCTCTCGCTATGTCTTTCCCTCTCTCTCCTTCTCTTGCTCTGTATTTCCCTCTCTTGCTGTTTCTCTCACTCCCTCTTTCGTTCTGTGTTTCCGTCTCTCGCTCCGTCTTTCCCTCTCTCTCTCATGCTCTCTTTCCCTCTCTTGCTGTCTCTCTCACTCTGTATTTCCTTCAATTGCTCTGCCTTTCCCTCTCTCACTCTGTCTTTCCCTCTCTCGCTCCCTCTCTCGCTCTGTCTTTCCCATTCTTGCCTTCTCTCTCGCTCTGACTTTCTCTCTCGCTCCCTCTCTCTTTCTGTCTTTCCCACTCTTGCTGTCTCTCGCTCCCTTTCTTGCTCTGTCTTTCCCTCTGTCGCTGTCTCTCTTGCTCCCTCTATCACTCTGTCTTTCCTTCTCTCACTGTCTCTCTTGCGCTGTCTTTCCTTCTTTCGCTGTCTCTCACTCTGTCTTTCCCTGTCTCTCCCTCTCTCGCTCTGTCTTTCCCTCTCTCGCTGTCTCTCCCACTCTGTCTTTCCCTCTCTCACCGTCTCTCTTGCTCTGTCTTTCCCTCTTTCGCTGTCTCTCTTGCTCTGTCTTTCCCTCTCTCACTGTCTCTCTCGCTTCTGTCTTTCCTCTCTCGCTGTGTCTTTTACTCTCTCACTGTCTCTGTGGCGCCCCCGTTGGTCAGACGTCACACTGGGGTATTACACCCATATAAGTGGTGTAATTATCCCAACTGTAAGTTGGTAGAAGGGACTCAATTCCAGCATTCCCACACTCAAGCCGGGGTGGTACCCTAAAGGGAGGGTTAGTTGAGTCGGAAAGTCAGAACAGGAAAGTTGCAGACTGGACCTGAGGGAAGATGAAAGAGGGTCCTGAGGGGACCTTGAGAGAGGGTGCCTGATGCGTTAGTTTGGACCCGAGAGAAAAAGGGGGAACCCCAGAGTGGAGCGACCATACTCTAGGGAGCTTCCCCAGTCCACTACGGAAAGCCGATCTGAGGAAAAGGCCGGAGTCCACCTTCTTAGCCGTCAACCGGTTGCTGTGGCCTGTTTACCAGCCACAGGACCCTGCCACCCATGTAGCGGTCTACCCAGTTCACTGTAGAGGTCGGGGTCCAGGTAGCAGAGAGAGAGAGAGAGAGTAACTCCATTACTACCTCAGCGGGACTGGGAAGAGACTTATCTGAGGCAGGGCTAACAGGACATGGGTTCGTTAACTAAGGCACACCGTAGGTACCTCCACTCCGCCTTGCATCCACTTACAGCCACCCGAAAGGTTACCTGTGAATTACATCATTGCTGAACTGTGGACTATGTATTCGTTGGATGCTTGTTTCCAGTAAAGTACCCGGAAAGAGTGAAACTGCCTTTGTTTCTCTGTATTGCCATAATTGAAGTTTCATTCCAGATAACCCTGCCCCAGAGGCCCAGCTTCACCTGTAGGAAGCAATACCACCCTTGACGCAATTCCAAAGCCCTCCGGAGGACTGTGGCGGCGCTGGTGATCCCTCACTAGATACTACAGGTGGCGTCACAAACTATTCTAACAAAAACTGTATTTTAGAAGTCATCGACCCCCAGAGCCACGGACTCGGGTGCAGCCACCCGTGAGAGCGTTCCCCTGACACCGTGGCCGAGCTCTGAGTACCCCGGCCTGGGAGGGTCATCTCTCTCGCTCTGTCTTTCCCTCTTTTGCTGTCTCTCACTCTTTCTTTCCCTGTCTTTCCTGCTCTGTTTCTCCCTCTCTCACTCTTTCTTTACCTCTCTCGCTGTCTCTCTCACTCTGTCTTTCCCTCCCTCACAGTCTCTCTCGCTCTGTCTTTCTCTCTTTCGCTGTCTCTCTTGCTCTGTCTTTCCTTCTCTCGCTGTCTCTCTCGCTCTGTCTTTCCCTCTTTTGCTGTCTCTCGCTCTTTCTTTCCCTATCTCTCTTGCTCTGTCTCTCTCACTCTGTCTCTCCCTCTCTTGCTCTGTATTTTCCTCTCTCGCTGTCTCGCTCGCTCTGTCTTTCCCACTCTTGCTCCCTCTCTCGCTCAGTGTTTCTCTCTTTTGCTGTCTCTCTCGCTCTGTCTTTCCTTCTTTTGATGTGTCTCTCACTCTGTCTTTCCCTCTCTCGCTGTCTCTCTTGCTCTGTCTTTCCTGCTCTTGCTCCCTCTCTCGCTCAGTCTTTCCCTCTCTCGCTGTCTCCCTCGCTCTGTCTTTCCCTCTCTCGCTGTCTCTCTCACCCTGTCTTTCCCTCTCTCGCTGTCTCTCGTTCTGTCTTTCCCTCTCTCTCTCTGTCTTTCCCTCTCTCGCTAGCTCTCGCTCTGTCTTTCCCTCTCTCGCTGTCTCTCTCGCTCTGCCTTTCCACCTCTCGCTGTCTCTCTCGCTCTGTCTTGCCCTCTCTCGCTGTCTCTCTCGCTCTGTTTTCCGTCTCTCGCTGTCTCTTTCAGTCTGCCTTTCCACCTCTCGCTGTCCCTCTCGCTCTGTCTTGCCCTCTCTCGCTGTCTCTCTCGCTCTGTCTTTCCCTCTCTCGCTGTCTCTCTCACTCTGTCTTTCCCTCTCTCGCTGTCTCTTTCACTCTGTCTTTCCCTCTTTTGCTGTCTCTCTCGCTCTGTCTTTCCCTCTCTCGCTGTTCTCTCACTCTGTCTTTCCCTCTCTCGCTGTCTCTCTCGCTCTGTCTTTCCCTCTTTTGCTGTCTCTCTCACTCTGTCTTTCCCTCTCTCGCTGTCTCTCTCACTCTGTCTTTCCCTCTTTTGCTGTCTCTCTCGCTCTGTCTTTCCCTCTCTCGCTCTGTCTTTCCCCCTCTCGCTCTCTTCTCTGTGTCCTGAACCCGGTTGCTTCCACTTCTCGATAATTCCCGATCCATTATTGCATTTTTGAACTTCTTCCTCTTTAATACTTTGCTTCCTTTAATGGGTGACTGGCTGTATTCTATGGTGGATATTTTGTGACACAGCCGCAGTGGATGAGTGTATGATGCTCTTCAGCTTTGTGATTTATAAATCCCCGACCATATGTTTTCTCACCGGATTGCCTTGTCTTGCAAAATTACAGGATCCGAAGCTTAAAAACACAATTAGGTTGTATCAAATGAAGTATTAAAGAAAGCGAATAAATCGGGACTGCAACAATTTACATTTTTATACATTGGGCTTCATTTATTTTGTATAAATGGTTGTTTTTTTTAATTTTTATTTTTTATATCTGACAAATCTGGGTTATTCCTGAAATATGATGTTGATTCATTTTTTCGTTATCTTGTTTGGGGAATTTTAATTAATTCATATCATATGTATATCATTATGAGAAATGAATACTTAACATATGACATCCCGAAAACAGTTTTTTTTACTTAAAAATTAAAATTTCATTTGTTTTTTTTTTGTTTTTATTAACTATTACATATCCTAAAGTATTTTATTAATTAAATATAAAAAAGATAGTATTTGCTATGTTGAAGCAATATTATATGATATTATTTTGTGAGTCTTTTAAAATTGTTTTTATTTACAATTTTCCTAAAAAATATAAAAAAATTTGAATTTTTACTTACAACTTTCTTAAAAAAATATATATTGAACAAAATTGCTAATTCTAAATTCTAATTTATTTATACTTTTCTAAAAACATAAATATATATAGAGCAAAAATTCTAATTTATATTTGCAATTTTCTTAAAAAATATATAAATATTTATAGAACAATAGAACAAAAATTCTAATCTTTATTTACAATTTTCTTAGAAAAAGACATATTATATAAAAACAAAAATTCTAATTTTTATTTACAATTTTTTTAAATATAAATATATAGAAAATTATTATATTTATTATTATGTTATTATAAATTATAGAAAACATTCTACGGTTATCGTTATCTATACTTTTCTAAAAGAAAATAATTAACATATGCAATTTAGATATATTTAAGAAAATTGTAAATAAAAATTAGAGTTTTTGTTATGTATATATATATCTATATATATATATAATAACAAAAATTCTTATTTTTTTTTTACAATTTATTTATTTACAATTTTCTTTAAAAAATATACAGAGAGAGAGAGAGTAAAATTTCTAATTTTTATTTACAATTTTCTTAAAAAATATACATATTTAGAATGAAAATTCGAATTTTTATTTGAAAGTAATTAGATTAGAGAGATTTTAGATTTGTAATTTCTCTACATTTTGGAAAATGGTGCTAATATTAAAAAGGTAACATATTGTTATGCAATGAATCGCATTTGGGCAATGCTCACCAATGTGGACACGTATCATAGCAGGACTGAGATGGTCTATTGGGTCTCTATGCAGTGGGTTATCGCTTTTACATAGGACTGCATCTGTACAATGCACTAACAATGTGACACATGACATATTCAGCTCTGCTACATCCAAAAGTATTTTCCAAAGTGCAAGAAACCTGATCAACCTCCAGCAGTACATTCTCCTGGTTTGCAGTGGGATGTGCTTTGTCGCAGGATTTGCACAGTGTTATATCTCCAGACGTTACCACGATTTCGACGTGATGCTGCATTTCAAAGCAGCTTTTCTCTATGGCAAGTGAAGCACTTTGAGTTGACAGCTGTGCATAACTGGGACTGTTCGCCCTCACACCAGATATGGAGGGAATTTCCTTTTCCCCGTTTTGCTTCTGAGAGCTGTTGTGTTTTAAGAGCGCAATCTCTTTTGAAACTACACATCATTTTTTCCGCAGCCTAGAGCTACATAGTAATGTGACAACGTGCTCCCATCAGCTACTATTTCCCAGCTACTCCTATGACAGCTCCACTATCCCTCTGGCTGGGATAGATAGATAGATAGATAGATAGATAGATAGATAGATAGATAGATAGATAGATAGATAGATAGATAGATAGATAATAGGTAGATATTGTATATAGATATAGCTATAGATAAAGCAAGAGATAGATAGATAGATAGATAGATAGATAGATAGATAGATAGATAGATAGATAGATAGATAGATAGATAGAGTCATATGAAAAAGTTTGGGCACCCCTCTTAATTTTGCTCATTTTTTTTTGTTTAAAATTGGGTTTTTGCAACAGCTATTTCAGTGTGATATATGTAATAGCTGATGGACACAGTAATATTTCAGGATTAAAATGAGGTTTATTGTACTAACCGAAAATGTGAAATATGCATTATTTCAAAAATTGACAGGTGCCAAAGTATGGGCACCTCAACAGAAAATCTATTTAGTAGATCCACCTTTTGCAAAAATACCAGCCTCTAGACGCTTCCTGTAGCTGTTAATGAGTTCCTGGATCCTGGATGAAGGTATTTTTGACCATTCCCCTTTACAAAACAATTCCAGTTCAGTTAAGTTTGATGGTCGCCGAGCATGGACAGCCCGCTTCATAACATCCCACAGATGTTCAATGATATTCAGGTCTGAGGACTGGGATGGCCATTCCAGAACATTGTAATTGTTCCTCTGCATGAATGCCTGAGTAGATTTGGAGTGGTGTTTTGGATCATTGTCTTGCTGAAAGATCCATCCCCGGCGTAACTTCAACTTTGACACTGATTCTTGAACATTATTCTCAAGAATCTGCTGATACTGAGTGGAATCCAAGCAACCCTCAACTTTAACAAGATTCCCGATGCCGTCATTGGCCACACAGCCCCAAAGCATGATGGACGCTCCCCCAAATTTGATAGTGGGTAGCAATTGTTTTTCTTGGAATGCTGTGTTTTTGTGGTGCCATGCATAACGCCTTGTTGTATGACCAAACAACTCAATCTTTGTTTCATCAGTCCACAGGACCTTCTTCCAAAGTGAAACTGGCAACCCATACAGCTTCTCCTTGTGCAGTGTGCGCTGTATTGTTGACCGATGCACAGTGACACCATCTGCAGCAATATGATGCTGCAGGTCTTTGGAGGTGGTCTGTGGATTGTTCTTGACTGTTCTCACCATTCTTCTTCTCTGCCTTTCTGATATTTTTGTTGGCCTGCCACTTCTGGCCTTTACAAGAACTGTCCCTGTGGTCTTCCATTTCCTTACTATGTTCCTCACAGTGGAAACTAGACAGAAATGAGAAAAGAGAGCGCTCCCTGTGAAAGGACCTTCCAGGAATAAGAATTAAGGGGGGTTGTTAGGCCACTCACCTTGGGAGGTTGTGCGACCCCGCACAACCCCCGATAAAGCCTCCTATGGAATTTATATCCTCTGGTCGTGGTGCCCAGGTGGCGGCTTCCTCCTATGTCGGTCCTGTGGTTCCTCAGCGTGATGTCTAGAGGTCCTTCAGCTTATTAGGTGATGTGATACACTAGAGCAGCTCCTGCTGAACTCCCAGAGGGAGTGGTAGCATACAGGACAAAAATAGTTTTTTTTTTATCGGCTTGTGGAGCGCTAAATGAATCGCAAGCATCAACTAAAATCAGACCTTTATTGGCCCCTTGTGCTGCCACAACATGTTTCAACAGTACTATACTGTCTTCCTCAGGTGGTACCCACACAGTGAAAACTGACAGGTTAAATCTCTGAGATAACTTTTCGTATCCTTCCCCTGAACAACTATGTTGAACAATCTTTTTTTTCAGATCATTTGAGAGCTGTTTTGAGGAGCCCATGATGCCACTCCTCAGAGAAGATGCAACTAGGAGAACAACTTGCAAGTGCACACCTGAAATAGCTTTTCTCATGATTGGATACACCGGGCTATGAAGTACAAAGCTCAATGAGGTTACCAGACCAATTTAGTGCTTCAGTAAGTCAGTGAAAAGTAGTTAGGAGTATTCAAATCATGAAAATCAGAATGGTGCCCATAATTTTGCACCTGTCAAATTTTGAAATAATGCATATTTCACATTTTCGGTTAGTACAATATACCTAATTTCTAACCTGAAATATTAATGTGTCCATCAGTTATTACATATATCACACTGAAATAGCTGTTGCAAAAAAACAATTTTAAACAAAAAAAAAATGAGTAAGATTAAGAGGGGTGCCCAAACTTTTTCATATGACTGTATATATTAGGTAGATACTGTAGATAGATATAGATATAGAGATATAGAGTTTTTTCTCTTTTTTGTATCATATGGAGATGCTGGCTCCATGCTGCAATTGCACCCTCATTGACCACAGGTGATCTAGGGTCAAGATGGAGTCTGCCCACTGAGAGGTGGGGGGTGGACAAGGAGGACAGGGATGTCAGCGATAGGACTCATCAGACCTGAAGTCACTTTGCCTCAGTTGATGAGCAAGCAGACATTGGCCAATGTGTGTACCAAGAACTTCAGAAATAAAAAGATAAGATTTTTGAGTTTTTTGAAAAAACGTAAGTTTTTAAACTTTTTTCTCATATACATATAGCTTGTTAGCATTTGTACGTCATTGGTAGTAACTGAGTGCTGCAGAGAACTTTTTCTAGTTATTTGACCCAGCGTCCCTGCTGGCACCAGTTCACATTTAGTCTGTGAGTGCTGTGCAGTTTTTTTCTCTATTGTATCATATGGAGTTGTTGGCTCCATGCTGCAATTGCACCCTCATTGACCACAGGTGATCTAGGGTCAAGATGGAGTCTGCCCACTGAGAGGTGGGGGGTGGACAAGGAGGACAGGGATGTCAGCGATAGGACTCATCAGACCTGAAGTCACTTTGCCGCAGTTGATGAGCAAGCAGACATTGGCCAATGTATGTACCAAGAACTTCAGAAATAAAAAGATAAGATTTTTGAGTTTTTTGAAAAAACGTAAGTTTTTAAACTTTTTCCTCATATACATATAGCTTGTTAGCATTTGTACGTCATTGGTAGTAACTGAGTGCTGCAGAGAACTTTTTCTAGTTATTTGACCCAGCGTCCCTGCTGGCACCAGTTCACATTTAGTCTGTGAGTGCTGTGCAGTTTTTTCTCTTTTTTTTTTAGATATAGAGATAGAAAGATACAATAGATATAGATAGATCGAGAGATAGATAGATAGGTGATAGATATAGAAAGCTAGATTGAGGGATAAATATATAGATCAAGAGATGAACAGATATATAAAGCTAGATTGAGAGATAGATAAATAGATATAGATAGATAGATAGATAGATAGATAGATAGATAGATAGATAGATAGATAGAGAAGAAAAAATTCACTGCAGCACTCAGTTACTACTAAATATGTACACATGCTGACAAGCAGTTTATATTTGAGGAAAAAATTTAAAAACTTAAGTTTTTTCAAAAAACTCAATGTTCACATGTTTTTATTTCCTAGGGTTCTTGGTACATATATTGGCCAATATCTGTTTGCTCATCAACCACTACACGGTGACCTTAGATCTGATGGGTCCTACGCTGACATCCCTTTCCTCCTTGCCACTCCCTGTCCCACATCTTCAGTCTTGTGCTCTACTGAACCTCCATCTATATTTCTGAGTGGGTGGACTCGTCTCAATCACAGAGCACCTGGGGTCGATGGGGGTGCAATGTGTAGCTGTGGAGCCAGCAACTCCACCTATTAGATATAAACAGAAAAAGAGCTACATATATTGGCCAATATATGTACAAAGGACCCCAGTAAATATAAATATGTGAGCATTGATTTTTTTGAAAAAACGTAAGTTTTTAATTTTTTTCCTCAAATATAAACCGCTTATTTGCATGTGTGCATCATAGGTAGTAACTGAGTGCTGAGGGAATTTTTCTTGTTTGTTTATTCCAGCATCGCAGCTTGCACCAGTTCACACTATATCTTGAGTCTTTGGCTGTTCAGCTTTTTTTTCTGTTTAAGTCTAATAGGTTGCTGGCTCCACAGCTACACATTGCACCCCCATCACCCCCAGGTGGTCTGAAGTTGAGGCGAGTCCACCCACTCAGAAATAGAGATGGAGGTTCAGTAGAGCACAAGACTTAGTGAAGATGTGGGACAGGGAGTGAAAAGGAGGACATGGATGTCAGCGTAGGACTCATCAGATCTGGGGTCACCATGGAGTGGTTGATAGGCAAACAGATATTGGCCAATATATGTACCAAGAACCCCAGTAAATAAAAACATGTGACGATAGATAGATAGATAGATAGATAGATAGATAGATAGATAGAAAAACAAAAAACAAAACAGCACAATTGTTATTTGTGGGGTGCAAAGCCCCCCTACCATACAGGTGGCATAGATCCAAGAAAAAATGGAGGCAGCACTTCCTTCAATTCAGTTATATGGGCTTTATTCCCAGGACAGCGACGTTTCGACCTAGTGGTCTTTCTCAAGCAGTGACTATTGTCCTAATAAGTGATCAAATGCCTAATAGGTAGGATATAAGCACTTTAAGATAAGGTATATGACACAAACAGAGCACCTTAGAATCACCAAGCACTTTATATAGTGTAAAAACACATAAGGTGAAACTCAGCCATTCATTTGCTATGGATCGCCCCAACAAAGATGGAGAATGACCAGTTTTGATCAGTGCACATGCGCGAGTGTGCTGACGTCATCGTGCACGTCGGCACAGTTTCCAGGCCGATGAGGGTGGGGGCGTAGCATTCCCCATGCTGTAGAGACTTCTGGGATGCTGTAAACACATGCTGGAGTACAGGAACCCGGTAAGCTGCTCCCATACTGCTCTATACTGTACTATACAATCTGAAATGTGATTAGATCTGTAAATGGGATAATGTATATCAGTAATAACAGTTCTGCTGTGTATGGGGCTTGTGTGGATCCCTCTGTCTCTTCATGTGATCCCAGAGAGATTAGATGACATTGAGATCCGGGCTCTGTTGGGCCAGATAAACAGGTCCAGAACTTCTTGTTCTTCTTTACTCTGAAGATAATTCTTAATGACATTGGCTGTATGTTTAGTATGTTTAGGGTCATTGTATTGCCTAAGAATATATTTGGAGCCAATCAGACATCTCCCTAATAAAATATTACTCGTTGAGTAGTATCTGCTTGTATCCTGAACAAATCCCCAACTCCCTTTGCTGAAATGCAGCACCAAACCTCAAAGGACCTTCCCCCGTGCTTCACTGCTGCCTGCAGACACTCATTACAGTACCACTTTCCAGCCCATTGGTGAACAAACTGTGTTCTGTTACTGCCAGATAGCTCACATATTGACTCATCAATCTAAAAATGGTGAGTGTGACCCTGGCCTATCCCTGGTATCTTCAGTATTAGATCTGATACACACAATGGAAAACAGTTTGAGCAGCCTGTTCAAACCTCTGCACCCCAGGTATCTCCAGCATTAGTAAAGCTAGCGTGGACAGCAGTGTGAGCAGTCTCTTCTTACCTCAACACCACTGATATTTCTAGTATTAGATGAAATAGATATGACGGATAACAGTTTGTCCAACCTCTTCTTACCTCAGCACCCCTGGTATCACTAGTATTAGAACAAAAAGTTAGGATGTTCAGCAGTATGTGTAGTCTGTGTTTACCTCAGCACTAGGGATGGGCGAATCTACTCGCTAGGACTCGTTACTCGGCAAGTAGTAAGGGACTCGCAGGACTCGGTACTCTGCAAGTTTCCCAGCGTTTACTCGCACGAGTCCAATGCAAATCATTGGCAAACGCTGACAAAACTAGGATTGCCTTTGTTTGCATTAGACTCGGCTACTGTGCCAGTGATAGCAGGGAAACTCGCAAAGTAACTGCTGTTACATTGCGAGCCGAGTCCAGCTGTCTTCTCTGTGCAGCTCCAGGGTCCTAGAGCCCGCCTGCTCACAGACATGATGTAGCAGTGCTGAGATTGTTCTCAGTCTGCTCATTCCCTGTGCATAGACATCTATATCTATGCACAGGGGATGTAGCAGAGAGGACATCGCGTTTTGGACTACGTCGGACGGAAGAGGATTTTTTTAATTAAAGATGGAGTCCCTAATGGCTTTTTTTTTATTTCAAATAAAAAATTTTCTCTGTGTTTTTTTAACCCTTTATTGGAGATTCTTAGTGGCTGGGTCAAACGTGGCCTGACATTAAGAATCTCGGGCTTAATACCAGCTTGTATAACAAAGCTGGTATTAATCCCTTTATTACCCAGCGTGCCACCGCCACCAGGGCCGCTGGAAGAGCGGGGTTCAGCGCCAAAGGATGGCGCTTCAATGAACGCGCCATCTTCTGGGGCGGCTGCGGGCTGCAATTTGCAGCGGGGGGTGCCCAGAAAGCTTGGGCATCCCTGCACTGCGGATTCCAGCCCCCAGCTGCTTAGCTGTACCTGGCTAGACATAGAAATTGCGCGGAGCCCCACGCATTTTTTTTTTATTATTTCATGAATTTCAGAGTCTCAGAGTCAGAGTCTCAGAGTCAGAGTCTCAGAGTCAGAGTCTCAGAGTCAGAGTCTCAGAGTCAGAGTCAGAATCTCGGAGAGTCAGAGTCAGAATCTCAGAGAGTCAGAGTCAGAATCTCAGAGAGTCAGAGTCAGAGTCAGAATCTCAGAGAGTCAGAATCTCAGAGAGTCAGAGTCAGAATCTCAGAGAGTCAGAGTCAGAGTCAGAATCTCAGAGAGTCAGAGTCAGAATCTCAGAGAGTCAGAGTCAGAATCTCAGAGAGTCAGAGTCAGAATCTCAGAGAGTCAGAGTCAGAATCTCAGAGTCTCAGAGTCAGAATCTCAGAGAGTCAGAGTCAGAATCTCAGAGTCTCAGAGTCAGAGTCAGAATCTCAGAGTCTCAGAGTCAGAGTCAGAATCTCAGAGTCTCAGAGTCTCAGAGAGTCAGAGTCAGAATCTCAGAGTCTCAGAGTCAGAGTCAGAATCTCAGAGTCTCAGAGTCAGAGTCAGAATCTCAGAGTCTCAGAAGAATCTCAGAATTTCATGAAATAATTAAAAAAAATGCGTGGGGCTCCGCGCAATTTCTATTTCTAGCCAAGTACAGCTAAGCAGCTGGGGGCTGGAATCCGCAGCGCAGGGATGCCCAAGCTTTCTGGGCACACCCGCTGCAAATTGCAGCCCGCAGCCGCCCCCAGAAGATGGCGCGTTCATTGAAGCGCCATCCTTTGGCGCTGAACCCCGCTCTTATTTCAAATAAAAAATTTTCTCTGTGTTTTTTTAACCCTTTATTGGAGATTCTTAGTGGCTGGGTCAAACGTGGCCTGACATTAAGAATCTCGGGCTTAATACCAGCTTGTATAACAAAGCTGGTATTAATCCCTTTATTACCCAGCGTGCCACCGCCACCAGGGCCGCTGGAAGAGCGGGGTTCAGCGCCAAAGGATGGCGCTTCAATGAACGCGCCATCTTCTGGGGCGGCTGCGGGCTGCAATTTGCAGCGGGGGGTGCCCAGAAAGCTTGGGCATCCCTGCGCTGCGGATTCCAGCCCCCAGCTGCTTAGCTGTACCTGGCTAGACATAGAAATTGCGCGGAGCCCCACGCATTTTTTTTTTATTATTTCATGAATTTCAGAGTCTCAGAGTCAGAGTCTCAGAGTCAGAGTCTCAGAGTCAGAGTCTCAGAGTCAGAGTCTCAGAGTCAGAGTCAGAATCTCGGAGAGTCAGAGTCAGAATCTCAGAGAGTCAGAGTCAGAATCTCAGAGAGTCAGAGTCAGAGTCAGAATCTCAGAGAGTCAGAGTCAGAATCTCAGAGAGTCAGAGTCAGAATCTCAGAGAGTCAGAGTCAGAGTCAGAATCTCAGAGAGTCAGAGTCAGAATCTCAGAGAGTCAGAGTCAGAATCTCAGAGAGTCAGAGTCAGAATCTCAGAGAGTCAGAGTCAGAATCTCAGAGTCTCAGAGTCAGAATCTCAGAGAGTCAGAGTCAGAATCTCAGAGTCTCAGAGTCAGAGTCAGAATCTCAGAGTCAGAGTCAGAATCTCAGAGTCTCAGAGTCTCAGAGAGTCAGAGTCAGAATCTCAGAGTCTCAGAGTCTCAGAGAGTCAGAGTCAGAATCTCAGAGAGTCAGAATCTCAGAGAGTCAGAGTCAGAATCTCAGAGAGTCAGAGTCAGAATCTCAGAGAGTCAGAGTCAGAGTCAGAATCTCAGAATCTCAGAGTCTCAGAATCTCAGAGTCTCAGAGAGTCAGAGTCAGAATCTCAGAGAGTCAGAGTCAGAATCTCAGAGAGTCAGAGTCAGAATCTCAGAGAGTCAGAGTCAGAATCTCAGAGAGTCAGAGTCAGAATCTCAGAGAGTCAGAGTCAGAATCTCAGAATCTCAGAGTCTCAGAATCTCAGAGTCTCAGAGTCAGTCATCAGAGAGTCAGAGTCAGAATCTCAGAGAGTCAGAGTCAGAATCTCAGAAAATCAGAGTCAGAATCTCAGAGAGTCAGAGTCAGAATCTCAGAGTCTCAGAGAGTCAGAGTCAGAATCTCAGAGTCTCAGAGAGTCAGAGTCAGAGTCAGAATCTCAGAGAGTCAGAGTCAGAATCTCAGAGAGTCAGAGTCAGAATCTCAGAGAGTCAGAGTCAGAGTCAGAATCTCAGAGTCTCAGAGTCAGAGTCAGAATCTCAGAGTCTCAGAAGAATCTCAGAATTTCATGAAATAATTAAAAAAAATGCGTGGGGCTCCGCGCAATTTCTATTTCTAGCCAAGTACAGCTAAGCAGCTGGGGGCTGGAATCCGCAGCGCAGGGATGCCCAAGCTTTCTGGGCACCCCCCGCTGCAAATTGCAGCCCGCAGCCGCCCCAGGAGATGGCGCGTTCATTGAAGCGCCATCCTTTGGCGCTGAACCCCGCTCTTCCAGCGGCCCTGGTGGCGATGGCACGCTGGGTAATAAAGAGGTTAGGGCCAGCTTTGTATTATCAGCCGGCCCTAAGCCCGAAATTTATGGCGGTCACGCCAATATTAGACATGACCGCCATGAATTTCTATTAAATTGTTTTAAAAAAAACACAACACAGAGAAAAATTTTTATTAGAAATAAAAAAAAAAGCCATTAGGGACTCCATCTTTAATTAAAAAAATCCTCTTCCGTCCGACGCAGTCCAAAATGCGATGTCCTCTCTGCTCATCCCTGTGCATAGATATAGATGTCTATGCACAGGGAATGAGCAGACTGAGAACAATCTCAGCTCTGCTACATCAGGCAGCAGGCAGGCTCTAGGACCCTGGAGCTGGGGCAGCCAGCACACTGAGCAGACAGGACTCTTATCTGTGCGAGTTTCCCAGCGATTACAGTTGCAAAGTAAACGAGTCCAATGCAAATAAATGACAAAACTAGGATTGCTTCAGGCTGAAGCTTCCGAGACACATCTGTGATTTGTAAATCTCACACTACTCGCTATTACTCGCTTCCCCATTCATTAACATTGGACTCGCTAGACTCGCAACGAGTAGCGAGTCCTGTGCTCGGACTCGCTAGAGTCAAGCGATTCCGAGTAATTTAGGATTCGCCCATCACTACTCAGCACCTATGTTATTTCCTGTATTGGATCATACACAGTAAATATGGTAGACAGCAGTATAAGCAGCCATTTTTACCATAGTACTCATTGTGGCTTCCTTCTTCAGGTGCTCACAGCCTCTTGGTGTTAAAACTCAAAGACAGGTTTAGGATTGTGCAATAATTAAAAAAAAAAAAAAACATAAAATGATTTTTTTCTCCCAGAATATTATTGCAATTATTCTCATGTTTATTTCCTTTGCATGTACTGGAGCAATACAAAAAAAAATAACAGAAAAAATCAGAGAAAAAAGGCAAATTGGACCTAATTTCGTTCAAAACCCAAAAAGGGGCCAGAAAAAATTGTTGACACATTTCAAAATTGTGGATAAACAACTTTGTTTCAAGCATGTGATGCTCATTCACACTCACCTGTGGCAAGTAACATTTGTGGGCTATATGGAAACTACACCTGAAACCAGATAAAAAAGGGAGAAATTGACTGAACTGTCTGCGGACTTGAGGACTAGAATTGTTAAAAAATATAAACAATCTCCATCTCCTGAAATATAGATCGTTCCTTTGTGCACAGTGCACAACATAATCAAGAAGCTCACAACCCATGGCACTGTAGCTAATCTCACTGGATGTAGAGGAAAGAGAAAAAATGTTGAACGTTTGCAACACAGGATAGTCGAGATAATGGATAAGCAGCCCTAATCATGTTCCAAAGAAATTCAAGCTGCCCTGCAGGCTCAGAGTGCATCAGTGTCAGCACAGACTATCTGTCCACATGTGAATAAAATTAGGTAATGAAATGCTATGGAGGAGACTAAGGAGACCCCACTGCTGACAGAGAGTAACCAAAATCCTTCTGGTAAAAGGTCTTTTGGACTGATGAGACCAAGATAGAGTTTTATGTTGAAGCACATCAATCTACTGTTTACTGAAAATGGAACAAGGTTGACGAACAAAATAACAGAGTACAAATATGGTGGAGGCTCAAAGTTGTTTTGGGGCTGTTTTGCTGCCTTTGGCACTGGGTGCTGTAACTGTGTGCAAGACATCATACAATGTGAAGATTACTAAAGGATTTTGGGTGGTAATGTAGAGGCCAGTGTCTGAAAGCTGAGTGTGCATCCTAGGTCATGGGTCTTCCAGCAGGGCAATAATCTCACATATACATCAAGAAACCCCCAGAAATGGATGGAAACAAAGTGCTGGAGAGATCTGAAGTGGCAGCAATGAGTCTGGATCTAGATCCCATTGATCACCTGTGCAGAGATCTGAAAATTGCCGTTGGGAGAAGACTCATCAAATATGAGAGACCGGGAGCAGATTATAAAGAGGACGAAAATCCCGGTGAGAAGAAGCTTGTGGAGGTTATAGGAGGTGGTTGATTGCAGTTATTTATTCCAAAGGATGACCAAACAAATATTAAGTTGAACGTGCCAACAATTTTGTCTTGTCCATTTTTGGAGTTTTGTGTGAAATTACGTCTAATTTACCATTTCATTGTTTTTTTTGTACTGTTCCAATACACACAAAGCAAATAAACATGTGTATAACAAAATATGTGTAATTACAATCGTTTTGTGGGAGAAATACTTCTTTTTCTGGGACAATTTCAAGGGTGTCGACCCTGTGGCCATGACTGTAAAACATGGATACTGAATTTTTCAACTCTTTTTCTGTTTCAACACCGTTGTCTTTAAATTTCTGCCACCATTATGCTAGTGGATGGAGACAAGCTGCTTTGATATTTCTCATACTTGAGAACAGAGAATCATGATGGAATTTTGCTCTCATGTCTCTATGTAGCAGATGTTTACAAGCAGCAGCACAAAGGAAATTATACAGCAATACTGAGCAGTGTGGCTGTGATTCCAGCACTAGAATGGGACAAACACTGCCGAGATCTGCTCCACATCAGTATGTGTTTTTACTTCTCTCTTTCTGTACCCCACTCTCTTTAGCTTTGGCTCAGAGCACCAAGTATGGAAGCGGCTGGCCAACAGATGGCAGAAGCTGCCAGCCAATCAGATGCCTGCAGTTACCGGCATCTGATTGGCCAGCGACTTCTTGTACATGTATAGCGGCTGAGAGAGCTCAGTGCATCTCTCGGTGGCCCGGAATGCGGTGGCACAGCGCAGTGGTGCATCGGTGAGAGTGTGTGAGAGAGAGTGTGTGTGTTTCTTTTAACGGTGATGATGGGGACTCTATGAGGATGATGGGAGCTGCAATGGGATATTGGGGGCTGCAAGAGGATGATGGGGATATTGGGGGCTGCATGGGGATAATGGGTGCTGCAAGGGGCTATTGGGGACTGCAAGGGGATGACGGGGATATTGGGGACTGCATGGGGATGATGAGGGCTGCAAGGGTATATTGTGGGCTGCTAGGGGATGATGGGGATATTGGGAGGTGCATGGGGATGATGGGGATATTGTGGACTGCATGAGGATATTGGGGGCTGCATGAGGATATTAGGGGAGGCATGGGGATTTTGGGGACTGTATGGGGATGATGGTGATATTAGGGTCTGCATGGGAATGATGGGGGCTGCAAGGGGCTATTGGAGACTGCAAGGGGATGATGGGTAAATTAGGGACTGCATAGGGATGATGGAGCCGTCATGGGGATGATGGGGGCTGCAAGACTATATTGTGGGCTGCTAGGGAATGATTGAATATTGGGAGGTACATGGGGATAATGAGGAAATTGGGGACTGCATGGGGATGATGAGGGCTGCAAGGGTATATTGTGGGCTGCTAGGGGATGATGGGGATATTGGGAGGTGCATGGGGATGATGGGGATATTGTGGACTGCATGAGGATATTGGGGGCTGCATGAGGATATTAGGGGATGCATGGGGATATTGGGGACTGCATGGGGATGATGGTGATATTAGGGTCTGCATGGGAATAATGGGGGCTGCAAGGGGCTATTGGAGACTGCAAGGGGATGATGGGTAAATTAGGGACTGCATAGGGATGATGGAGCCGTCATGGGGATGATGGGGGCTGCAAGACTATATTGTGGGCTGCTAGGGAATGATTGGAATATTGGGAGGTATATAGGGATAATGAGGAAATTGGGGACTGCATGGGTATATTGTGGGCTGCATGAGGATATTGGGGGCTGCATGGGGATATTGGGGACTACATGGGGATGATGGGAACTGCATGGGAATGATGGGGGCTGCAAGGGAATGATTATGTTTTACTGTACAGTTTTTTGTATTACTGTAATAATTTTATCGGACTGTAAGTACATATATATGAATATTGTAGCTATTTTTTGGTTGTGGAACAAATCACCTGTGTTTCAAGTATTTCTTATGGAAAATTTGCACTGATTTACAACCGATTTGAATTACAACCACACTCCCAGAACGACTTATGCTCATAAACCAAAGTCCACTGTACAAATATTTTTTTCATTTATTTATACCATTGATTGATGCAAAGTTAGTTTAATTGGCAGTGCCTATTTAAAGCCATGCATATTTCAGAATTTAAAAAAAAATGAACATATTGAACACAAAAGACAAATATGGAAGTAATTTAAATGCAAATTATTTATTTGTCTTATAAAACGCAATGTGGCAAACTTACGAATTCCGCCTTTATGACTACTCCTCCTGTACAATGACTGATAACACCTCTATGTACAGTAAATAACACAGGATCCACCATTCACAATAGGTGATATCACAGCTCACCCCCTCTCCTGTACAATGACTGATAACACCTCTATGTACAGTAAATAACAACAGGATCCACCATTCACAATAGGTGATATCACAGCTCACCTCCTCCTGTACAATGACTGATAACACCTCTATATACAGTAGATAACACAGGATCCACCATTCACAATAGGTGAGATCACAGCTCACCTCCTCCTCGTACAATGACTGATAACACCTCTATATACAGTAGATAACACAGGATCCACCATTCACAATAGGTGATATCACAGCTCACCTCCTCCTGTACAATGACTGATAACACCTCTATATACAGTAGATAACACAGGATCCACCATTCACAATAGGTGATATCACAGCTCACCTCCTCCTGTACAATGACTGATAACACCTCTATATACAGTAGATAACACAGGATCCACCATTCACAATAGGTGAGATCACAGCTCACCTCCTCTTGTACAATTGTTGGGGACACTTTTCCACTGACTTATATTTTCTTTATATATTATATATTTTTACTAATGCTCTAGATGAGAAACAAAAAGTTTTTCCCTTAACCTAGTACCCAATAGATATATCTGCCTGCTGAAAAGAAGATACTGTTGTGTTGAGATGGATGAGAACTGAGAAGATAAGCTGTCCTTGGATGCCTGTGTCATGGAGTATCAGGAGAAACCTGAGATGTTCTATATGCCAGGAGACCAGAGATGGCACCGTGTCAAGAAGGATGGACTCAACAGAGAAGACAAAAGACTAATTATTACTAACAGAGATAAATGTATTAACCTAACTCCACGTAACTCCTATCTAATCCCACCTTGTTCTGGCCAATTCACGCTTAGTCTCTAGAGTATAAAATGCTGTGTACCCGGAAATAAAGTTGTTGTTGCTGTGACCATTGCCATTGCTTAATAAAGCAATTAACATATTATAAGTTTGAACCAGATTCTCCGTCTGATTTACTCTTATCTGGTACCATATGTTCATAGTCTAATTTGGAATGACTGGTGAGGGAGTATATTGTCGCAACGACCCCGACACAATGACTGATAACATCTCTATATACAGTAGATAACACAGGATCCACCATTCACAATAGGTGATATCTCAGCTCACCTCCTCCTGTACAATGACTGATAACACCTCTATATACAGTAGATAACACAAGATCCACCATTCACAATAGGTGATATCACAGCTCACTTCCTCCTGTACAATGACTGATAACACCTCTATATACAGTAGATAACACAGGATCCACCATTCACAATAGGTGATGTCACAGCTCACCTCCTCCTCCTGTACAATGACTGATAGCACCTCTATATACAATAGATAACACAGGATCCACCATTCACAATAGGTGATATCACAGCTCACCTCCTCCTGCACAATGACTGATAACACCTCTATATACAGTAGATAACACAGGATCCACCATTCACAATAGGTGATATCACAGCTCACCCCCTCCTCCTGTACAATGACTGATAACACCTCTATATACAGTAGATAACACAGGATCCACCATTCACAATAGGTGAGATCACAGCTCACCTCCTCCTGTACAATGACTGATAACACCTCTATATACAGTAGATAACACAGGATCCACCATTCACAATAGGTGATATCACAGCTCACCTCCTCCTGTACAATGACAGATAACACCTCTATATACAGTAGATAACACAGGATCCACCATTCACAATAGGTGATGTCACTGCTCACCTCCTCCTGTGCAATGACTGATAACACCTCTATATACAGTAGATAACACAGGATCCATCATTCACAATAGGTGATATCACAACTCGCTTCCTCATGTACAATGACCGATAACACCTCTATATACAGTAGATAACACAGGATCCACTATTCACAATAGGTGATATCACAGCTCACCTCCTCCTGTACAATGACTGATAACACCTCTATATACAGTACATAACACAGGATCCACCATTCACAATAGGTAATATCACAGCTCACCTCCTCCTCCTGCACAATGACTGATAACACCTCTATATACAGTAGATAACACAGGATCCACCATTCACAATAGGTGAGATCACAGCTCACCTCCTCCTGTACAATGACTGATAACACCTCTATATACAGTAGATAACACAGGATCCACCATTCACAATAGGTGATATCACAGCTCACCTCCTCTGTACAATGACAGATAACACCTCTATATACAGTAGATAACACAGGATCCACCATTCACAATAGGTGGTGTCACAGCTCACCTCCTCCTGTACAATGACTGATAACACCTCTATATACAGTAGATAACACAGGATCCACCATTCACAATAGGTGATATCACAGCTCACCTCCTCCTCCTGTACAATGACTGATAATACCTCTATATACAGTAGATAACACAGGATCCACCATTCACAATAGGTGAGATCACAGCTCACCTCCTCCTGCACAATGACTGATAACACCTCTATATACAGTAGATAACACAGGATCCACCATTCACAATAGGTGAGATCACAGCTCACCTCCTCCTGCACAATGACTGATAACACCTCTATATACAGTAGATAACACAGGATCCACCATTCACAATAAGTGATATCACAGCTCACCCCCTCCTCCTGTACAATGACTGATAACACCTCTATATACAGTAGATAACAGAGGATCCACCATTCACAATAGGTGAGATCACAGCTCACCTCCTCCTGAACAATGACTGATAACACCTCTATATACAGTAGATAACACAGGATCCACCATTCACAATAGGTGATATCACAGCTCACCTCCTTCTGTACAATGACAGATAACACCTCTATATACAGTAGATAACACATGATCCACCATTCACAATAGGTGAGATCACAGCTCACCTCCTCCTGTGCAATGACTGATAACACCTCTATATACAGTAGATAACACAGGATCCACCATTCACAATAGGTGAGATCACAGCTCACCTCATCCTGTACAATGACTGATAACACCTCTATATACTTTAGATAACACAGGATCCATCATTCACAATAGGTGATATCACAGCTCACCTCCTCCTGTACAATGACTGATAACACCTCTATATACAGTAGATAACACAGGATCCACCATTCACAATAGGTGATGTCACAGCTCACCTCCTCCTCCTGTACAATGATTGATAACACCTCTATATACAGTAGATAACACAGGATCCACCATTCACAATAGGTGATATCACAGCTCACCTCCTCCTCCTGTACAATGACTGATAACACCTCTATTTACAGTAGATAATACAGGATCCACCATTCATAATAGGGAATATCACAGCTCACCTCCTCCTGTACAATGACTGATAACACCTCTATATACAGTAGATAACACAGGATCCACCATTCACAATAGGTGATATCACAGATCACCTCCTCCTGTACAATGACTGATAACACCTCGATATACAGTAGATAACACAGGATCCACCATTCACAATAGATGATATCACAGCTCACCTCCTCCTCCTGTACAATGACTGATAACACCTCTATATACAGTAGATAGCACAGGATCCACCATTCACAATCGGTGATATCACAGCTCACCTCCTCCCATTACAATGATTTGGTGCAGATCACAAAGTGTGCCCACTATGCTCTTCCATTATGATCCAGGTGGCTTCTTTAAACCAGATCTCTAAACGTTGCTAACAGTAGCTCGAACGGATTGTACTGAAAATAGAATAACAGAAGAAAAGAGAAGTCAATAATCATAATAGTTAAGAAAAGTAAGAATAAGTGTCGCTGTCTGATATCAGTCATCATAAAAGATTATAGATAATAAAAATGTTTTGCAAATAATGATTAATTTACATTTGTGATTATATTTCATTAAAGAGAACATTGTTATTCAATAATTATTTACAGTTATACTTTACAATTTCTAGGATTCTTTTACATGTTTTCTATGTATTTGTAACAAGTGATTATTTATTTACAAATATGCCAGGAAAGTAAAGAATATGATCAGATCAATAGATGGTAAATCACGGGAGACGTGTATTTGTGAGATTGCTGAATGTTCAGGTAATGTCCCGTGGTCTTTCCTTCCCACCGCCCTGTAACCAGCCTCAAGGACTCTCCGTCCGTCCGGCCCGGATCAGCTGTCAGTCCTCTACAGCGTAAAGTTTCTTTTGGTAGAGTTTGGTTCCGGGCTTCCTCTGAGCGACGAGAGCCCGGCCGAGCTATGTGTCTTACACTAATGCCTTCACTACTGTAAGACGAACACGGGAACTTGAGAAATCGCCTGCAGACATACATATGATTATTTCACCAAATTTGCATCTTTTTAACAGTAATGGGGACGGCGCTCACAAATGCTCCCTGTTTCTAAATAGATATTAAGTGGCTGTTTCTAGTTGCAGCCCTCCCAGGGTCTCGGGAGAGCGTCTTCGCAACCCACCCACTCTGCGAGATCTAACCTTGTGCTTAGCCCTCTGGCAGCTGCGCTCAGCTCTTGGCATCTGGCAGAGCCTACAGAAGGGACGGCATCGAGAAAGCTAGCCAAATGATACAGTCCTCACTGGGGAACCTTTATAATGCCTGAGTACATAAGGCTGCCTGCTTCTCCTAAATATTACATGAAAAAATAAGAGCGAGAGAAGAAGGTTTCACAATGAGGGATACCTGCAAGAGACAGATTTACAGGAGTCACTACATTCCCAAACCCATACATTATCAGTCCGGTATGATTTTATATATACAGGAGCATCGCAAGGAATCAGAATATCAAAAAGTTCATTTATATCAGTAATTCAATATATAAAGTGAAACACATATATTATACAGAGTCATCACACACAGAGTGATCTATTTCATGTGCTTAATTCTGTAAATGTTGATGATTATGGCTTACAGCCAATGAAAATCCAAAGGTCATTATCTCAGAAAATTAAAGTAGGGAGGATGAAGGGTTAAAAACTGTGCTGCCATATTCCACGAGACATCAAAGGGTGAATATAGTATTGATTTATTAGTCAACACACATTTCAGGGCTCCCAGAAACGTCACAAATGATGGAAATATGATATTATTCTTTGATGATATTCTAATACATTAATATGCACTAGTATCTATCGATCTATCTATCTATCTATCTATCTATCTATCTATCTACCTATCTGTTTACCTATTTTTCCATCTAACTATCCCTTTGGTATAATATGATACAGATAGAAAAATAATCAGCCCTCAATCAGACATAAAAAGATGTAATGGACTTTTTGTTAACCCATAAAAAACTATCCATTCATCTATCTATCTATCTATCATCTATCTATCTATCTATCTATCTATCTATCTATCTATCTATCTATCTATCTATCTATCTATCTATCTTTTGCTTTATCTATAGCTATATCTATATACAATATCTACCTATTATCTATCTATCTATCTATCTATCTATCTATCTATCTATCTATCTATCTATCTATCTCTTGCTTTATCTATAGCTATATCTAAACAAAAATACCTAATATATCATATCTAATGATAAGTCTTCTATCTATATCATTATCATAATTAATAGTTATATTGGCAATGACTAATTGATGAATAAATGATTAATTAGTCAACATTTTCAGTGTCATCATAAAAACACTGTTGCAATCTTACAGTATATACTCATTTCTAGATTCTTCCTGTATTATGTCGACCACTGTTATTTATTGCCCAAAACTGGGAAAAACCTATTACTCAGATAATAGAGGTAGGGGGACCCAGACAGGTATAAGTCCGCCCAGGTATACAGTAGCCTCCCTTGTAGTATACAGCAGCCCCCATGTGGTATGCAGGCCCAGCAGTATATACAGCAGCCCCAGTGGATACAGCAGCCTTAGGGTACACAGCGTCAGTATCAGCAGCTAAGTTCCCTAGGGTGTGGCCAGGGCTCCCAGGGGTGACACGGCGCCAGGGTTTACACAAGCCCACTCCAGGGTAGTACACGGACTGCCAAGTGGGTAGTACAACAGCCCAGGGTTTATTCACCAAATGCATCCTTAGGGTGATACAGGCACCGGGGTATAATGCCCCAGGTGTAATAATTAAGCAGTTCCAGGTGTATTTACCGAGGCCCAGGGGTAGTACCTGCAGCCCCAGGTGTATACAGCAGCCCTAGGGGTATACAGCAACCCAGGGTAGTACCTAGGCAGTCCCAGGGGTATTGTCACAGCAGCCCAGAGGGTAGTCACACAGAGCCTAGGGGATGATACCAGCCCCTGGGCGTAATATCCAGCAGCCCAGGGGAATACCTGACCCAATGTTACATGAACACAAGCACCGAGGGGTAAGTTTCAAGAGCATCCTGTAGTACACAACAGAGTCCCAGGGTTAACACAGCAGCCCATTATATCACAGATTCCCAGTACAGGACACCAAGGATAGCATCCAGGGTATACACAGCACCCCAGGGGTAATAAGGACACAGTCAGCATAGGGTAATACACAGCAGACTCCATGGGTTAATACAAGAGCTACTAGGCGTAATCATGCATTATCCAAATGGGTAAAACAGCAGCCGGGTAAAACAGCGCCAGGGTGTTATACAGCAGCACCAGGGGTAATATATACAAGTCACCCGGGTTCAGTATCACAGACACCGCCAGGGTATACATGCTACCCAGGGTTATGTAACACAGCCCAGTTCCCTCACTTTTGCCACCACCCTGCGCTCTACATTACGTTCTACTAGTCTATCTCTCGGTCTCGGCTCCGGCTCCTGGCTTCCATCTTTTCTGTGTCTTCCTCGTTGTGACCGGACCATCGCGATGACTTCATCACCAGCTGTTTCACCTGTTTGTCAATGAACACCTAGAAGAAGATGAACCGGAGCGTGAAGTCGCGATCTCCATCGGATAAAAGATGCGACTTGGTTAAATGAAAAGCCAGTCGGTGGCTCAAACAGTGATGGGGACTGTGCTAGTCTGTGTACTACCCTTAGATTTTTTTTTTTTAAATTAATACTTTATGGCGGTAAGTGAGGGAGACTTTATGCCATTTTTAGGCTAAAAACTCGGCTTATACGTGAGTATAACGGAACTTGGGATTTCATTGATATTCTATTCAATTCTAATTCTTATAGCAAGAGCGAGCTGAGTGATTGTTGTTTCATTCTCCTTCGTGTATGTGATAATTCTAATGTAGTAGGTTATCTGCAATCCTGGATGCATATACATCATATATCAAAATTAGAAAAACACTTAATTTCCTCAATATTAAAGTCATTGTGTTGTCCTATGAAAAATCCTTACGTGTAATTTATCAGTATTTTCAGCTTATTTCATAAATTGAATATATTCTAAAGCACGGATAAAAATGTAAATGAATCAATGGAAAAGACACGATCATAATTAGAGAACACTCAGATACCTGCAAGTTATTGGTGTTAATCTGTCATCTGGGGCTAATTTCCTTAATTATCTGATAAACCTATGTAACTGGCAGCCTAACTTTTCCAGTTTGCACTCACTTTACAAAAATGGTGACTTAAACCCTCCAGCAGTAGGTAGTCCAGATGAAGGCCAAAAGGGTCACACCCTAACAGGCAGAACAAAAGAAGTTGTTCATTCCAAGTCTGTGATATCTAGAATATTGCATCTTTACAACATCACAAACTCTTTTCAAGTCCCTCAAAAGGCTGTATACCCTCCAAAGACAAATGCAAGAGAGGACAGGATAATGCAGGGAATCTCCATGGTAATCGTTTCAACACTGCAGCTGGAATAGCTCGCCAGTTCAGCACTGAACAGGGTAAGGATCTGTCTCATCATACAGTGTCACGACATTTAAGAGCATTTGGACTGAAAGCCCACTCTGCAGTGACCAAACCTTTCATTAGAAGAAAGAATCAAAAGGCTAGACTCACCTTTGGTGAGGAGCATGTGGGTAGACAGAGAAGAAGTGGTCCACAGTTGATTTTAGTGAATAAAGCAAGTTTAATTTATTTAGGTCTGATGGGAAACATTATGTTCAAACTGGAGAAAGACTGAACCCAAAGTGTGTAAGGAAGTCAGTGAAAGGTGAAGGAGGAGTTATTTATTTTGAACACTAATTGTTATGGAAAACAATAATATCGTATTAAAATAATTCCATTAATGAAATAATATATTTACATAATACATGGGAAGAACTAGTATCACAAAAGGCAAATTGGTAATAAAGATACAGAAAAATGCTCCATAATGGCAAAAAAAAAGTAACACTACATCATAACTCCTCAGAATTATGGATCCTCCACCATGCTTAACTGATAGTAGGGTGTTCTTTTCCTTATAAGCTTCATTGCACCACTAAAAATGGTTCTATTTTTGTTTCATTTGTCCACAGAACATTTTCCCGAAGGATTGAGGTTTGTCAAGGTACTTGAATAGGAAACCGGGCACTGAGCCTTTCTGAGGTTTCACCTTTGTCAAGGAACTCTTTGGCTAAAATCAGTTCTTTCTTTTTAAATCTTTTCTTTGGCAATGGTTTCTTCTTTGGCCTTTGCCCATAAACTCTGCTTGGTTTAGCGTGCGGCGTATGGTACTTGTCAAAACCATGACTCCAGACTGTTCGAGGTTGGGCTTAAGGTCTTTGGATATTTAATATGGTGCTTTTTTCACCATTCACACCAACCTTTGAATACATCTACTGTCAATGTTCTTCTGTCCCCATGTCCAGCGAGGTTTTGATGGTTGCATGCTTGGCAAACCTCCTAATAACATTGCGCACTGTTGACTGGCGTCTTTGGAGATGACCTCATAGCCTTTGGAAGTCTTGTGTTTGCTAACAATAGCAATCCCAATGTTCTCTCCATTGTCTTCAGCATTGTGGCAAAGGAACAAGGCCTAACATCTGGCTTTTCACAACACTGAAGTCATCATTCATTGGCTAATTCAAGTCACATGGGCACCGATACTTTATCACAGGTGATTTTCATTTGTGATTTACCTCAGGTTAGTCAAAATATGTTTCCATGCTAATTTAATGTAAAGGTGCCAATACCAGCGTCACAGCAAGCTTTAAGTTTTTCTATATTTTTCCCTCCCAATGCTTTTGTTTTATATTGTTGTTTATCATTTGATCTTTTGTATTTAACACGAGTCTCTATATAAAAAAGATGTTTCACTAAATTTATTTTTTCCAGGAGATATTCCACGTTATGTACTGTATCTTCATGGGTGCCAATAACGAAGAGCAGGACTGTATATACTATTGTGAGGCAGCGCTCACTGAACGTGTTGGGGTATACTCACTTGGCAGATTGACGCACACAGCAATGGTTTCTATATAAATGGTCCATTCGGTTTATTCACAACCGTAAACTACTTTAGGCAAAGTGAACATTATAGAATTGACATACTGTCCATTATCTTCAGTGGACACGTTCGCACTCTTTACAGAAATGTATCTGACCTATTAGTCCATTTCAAGAGTGGTTATGTCTGTTCAATTAGTGCCCATACAGTAGGTCCCCATGCTCTGGGTTTGCAGCTTTGCAGACTTCACAGAGTGGTTCCAGCCCGTCTAATTGTCCAGGGAGTCACTACTGGCATCCTCAAATTTACTAAAAGACTGACTGGCACACCTATCAAAATGTGAATAGGTGCTAGTAGAAAAAAAAATCATGACTACAGAGAGTTATTCCGCTGCATAGAACACTAAGAATTAAAAAGGTCTATGGCCTGCAGTGGGAACATTAGAAAAAAAGGAAAAATATTACTGGGATCCCCAGCCAGGTACCTCAACTTGCTCCATATTCACCCTGTTGCTACTCCAGACCCTCAGTAGCTTTCGGTCGATTTCTGGACTCTCAGGAACTACAGCCAGCTTCAGATCCACACATGGTCTATCCACTATGAGCTCAAACAGGAACTCTGCAGGACCGGTCTGACATCAGATCATATGATACATAACTAGTCTCACTATATTAATGATTATATATTAATATATAATATATATTACTGAATGTTTGGTATCCATTTTGTTGTAGTCATGTCCATTATAACCCCTCACAGCTGGTTTTAATAGTATATAGAGGCATGCAAACCCACACATACAGCATTACACCACAAGAGAGGCACACGGCTAGGACCCAATATAATGAGAAAGACTGTGTCGTGGTTATCGGGCTCTTGACGCAGTGGCCACTGCTTTAAGCTAAGATTTCTCCATTTTCTTTAGATTCACCAGCAGTTTCTGCCATGTCTTTTTTCCCTATGTCTTTGTTAGCTGTGCAGACAGCCCTGCTATTCACATTCAGCCATTATGCTATTCCCTATACATATACTGTCTAGTGTTGCAGCGGATTTTCACTTTAAATGTCAGGTTTTTTTCTTGCTTGCACCTAGACATAAGGTGATGCCAGTCCTTTACTATATATTTGTATCACTATATTAATGAGACATACTTATGGGAAGTATGTGGTTAGCCAGACCCACCCAACTCTTTGACTAAAACCAGCCTTTAACATTAAATAAGATTCCTTGTGCCATCTAGTTTTGCATCGCAACAGATATCCATCTGTGTGAACACTCAGGCCATTTACAATATTGCCGGTTGATACCTCACAATATATTGAGATATTTGTGACAAATTATATTTATTCCTAGAGGAAAAACTTTCTGAAATCCAAAAATGCAAAGAGCAGTACATAATAAGAAAGATGTGAAAGTATGAGTGTGTGAATAAATGTATAGGAAAAGAATTTAGTCTACAATAATGTTGTGCAAAAATGAATGAAAATAGGAATGTGTGGAACAAATAAAAAGAACTATGTAAAAAGTGTGTAAGCAGACCGCTGCGATAAAGTGATGAAAAATAAGATGTTCAGGGTAAAATATATGATAAAGTCTAAAAAAATAACATTATAATTCAATAAATGCAAAGTGTGAAAATGTGAAATCTACATTTCTGTCGGGGCTTCTGTTCATCACAACAACTGATTTTAATTAAGGCGCTGGGTGCGTTACGTTCTGCCATTCGGTGACCCATTCCCTCTCATTTCCTGATTTGTACAGACAGACTGACGGAGATTTTCTTTCCAATTTGTTGTTCTTGTAATTGAAGAACCTTCAAAATAATTTTTTTAGAAAATGAAAAAACCTTCAGATAAACATCTCAACGTTACAATGTAACATTAACCAAGATTGCGTAAACGTCCCTCCGCCTGCTCCATAGCTGGAATAAATGTTCAGAACTAAATTTATGGTGGGGGGAAAGTTTAACATCTTAAAATAATTGGATTCTTGGAAAGTGTTTTGGTAATTGGGATTATAATTGTGGACAATACCAAAGGAATGTATTTAAACCCACAACTTTTATAACATTTGCAAATAAAGGAAAATAGAATAAGTACAGTACCGTATATTATTAAATAAAAATGTTAACTAAAGAACAATAAAATCTAAAATAACTTGGAAACAAAAATCCAAACTGAAAAACCTATTTCAGTTAGGGATGAGCGAGTATATTTGCAAGTATTCGGTTCTCGGCGAGTAATGTGGTACTCGCAGTACTCGGGACATAGTGAGTATTTCACTGCTCGCCTCACAATATTCGGATCTCCTGCCCAGCATGTTAGCCAATCACAGAAATGTCGCAGCCTTCTTGGTTGTGGCATTACTATGATTGGCTGACCACCCAGCGTCATACATGAGTCACAGCCTATGACGGTTAGGCTCTATATAAGCCCTGCCGCCGCCATATTCTGCACATTGCATGCAGAACACAGCTAGTGTAGGGAGAGTGTGAGCAGCTGATAATGAGTGTTGTGCTTTTGCAAATCGTCAATAAATCATCTCCAAACCACAAAAGCTCTTGTGGGAGCTACCAGTATTGTAGTACTAGGTGACTGTAGTGCAGGGATACAGGCTGGAGTGTTACAGTATACATAGTACCTCAGTATCTCAGCTCTTCTCAGAGCTGAATGAATAAGGTTAGGGAGCAGTGAGTTTTCCCAGCTATTTTTGGGGTCACATTAACCCCTGCAGGCCAATTTTTTTGCAGTGGTTATCACACCGAATAGCATGCACGGTACTGCACAACTGAGACGCTGTCTTCTGTGGTGACCGGCGAGCAAAATCTGCGGCTTTTGCCTCAGGGCAATTTTTTTGCCGCTGCGATGCTGTTAGCACACCAATGTTATATACATCTTCACCATACTTTTTTTTAACATTTACACATTAAGACTGTGTTTTTTGATGCATATTTTTAAGCATGCATTTTTTTCTGCACTGTCCACTGGGACAGTGAAGAAGCATATTTTAAAAAGAAAAAAAGGGTCCCTGATGTTAATTCTTGTCTTCTCTATTCAATGAGATAGAGATACAAGGGAGCCCTATTTTTCTTAAAAAAACCTAAATAAAATTGACATGGGTTTCGCCATATTTTTGTATGGTAGCCAGGTACTGCAGGCAGGTACGGGCTGTCCCCAAACCCCAGCAGCTTAGTTGTACCTGGCTGGGAATAAAAAATAGGGAAGCCCTTTTTTTAAATGATTTCATGAATTTCATGAAATAATTTTTTTAAAAAGACATGGGCTTTGCCCCATTTTTGTGTCCAGCCAGGTACAACTAGGCAGCTGGGTCTGGAATCTGCATTGCAGGGTGGCCCAAGCTTTCTGCCCCCCCCGCTGAGAATTGCAGTCCACAGCCGCTCCAGAAAATGGCGCGTTCATAGTAGCATAGTAGCACCATCTTTTGGTGCTGTATCCGACTCTTCCGGGGCCTTGATGCCGGGTGGCTCACTGGGTAATAATGGGGTTAGGGCCAGCTTTGCATTATCAGCTGGGCCTAAGTCTGAAATTAATGATGTCACACCAATATTAGACATGACCATCATGATTTTCTAGTAAAGAGTTAAAAAAAACACAACACAGAGAAAAAGTTTTTTATTAGAAATAAAACAAAACACAATTAGTGACTCCATCTTTATTCAAGCAAAAAACTTCTGTAGTAGTCCAAAGGAGATTTTCTTCTTTAGCTCTGCTACATCTCTACCAGCACACACATCTGCTGGTAGAGACGTCGCTGAGCACCCGACCGTGGGAAAGTTCATCTGAGTTCATGCTGTGTCAAGCGTGAACTCAGATGAACTTTCCCATGGCACCGCAATTACTGCCAGAAGTGAGGTGAGAGAAGGGCTGACTTCCGGCTGTGTTGGCAGTGACTTTAGAGTCGGGGTCCCACCAGCTATTTTTGTTTAGTTTGAAACAGCCGGCGGTCTTATCGAAAAAGCCGGCAATTGCAAGAGATTAAAATCAGCTGATCATTTGAAATAGCTAGCGGTCTTTTAAAAAAGCCGGCGGCTCACTTTCAGGCAGGGGAGCGGGTACGGAGTTGGGCGCAGAGGACCGGGCGGAGAATGGGGGTTCAGAAGGGAACAGTTTAGGATTGGGCGGGGGAGTGAAGCACTGGGTAGCGGGGAGCGAAGGACTTGGTGGGGGAGCATGCATCATAAGTGATTGTTTAAAAACTGGCAGCTTTTTATTGCCTGGCTTTTAAGCAATCATGCACCCATTTCAGCCTTTTCTTCAGGCCCCCAGACCACTTTGTAGGGTCCAGCAGCATATTACTCGCATTTCCCATTGACTTACATTGGACTTGCTACTCGTAATGAATATCCGAGTGTTCCGACCTACTCATTACGAGTATAGCGAGTCTGAATATTTCACTACTTACTCATCCCTGATTTCAGTTTTTGCTGCTGTGAATATAACACTAAATGGCTGAAATATCTTCCATTATAGTCTAGACCTTGAGGTCTCATACTTATCTGGGTATAAGGGTCACACAGGACCGTAACTACAGCAGGTGAAAGGGTTGCAATTGCTCTCGGTCCCTGGAGCCTAGGGGGACCCAAAAATCCCTTTGGCCTATACAAAAAGATATTGCTATTAAAGATTTGCAACAATTGAGGACCCCGTTGGAGCACATGAGCTTCACATTACACAACCGGGGCCACACATAGATAAAATTTGAATTTGGGGGTCTCATTCTCATGTAGGGCAAAGTGACATTTTTATTAATGCCGTATTTTTTTCTATAAAACTTTTGATAACTTTTTTTTGAACATTTTTCACTCGTTTAGTTTATTTATTTTTATGTGGCATTCATTGTATGGGTCATATCACAGTTTTATAGCTTGGGTCATTATGCATGTGGTGATAAGAAATGTGCAATTTTTTTGTTTATTTTAGTTCATATATAAAACAGCATTTTTAGAGGGAAAAATATGTCATGCCTTCTTTAAATTTTTTTTTTTACATTTTATCCACTTCTTGTATGTATTATCATCTTACAATTATCACCATATAGTCATTTTGGCCAACATCTTGCAGTAATGCGCCCCATCTTGGTCCCCATCTTGTAGTAATATCCCCATCCTGGCCATCTTATAGTATTATCCTCCATCCTCATCCCCTGTTGTAGTAATGAGCTCATTCTTGTCTCCTTGTTGTAGTAATGTGCCCATCCTTGTCCCCCATGTTGTATTAACATGTGTTTTCCTGGTCTCCTTTTTGTAGTAATGTCCTCCTTCTGTTCCCCATCTTGGAGTTATATGCCATCCTGGTCTGTTTCTTGTAGTAATATCCCCATCCTTGTCCCATTCTTGTAGTTATGACCCAATCCTGGTCCTCATCTTTTAGTAATGTCCTTATCCTGATCCCCTTCTTGTAATAATGTTCGTATCCTGGTCCCTTTCTTGTAGTAATGTCCTGACCCTGATCCCCATCTTGTATTAATGTCCCAATATTGGTCCCCTTCTTGTAGTAATGTCCTCATCCTGGTCCCCTTTTGTTAGATATATGCCAAACATGATCTCCATCTTGTACTAATGTCCCCATCCTGGTTCCCTGGTTAGTAATGCGCCCATCTTGCTCCCCCTCTTGTTATGATGTCCTCACATTGGTCCTCGTGTTTTAATAATGTTCCCAAGGATGCTACATTCAACTGAAAGAAGTGTGGTTGTCGGCTGCCTCCTGGACTGGGCCTCTATCCTCAATGAGTCTATGATGCCTGCAGACCACATGAAGTAGTCTAAGGGGCCACGTGTTTGAGTTTCCGAATCTATAGCATTGATTTAAAGAGTGACAATGCAACAGGCTACATAAAAAGATGTACAATAGACATCAATAGACATTTGCCAAAATAACAGAAAGGAGGAGAAACAAGCAATGAGGTGCAATCGTCATGAGAGTATTGCGTGCTGCCATATGGGTCCATAGGCAGACATCATAGTCTACACTTGTCACGATAGGTTTTGGACTTGAGTCTAATTTCCTTGTTGAGACTTCACATTAAGTGCACTTTCCTTTGGTGCTGCTAGGGTTAAGGTCAATTTAACTGCATGCATCATTGATTACCTCTCCTTGTGCTTCTGCCTGGGGACCAAACCCATCACCTTTAAATAGCCCCTTGTATCAACGGAGGGTACTGGTTGTAGAGAATCCATACTCTCTTACTAGCCACTGAGGAGGAATATTTCTACTGGAGATTCCCTTGTTGTTTTGTAGTCCAGCTGTTGGAGACTTCATTCCTGGTGTCTGACTGGAGACAAAAAGTTGGAGTTATATCCTTTGGAGTTTTCTCCTGTATGTTTTCCTTCCCTAAGTGTTGATTAGTGAAAAAGAGGGAGTAGCGCACTCGCCGGCCATATCACTAGTGAGGGTAAGCTCAGAGCTAGCAAGGGATTAGGTATCCTGCTCAGCGATGGGGTGAAAGAGCCCGTAAAGGCTCAATCAGGAGCTTAGGATACAGCCTCAAGTGAGTACAGGAGGTATCCCATCCCACGCTCCCTAACAGCAGGGCGCAACATTGTATTGTGTCCCCAGTGTTCACTTATGTGTGATTGCACTCGTTGGGCACTCCTCTGTACCTGGAAGAACCCAGGTAAGTCACAGCATGACAGCACTAGAAATAATGCTTTTTTTGTTATATGGAATGAGAGGAACCAAATTAGTAGCCTATTTTCATGCTTTCGAACTCTTTTTCCTAAGAGCCACCAACAGAGCATATTTTCAGGATTTCCTTAGTATTGCACAGATAATAGTTTCATCAGCTGCAGAGATGATGATTCCAACACATATGCAATACTAAGGAAATCCTGAAAACATGCACTGTTGGTGCATGTTATATAGAAATCTTGTTGAGCTTACTATTCAGCCAAATAAATAATTAAATGAACAAACAACATGGGTCCCTCCCCATTTTTGATACCCTGCAAAGGTAAAGCCGACAGCTGGGGTCTGATATTATCAGGCTGGGAATGTTCATTGTTAATGGCTGCTTCTAAGCCTAGAAATACCAGTACACAGCTGTCCCAGAAGTGGAGCATCACACAATGCTCCAATTCTGGCACTTTGTTACAGTTCTTTCCAATGCCCTGGTGCGGTGGAAAATGGATAATAGTTTTTGGGGTTGATTTCAGCCATGTAGTGTCCAAAAAGGCATCATGCATCAAGCCCTGGTGTTAGTAATGGAGAGATATCTATCATACACCCCCATTACTAACCCAGTAATACATAAAAACTACAAAGAAAAATACTTCTTTAAACTAAACACTCCCCAAAACCTTCCCTCATTCCCAACTGTATTACCCAAAGAATGGTTTAAAAATATCCATGCAGGGAAATCCATGTTCCAGGGAATCCCCGTAGTCCACCAAATCTGTAATAGTCCACAAATGAAAGCTGGAAAAAAACATAAACATACAAACACAGAGAAATAAAACAAGACACTAACCATCATTCACCATTTTATTAAAAAAATAAAAAATTCCTTAGCAGGTCTAATGCAGTTTAGTGATTCCATCAAACATTGAAGAAGAGTTTTGTACTCAGCTTTCTAAAGAAGTCCGATAAAAAATGGATCTGGTGCTTTGGATTTGGAAAAGAGAACCCTGCAAAGTCCCATGTTAATGTGAACCTGTCAGCAGTAAGGCCTTATATACATCATTCTGGAATACTGTATATAAGTCCTCAGGCCAATCTGTAAATATAAAAAATAGCTTTTATTATACTCACCTACCGGGTGGTCAAGTTCTATGGGAGTCACTAGTCTTGATCAGATGCCTCTTCCCTTCTTGTGTATGTAACAGAGAATAAACAGAGCATGGGGCGCTCATAGAGTTATACCTGATGGTCTAGTGTTGTTTCTATTACAGCGGGGATCCACTCACCTATCCGGGTTTTGCACCCTTGCACAACCTCAGAAGAAACCTGTAGTTAGTGAGGAGCCAGCCATCAGGCTGTGGGGCGTGGATTCCAAGTTGTCACCTGATGAAGGCAGTATTCAGCCACCGAAACGCATTGTGTGCGTAGCATTCAAAATAAAGGTCTGTATATTTACATTAACCTTTTGCCTCTTTTGTGTGCCCAGCACTCCGCCTGATTGCAGTGTTGTCTTCATTTCTTCTTGTGTATAACATTTTCTCCGTCATCCATTCACTGACCTTCATTCCTCTCCTGCACATGTGCACTTCTCTCTGCCCTGCTGATGGCAGAGCAAAGTGCTGTAGTGCACAGGTGTGGGGAAAGGTCAAAGAACGCCCAAGAATTGCACATGATCGGGCATTCTTTGACTTTTCCCTGCACCTGTGCATTACAGCACTTTGCTCTGCCATCAGCAGGGCAGAGAGAAGTGTGCATGTGCAGGAGAGGGGTCATTGAATGGATGATGTGGTATGCGTTATTAACAATAAGCAGGGAAGGAAGATGACGATCACAAGAGAGGAGCGACACCCTCCAGGTGAGTATAACAAAAGCTGTTTTATATCATTACACAGATCAACCTGGGGTCTGGTGCCTTACATACAGCATTCTAGAATGCTATATCTAAGGGATTACTGCTGGTGGCCACTGCTTATATCAGAAAAAAATGGTGACAGGTTCCCTTTAAGTATCTCTGAGGTGCACATTCTCTATTCTTCATGAAATCCTACAGTCTTGTTCTCAGGATCCAAAGACCCATTTTCAGGATCGCCGGGGGTCATACAAGTCAGACCCTCAGCGATCAATATATTATCCCCTATTCTGTGAATAAGGGATAACTTTCAATTATGGGAATACTTTTTAATGACCGTTATTTATATTCCCAATAAAAAAGACAAGTTTTCTATTAAATGCAAATTACTAATATGATGAAAAACAAAAAAGGGCTAATTCCGTGCCAAATGTAAACTTTAGAAGTGCATTATTTAGAACAATGCAAATCACAAAGCAATAAAAGACACATTAGAAAATATGCAAAGCTATTTCACATTTCTCCGAAGACTGCGGGGGATTAAAAAGTCACAGTGTTAACAAAGTGATTTAGAACGTGCCACTAAATTGGGCCGTTTGTATAAAAATCTCCATACTGAATCTTTTCGCTTTAGCTTCTTCTCATTACATTATATAACATTAGCAGTTGTGAAGCAGTCGACCAGATATTGCTATTACACCCGATTTATCTACCATTCATTTTCACGCAGATGCTATCACCAGTAATTTTCTTGACTTGCGTTCTGAGTCCAGAGTCTACAATGAGCACTGAGTCTTTTAATTAGTCCCTCCTGCTAATTTAGGCACTGGGTCAAAATTTCGAAAGGAAGAGGCCTCTCCAGGGTATCACATCCTGAGTCAGAATTGGGAAAGTAGAATTCGGCATGTGCACACAAGCATACATAATAAACTGCGCTGGCAAAAGGGAACACTCTAATTGTGATAGATTTAAAATATTTTCTGTATGTGATGATTAGGAACTGATTGTTTCATTGGCCTGAATTCACTTTGTAAGCAACATAACGTAATTGAATAATACACGCCAAATGACATAAGATCCTCACTGGCTTTTCATTCTATGTATTATATTTGTGCATGCATTTTATATATGTGTGCTGTGTATGTCACAATATATACTTCTTGCTATACTACCCTACCTGGCAGTGTCAGACTCTGGCAGCATGGACCCACCAGTAACATTTACCTTGGGGGCCCACTACTAACATTACCTCTGTGGACCCACCAGTAACATTGACCTTGGGGGCCCACTACTAACATTACCTCTGTGGACCCACCAATAACATTGATCTTGGGGGTCCACAAGTAACATTAACTCTGTGGACCCACCAGTAACATTGACCTTGGGGGCCCACTACTAACATTAACTCTGTGGACCCACCAGTAACATTGACCATGGGGGCTCTCAAGTAACATTAACTCTGTGGACCCACCAGTAGCATTGACCTCGGGGTCCCACCAGTATCATTAACTCTGTGGACCCACCAGTAACATTGATCTTGGGGGCCCACAAGTAACATTAACTCTGTGGACCCACCAGTAACATTGACCTTGGGGTCCCACCAGTATCATTAACTCTGAGAACCCACTAGTAACATTGACTTTAGAAACCCACCAGTAACATTGACTCTGGGAACCACTGATCGACTATATGCAACTATTACATTCACAAATTTACCTATGCTTCTATATAATATATACTGGGTAGTTTGTAAACAATTTTGGAACATATCAAGCCAGATATGTCACTTTTGAAGAAAGGATCACCAAGCTATGACATGCTTGCTTTGGACACATCATACAAAGTAAAAAATAACTAGAGAACGACATTATGGTAGGAAGAATAGAAGGAACAAGGCGAAGAGGAAGACCAGGAACCCAAATGGATAGATACTGTCAGGTTAATGGCGGAGAAGACCCTGGTGGACCTATCTAGGTTTGGAGAAGATCCTGGTGGATCTATCCAGGCTCCACAAGATATATCTTCCTATTGAGTGTTCATGACTGGGGAAGGACATCATGGTTGTAAGAGTAGAACGAACAAGGCAAAGAGGAAGACCAGCAACCTGGTGACTTGATACTGTCAAGATTAGGGATGGGCGAATCTACTCGCTAGGACTCGTTACTCGGCGAGTAGTAAGGGACTCGCAGGACTCGGTACTCTGCGAGTTTCCCAGTGATTACTCGCACGAGTCCAATGCAAATCAATATCAATCCTAGTTTTGTCAGAAACGCTGACAAAACTAGGATTGCCATTGTTTGCATTAGACTCGTGCGAGTAATCACTGGCTACTGTGCCAGTGATAGCAGGGAAACTCGCAAAGTAACTGCTGTTTCTTTGCGAGCCGAGTCCAGCTGTCTTCTCTGTGCAGCTCCAGGGTCCTAGAGCCCGCCTGCTGCCTGATGTAGCAGTGCTGAGATTGTTCTCAGTCTGCTCATTCCCTGTGTACAGACATGAATGTCTGTGCACAGAGATGATGTAGCAGAGCTGAGATTGTTCTCAGTCTGCTCATTCCCTGTGTACAGACATCTATATTTATGCACAGGGGATGTAGCAGAGAGGACATCGCGTTTTGGACTGCGTCGGACGGAAGAGGATTTTTTTAATTAAAGATGGAGTCCCTAATGGCTTTTTTTTTTATTTCAAATAAAAATTTTTCTCTGTGTTGTGTTTTTTTAACCCTTTATTGGAGATTCTTAGTGGCTGGGTCAAACGTGGCCTGACATTAAGAATCTCGGGCTTAATACCAGCTTGTATAACAAAGCTGGTATTAACCCCTTTATTACCCAGCGTGCCACCGCCACCAGGGCCGCTGGAAGAGCGGGGTTCAGCGCCAGAGGATGGCGCTTCAATGAACGCGCCATCTTCTGGGGCGGCTGCAGGCTGCAATTTGCAGCGGGGGGTGCCCAGAAAGCTTGGGCATCCCTGCGCTGCGGATTCCAGCCCCCAGCTGCTTAGCTGTACCTGGCTAGACATAGAAATTGCGCGGAGCCCCACGCATTTTTTTTTTTATTATTTAATGAATTTCAGAGTCAGAGGCTCAGAGTCAGAGTCTCGGAGTCGGAGTCGCCTCGGAGTCAGAGTCGCCTCGGAGTCGGAGTCGCCTCGGAGTCGGAGTCGTCTCGGAGTCGTCGTCGTCTCGGAGTCGGAGTCGGAGTCGTCTCGGAGTCCGAGTCGTCTCGGAGTCGAGTCGGAGTCGGAGTCGTCTCGGAGTCGAGTCGGAGTCGTCGTCGTCTCAGAGTCGGTGTCGTCTCGGAGTCGGAGTCGTCTCGGAGTCGTCTCGGAGTCGAGTCGGAGTCGGAGTTGTCTCGGAATCGGAGTCGGAGTCGTCTCGGAGTCGGAGTCGTCTCGGAGTCGGAGTCGTCTTGGAGTCGGAGTCGTCTTGGAGTCGGAGTCGTCTCGGAGTCGTCTGAGTCGGAGTCGTCTCGGAGTCGGAGTCGTCTCGGAGTCGGAGTCGTCTCGGAGTCGGAGTCGTCTCGGAGTCGGAGTCAAAAAAATGCGTGAGGCTCCGCGCAATTTCTATGTCTAGCCAGGTACAGCTAAGCAGCTGGGGGCTGGAATCCGCAGCGCAGGGATGCCCAAGCTTTCTGGGCACCCCCTGCTGCAAATTGCAGCCCGCAGCCGCCCCAGAAGATGGCGCGTTCATTGAAGTGCCATCCTCTGGCGCTGAACCCCGCTCTTCCAGCGGCCCTGGTGGCGGTGGCACGCTGGGTAATAGAGGTTAGGGCCAGCTTTGTATTATCAGCTGGCCCTAAGCCCGAAATTTATGGCGGTCACGCCAATATTAGACATGACCGCCATGAATTTCTATTAAATTGTTTTAAAAAAAACACAACACAGAGAAATTTTTTTATTAGAAATAAAAAAAAAAGCCATTAGGGACTCCATCTTTAATGAAAAAAATCCTCTTCCGTCCGACGCAGTCCAAAACGCGATGTCCTCTCTGCTACATCCCCTGTGCATAAATATAGATGTCTATGCACAGGGAATGAGCAGACTGAGAACAATCTCAGCACTGCTACATCAGGCAGCAGGCAGGCTCTAGGACCCTGGAGCTGCACAGAGAAGACAGGACTCTTATCTGTGCGAGTTTCCCAGCGATTACAGTTGCAAAGTAAACGAGTCAATGCAAATAAATAACAAAACTAGGATTGCTTCAGGCTGAAGCTTCCGAGACACATCTGCGATTTGTAAATCTCACACTACTCGCTATTACTCGCTTCCCCATTCATTAACATTGGACTCGCTAGACTCGCAACGAGTAGCGAGTCCTGGGCTCGGACTCGCTAGAGTCAAGCGATTCCGAGTAATTTAGGATTCGCCCATCACTAGTCAAGATAACAGTAGAGAAAAACCTGGTAGACCTATCTAGGCTCGCACAAGTTAGATCTTCCTACAGAACATTTATCCCTCAAATCACCATGACTCCTGAAGGCCGATAAATAATAATAATAGTTTGTAAAATTAATGATGAGAGGATTCCTTTGTCTGTACTTCATGAAACAAGTATATTGTGTCAACTATTGATCATGTTTGTGAAGTAAGTGATGTACTACTGAAAAGTGACCCACCAAAGGATTCCCCTACTCTCCTGTTGGCCAGTCCAAGTCTGCTACCAGGGCTGTTTAGAGATACCTCATCTCTGGATACTGGTACCACATGTTTTGGTACTTTTTGATGATATATTCATATGTCACATGATAACCACAGCTGCCTTTAAAAATGTCGCCACAATGACCTCCGCTTTCTAGTGGATAGAGGTGTACCTCTAGCAAGGACTAATTCTGACTGGAGGCAGAAAAGAGAAGCACAACCGAGCAGAGGAGCTGAAAAAACTTTGATTAAGGGCTTCAAAGTTTTTATTAAAATCAGAGTTAAGAAGTTTGGAAAAAATGAAAGCCTAGTGGTGATCTTATTACAATATACACATATATGAAAGAACAGTAGAGAAATCATGCTAAGGCCTCTTTCACATGAACGTGTTTGGGATACTTGTGGCATCCACTTTTTTCCCGGATGAGAAGTACCCATTATAATCTATGGTGCTGCCCACATGTCCATGTGAACCACACAGAGACATGTCAATTTTTTTCTGGCAGCACATACAACAAGATCCAATAGACATCGAATTGGTCTGTGAAAAACATGTACAGCACAAGGATGCTATCTGTATGCCATCCTTGTGTTGTACATGTTTAACATTGAAAGTATAGGAGAGGTTTTCTAAAGCCTTTACTTCTTTAGCCATATAGAAAAAACAGGGATGGCACAAGGATGATACATGGATGGCACATGTTTTTAAAAATGTACACATAAATAGGTGATTAACTATAAAAATGGGCTGCCCCACAAATATATTGCACTAATCATATTATTTAACACTGTGTAATTACAATTGCTTATTTTGTCTTTCTACCCAGTAAATTTTTCTCTTTTCATTGCTCAGTATAGAATCAGGAAGTCACTTGTCCCTGCATGAGTCATCCCACTCTTCAACTGCTGACCCAGTTGCTCCACTCCTCCCCTTGCCATCGGTACTTTCAGTGATGACTTATGCAGGGAAAAGTGAATTCCACTTTCTACATAGAGCTAAAAGAATTCAGACTGTTTTAAATCATGTGATATCAAAGATCTAATAGAAAATAGATGAATTAACTGGGTTGAAGGGCAAATGAGCACTTGTAAGTATACAGATTTATATAACACTAGCTGTACAGCCTGGCGTTGCCCAGTCGTAATGTCCATATATGTTTGTGATGCACATATATGGTAACATCGCCCATATGTGATAATGTATGTGTGTGTATGTATCATAGCCCCACCCCTCACAGTAGCCCCTCCCCTTTAATATCACCACCCATGTATAGACCCACCCCTTCATAGTTCCAACCCTTCATATAGTCCAGAGGGTGGGCCTATGTGGAGGAGGCAGTGATATGTGGATATGCAGGTTGTGAAGTGGGCATGGCTATGTGGAGTGGGCATGATTTTGTGGAGTGGGCATGGCTATGTGGAGTGGGCATACTATGCTTAGTGGGCGGGGCTAATGCCACATGCACACACACATGCATACATACACTCAGCATTATATATTAGATGATGATTGTAATATATTAATAGGATACAATTTTTATGGGAGTGCTTTTCATTAAATATATTACAGGTTATGTGTACTATATTCTGTGATGGGACATTGATCCAAGGAACTTGTCTGATTTTTATATGTGGAGTGGGGAAGGATTTTTTCTCCTAATATAGGGCAGTTGTGATTTGCCTCATTGGGTTTTTGCCTTCCTCTGGATTTGTGTATTTTCTCAACTATGAAGCTGTGAATTTCTCAAGATCCAAATCATACATGCTACCCTTCACAAGCTGCAATTCACATCACAACCACTGAGTAGCCATATAAAGCCACATGTAACATACACATCTCCCAGTAGAGTATCACAAAGTCATGTTTGTTTTATTTAAAGCTATTCATCTTGTAGAATTTAGAAAACTTTTAAAATTCCAATTGTTCAGATTTACAGATTTTTCTGGGAAATAAGGCTACCTTCACATTTGCGTTCCCCTCCGAAGCGTTATGCAGAGGGGATCCGCAATGTGACCGCAGCACCGCAAGCCCCTATCTTTATAATGGGAGCGGACGGTGCTGCGTAATGACCGTGCGCACCAATTCACTGACACGTGATCTGTGCGCAGGCGGATGCCTGCGCACAAATCACCCAGTCTCGTCCGCACCACGAACGCAACATGTTGCATTTCTTGTGCGGATGAGACTGAGTGATTTGTGCGAAGGCATCCGCCTGCACACAGATCACATATGGCAGTGAATGGGTGCGCACGGTCATGCGCAGCACCGTGCTCTCCTATTATAAATATAGGGGCTTGCGGTGCTGCGGTCACATTGCAGATCCCCTCTGCAGAACGCTGCGGAGGGGAACGCAAATGTGAAGGTAGCCTAAGATATGCGGTAAATCAATTTGAATTTGATAGGAATCAAAATTATTCTAGAGCCCTGAATAGCCTTGAAAAATGTGCATCACAATATTCTGTTTTCCTTACACACTATTTGTAGACTTTCCTTAGTGTTTTATGGCTTTCCTTCCATATGTTTGTGGATAAGTTGTGAGCTGTGATGTCATCTCACTATCCAGATCCACCACTAAATGGCTGCTACATTTTCTGCTTCAGCTTTTATACAGTCTATAATAGTCATTCCTTCTCGACTGTGGTATGCCATGTGATCCTTCTTTAGCTAATACACTAATGCAATTTTCTGCAATGTCTTACATGGCAGCAGTGAATTTAGGTGTTTCAGGTGAAGAAAACTGTAAATTCTTAAAATTCACCAGGTTTAAAAAATTCCCAAGAATTTTTAATAAACTTGAGTCCCATTGAATCAATTTTGCTCATATTTATTTGCTTTAATCTGGCATAGCAAAAAAGAATACCTTGGCCCAATGGCTTGGGTATACATAGGACCCTATGATTGATCTTGCTCTTTGTGACCCAATTGTCCTGGTACAAACATGCAACTAACAACAATAACTAAATGTATATTAGCTTGAGTTGGGCAAATTTGTAAGATTGGAATTCTGCTCGAATTTTACAAAAATATGTAATCTCCAAAAAGCATATTTTTTTGTAATTAGCTCCACTAGATGTAAGCAAAATAGTTGTCCTTTCTTAACCATAGACAGTTGGAAAAAGGTAAAAAAAAAAAAAAAAATAGCTTCCGGCTCATCTCTCCGAACAACTTATTGATCCATTGTACAATTCTCAGCGCCTATTCTTACTGCCTCCTCTTATCTCCTGGGCGTAGTCACTGCCGAAAGTCCTGGCTTAGTGTGACGATGAAGTTTAAATACGTGGCACAAAGAAGAGGCACCAAGGACCATACGGGAGAGTGAGCAGTGGAGGTGAGCATAGAGATTAGTATTAGTTGTGTTTTCTTCCTATATATGTTTGTTATACTCAGGGATCTCTCCAGACCCCAGGCTATAATAAAGGACCTTTAAGTAGTGGCTAATAAATTTGCTGTGAATCAAATTTCACATAATTTTTGCATAATTTGGTGAATTTTAATCTATTCAGATCTGCCCAACTCTAATCAACGACCATGCTAAACTTAATGTGCCTTCTATGGTCAGATTGCAGAAGTTACGCAGCTTTAGGCCTGGCATGTACCAGAGTAGGAAACTGGCTGGTTCCATTGACCATCAATGGCTGGTTTCATTGACCATCTAAGGATGGTTCCGTTGACCATCAATGGCTGGTTCCATTGACCATCGATGGCTGGTTCCGTTGACCATCAATGGCTGGTTCCATTGACCATCGATGGCTAGTTCTGTTGACCATCAATGGCTGGTTCCATTGACCATCGATGGCTAGTTCTGTTGACCATCAATGGCTGGTTTCATTGACCATCTAAGGATGGTTCCGTTGACCATCAATGGCTGGTTCCATTGACCATCGATGGCTGGTTCCGTTGACCATCAATGGCTGGTTCCATTGACCATCGATGGCTAGTTCTGTTGACCATCAATGGCTGGTTCCATTGACCATCGATAGATGGTTCCGTTGACCATCAATGGCTGGTTCCATTGACCATCGATGGCTGGTTCCGTTGACCATCAATGGCTGGTTCCATTGACCGTCGGCAGCCATGCTCATCTCTAATACTTACACATTGTTACATTTTTAAAAATTGACCTCAAACATTCGCCTGAGCTACATCTCAATTTTTTTTGAAAGATTTATTATTTTAGCTAAATTAGGATCTCTCCCTCTCACTTATTCTCCCGCTTGGCCATTGCTTCACCTTCCTGAGATAAGGATACACAAATAATTCTTTTATACAGTAATTAGGGTAAAATGATGGTAATCAGAACACATTTCATCCAACAGAGAGGTTTTGCAATTTAGACACATCGTTATTTAACGTCTTCCCAAACCATGTTCCTTTGTCAGATCAGTGACTTACATTACATGGAAAGTTCACCGATGAAGTCATTCCTGGTTTGAGTTACTGGACAGAATAATATTCGTCCAGCTGCGCCTGCAAAATAACAATTTGAGTATTCAAAAATGACATCACGCTATCATGAGTCAAAATTAAAAAGAAAGCTCGAGTGTTGAAAAAGCTTCAGGAGCCAAGTTGAGTTGTATAATTTGACTTTATCGAAATTCTTCAAGAAATTATTCAGTTTTTCCATATGGCAAAAAGGGACTTTCTGCTTAGTAGAGAACAATTTTTAACAATAGTAAGAAACCACCACCAATAAAATGACTCACAAGGCTATAATAATACATAATAACAGTTTGGATAGATCAGAAGTCCCAATAATTCATTTTTCCATATTGCCTTTAGGGGGTTGTTCAATGTCCAATATTTTCTGTTACAAATGGGCTCATAGTGGCCTTTAAAAAAAACAAACCTACCAAATCCTCATTGTTTTTCTGAACTGCTGCCTGTGAGCCTATTGGTCTCCTTATTTTCCTTTCAGGAGTCACATGACAGCTGCAACCAATTAGCAGCCAATGATTTGCTGCCAATCTTGTTCAGGCTAGAAGAGACAATATTATACTCAGGGGAATATCAAAGCTACCGCCAAGCAGTGGCTCATGATTGGCTGCTTTGATCACATGACAATCTCTTCACCAGAAGAGAAAGTGAGGAGACCTGCCGGGGCCACAAGCAGCAGTGCGAAAAAAACAGATCCAATAGGTATTTGTTTTTCTTATTTACACTTGATTATGGTCCCATTAACAAAATAGAATATTATGGTAGACAACCCCTTTAATGGTGTTTTTAATTTTACATTAAAAGTGCAAACAAGATTCAACAAGTCAACAATGTTAACTCTACTAATATAATGTACAAGAAATTGATTGGGCACTAATACAGAAGTGCCCCCAAAGCCGGAATTCCCATAAGGCCAACCTAGGCCATAGACTAGGGTGCAGCAGTCAGGGGATCTTATATAAGAAACAACAACCAAATATTTATAAATTTTTCAGTACTATATTGAAAAAGCTATCACATCCATATACATTAAAGAGGACTTGTCACCACTCTGGGGCTTTCCAAACTGAAAGCACCACTGAATGCAGCGTGTCTACTTCATTCAGGGAAGGGGACTCCCATGTTTCTACCAGCCCTGTAAGCTGTAAAAAACACTTTATAAAGTTTATAAAATAATGAGTCTGAAGGGATTATGCAGTCCTCACTGTTCCCAGGGGTCCTCCCCACCCCATGCCTCTCTGTGCTGCCCCCTGCCTCTCTGTGCCGCCCCTTGCCTCTCTGTGCTGTCCTCTGCCTCTCTGTGCTTCCCCCTGCTTCTCTATGCCGCCCCCTGTCTTTCTGTGTTGCATCTGCCTCTCTGTGCCACACTCTGCCTCTCTGTGCCACCCCCTGCCTCTCTGTGCCACCCCATGCCTCTCTATGCTGCCCAGTGCCTCTCTGTGCGGCCCCTGCCTCTTTGTGCCACCTCCTGCCTGTGACGTCAGCGCCGGAAACCATCCTGCTGTATTCATACAGCATAATTTGTAGCAGGGTGGGCTCTGACAGTGATGTCACAGGCAGGAGGTGGCACAGAGAGGCAGGAGGCGGCACAGAGGGGAAAGAGGCAGGGAGGACCCCCGGAAACAGCGAGGACTCCATAATTATTATTATTATTATTAATTTATATAGCGCCATTATATTCCATGGCGCTTTACATGTTAAAAAGGGCAGACTAGGATAAGTAACATAGTAGCAATACAAGTAACAATAAATGTTGACAATTCAGTTGTACAGAAACAAGAGGGGAGAAATCCTGTCCACAAAGGCTCACAGTCTACGAGAGGCGGGTGGGGATACAGTAGGAGGGGGAAATTCCAGTCATGAGGCGGTGTGGTGGACCGGGTCTTATTGCAGGTGGTAGGCTTGGCGGAACAGGTGGGTCTTCAGGCTTCTTTTGAAGGTTCCCAGGGTAGGAGAATGTCTGATGTGTTGGGGCAGTGAGTTTCAGAGTCTGGGTGAAGCACGGGAGAAATCCTGTATGCGGTTGTGCGAAGAGGAGATGAGGGGGGAGTAGAGGAGAAGCTCTTGGGAGGATCGCAGGTTGCGTGAGGGTAGGTATCGGGAGACCATGTCAGAGATGTATGGAGGGGACAGGTTGTGAATGGCTTTGTATGTCATGGTTAATATTTTAAACCGGGATCTCTGGGAAGCAGGGAGCCAATGAAGGGCTTGGCAGAGGGGAAGACAGGGGAGTAGCGGGGAGACAGATGGATTAGGCGGGCAGCGGAGTTCAAGATAGATTGGAGAGGTGCAAGGGAGGTATTAGGGAGGCCGGTGAGCAGGAGGTTGCAGTAATCGAGGTGGGAGATGATGAGAGCGTGAATAAGGGTTTTAGCAGTGTCGTGGTCAAGGAAAGTGCGAATCCTATAGATGTTTTTGAGCTGGAGCCGGCAGGAGGTGGCGAGGGCCTGGATGTGGGGCTTGAAGGAGAGGGAAGAGTCAAGGATAACCCCGAGGCACTTGGCATGGGGGACTGGAGAGAGAGAGCAGTCGTTGACGACGATGGATAGGTCAGGTAGTGAGGGGAAGCGTCTTGGGGGGAAGACTATGAACTCGGCTTTGTCTATGTTCAGCTTAAGGAAGCGAGCAGAGAAGAAGGATGAGATGGCGGACAGGCAGTGTGGAATTTTGGATAGAAGGGAGGCGATGTCAGGACCAGACAGGTAGATTTGGGTATCATTGGCATAGAGGTGATATTGGAGGCCATGGGACTCAATGAGTTGCCCTAGACCGAGAGTGTAGATTGAGAACAGTAATGGTCCAAGAACCGAGCCCTGAGGGACCCCGACAGATAGGAGGTAGGGCGAGGAGGATGTGTGGGAGTGGGTGACGCTGAAGGTGCGGTCCGTTAAGTATGAGGAGATCTAAGAGAGGGCAAGGTCCGTGATGCCAAGAGATTCCAGGATCTGTAGTAGAAGGGAGTGGTCCACAGTGTCGAAGGCGGCTGACAGGTCGAGGAGGAGGAGAACAGAGTAGTGGCGCTTGCTTTTGGCAGTCAGTAGGTCATTTGTGACTTTGGTCAGTGCTGTTTCAGTGGAGTGGAGGGGTCGGAAGCCAGATTGCAGGCGGTCAAAGAGGGAGCAGGAGAAGAGGTGAGAGGACAGCTCAGAGTGGACATGCTGTTCAAGTAGTTTAGAGGTGAAAGGGAGGAGAGATATAGGGCGGTAGTTGGAGACAGTTGTGGGATCAAGGGAGGGTTTTTTGAGGATGGGTGTGATCAAGGCATGTTTGAAGGCTGAGGGGAAGGTGCCAGTGGTAAGTGATAGGTTTAAAAGATGAGTTAGGGCTGGGATGATAACGGAGGTGAGGTTGGGAATGAGGTGGGATGGGAGCGGGTCGTGGGCACTGGTGGTGAGGTGTGATTTTGACAGGAGGGAGGAGAGCTGGTCTTCAGTTATAGGGGGGAATCAGTTGATGGAAGTAGAGGGCAGTATAGGTGAGAGGGGAGGCTGTGGGGACAGTGGATCAAAGCTGTCTCTGATTCTGTCAATCTTTTCTTTGAAGAAGGAGGCAAAGTCTTCTGCAGAGATAAGGGGAGAGGGAGGGGGAGCAGGCAGGCGGAGTAAGGAATTGAAGGTTTTGAAAAGTTGCTTGGGATTGTGGGACAGGGAGGTAATTAGGGATAAGAAGGTTTGTTTGGCGGTGGCAAGTGCAGTCTTGAAGGTGATGAGGGACTGTTTGAACAGTGCAAAATGCTCGGTGGAAGGTGATTTTTTCCATCGCCTCTCGGCGACCCTGGATGCCCGTCTCAGGTCTTTAGTGAGGGTGGTGTGCCAGGGTTGCCTATTAGTGCGTGGAGCGTGGTGTGTGAGGGGGGCTGCTAGGTCGAGTGCCTTGGTTAATGTGGTGTTGTAGAGGGTGGTGGCAGTGTCTGTGTCACCTATAGATGATATGTTGGCGAGAGGGAGAAGGGATTCTGAGAGTGAGTGTAGATCAATGTGTTTTAGGTTTCTGCGGGGAGGAGAGGGCGGAGAAGGTCAGCAGATTGTGGTCAGACAGGCTGAGGGTTGAGTTTGTGAGATTAGTAAGGGAGCAAAGACGGGTAAAGATGAGATCCAGTGTGTGGCCATCTTTGTGGGTGGCAGAGGAGGACCATTGGGAGAGCCCGAAGGAGGAGGTCAGGGAAAGAAGTTGAGAGGCGGTTTGGTGGGCAGTGTCAATGGGGATATTGATGTCGCCCATAATGATGGTAAAGTGGTCAAGGAAGGTGGGGATGGATCCAGGGGGGCGGTAGATGACGGCTAGCTGGAGGTTACAGGAGGAGAAGATGCGGACAGAGTGGGCTTCGAAAGATGGGAGAGTAACAGAGGGGGGTAATGGAATAGGGGCGAAAGAGCAGGTGTCGGATAGGAGTATGCCGACACCTCCGCCATGTTTGTCAGAGGGGCGGGGTGTGTGGGAAAGATTGAATCCGCCGTAGGATAGTGCAGCAGTAAGTTCCTCTGGACTCGTTATCTCTAAACTTTATAAAGTGTTTTTTTACAGGTTACAGGGCGGGTAGAAACATGGGGGACTCCTTCCCTGAATGCAGCAGACACGCTGCATTCAGTGGTGCTTTCAGTTTGGAAAGCACGAGGGGGGTGACAAGTCCTCTTTAAATAAATTATACATTTATGGACACACCCTTTCATGCAGGTTTTTAATTGCACTTAGTGGCATAGAACACCCATACACACAATTCCGCACTGCAGGCAGAGGCAAAGAGTTCGGACCCGGTAAGATGAGACACCTTGGCGTTGGTTACCGGGCTCTAATGCTACAGCCAGTGCATCAGCTAAGTTCTCATTTTTTTCTCTGTATCTTGAAGAAGTTTTTTGCTATGCTTTTATGCCTCATTCACACTTGAATTAGCTCTACACATAGCCTTGCAGTTTGAGCTGTCTTACTCAGTCACAGGGGTCAACGCTGCTGTTACTAACTACAGTTTATCTGAAGATGTCTTGAATGATAGATGCTGTGAGAAATGTGAGTGCAGTGCTGGCCCTCTGCTCCTTTCTTTGCCATCTACATAACATCTGTGACAGGAGACATTGTAAGGGAGCAGAGATGGTAGCAGTGAGTGTCACTAATGTAGAAGGAGGTTTGGGGTTGGGCATAGACATTGGTGTAACTAGAGTCCGATGGGCCTTGGTGCAAAATTTAGACATGCCCCCCCCTTGCGGACTTGTTGGTCAGATGTATGGGTCTCATGTAACGTTCTAAATCCTATAAAGATTTACAAATTGACCACTCTTCTCCTTCATTATGTATTAATGTCCATTATCCTTCTATATATGGTCCTCCTCCTAGAATATGGCCCTGATTCTGGTATGTATGTCTCCCATCCTGATTTACTGTATATGGTCCTCCTCATCCCACCACCATAGTCCTCCAATTATTATAATGCATCCCCATATTCCTCCATATATTGTAATGTACCCCCATTGTCCTCTCTGTATTATAATGGATCCCATGGTCCCCCATTCATAAGGTAGCCCCCAAAGTCATCCAATTATTATAATGCACCCCCATTATTCTACATATTCGGTAGTATAATGCAGCCTCATAGTCCTCTATCCAGTAAGATGCAGCCTCATAGTCCTCCATATAGCACAATATTTCCTCAAAACCCTCCATATAGCATAATGCAACCTCACAGCCCTCATTATAGTATAATACAGCCTCCGAACCCTCCAGATAGTATAATGCAGCCTCATAGCCCTCCATATAGCATAATGCAGCTTCACAGCCCTTCATTTAGCACATTGCAGACTCATATTTGCAGCCTCATAACTCTTCATATAGTATCATGCACCCCCCTCCTCCTCCCATAATCCTCTAGCCACCTCTCCCAGTTCCCCCATTGCTTCGGTCTCCCTTTGAAAACTGAAGACACAGGAGGAGGCGATGTCGGTGTGCATTCCACTCTGGAAAGCATGAAGCAGGAAGTGCCGTCTACTCCTTGTGTGGAGGAGGCGGCACCAGCCCGCTATATGTATTCCACAGAGCAACATAAATGGAAAGAAGAGAGCGGTAAGAGTTACCGATGGGTGTGGTAGGGGTGGCAGCATTAGAAGGATGGGCCCACCGCTAGGATGCAGGAGGCTCCCTGACTCAAGGCTCTCATAGCGGCCATCTGGTCTGCCACACAGTGACATGGTTGTGTGTCCTCACGTGACGCCGCTGTACATGGCGGGCCCCTGTACCACTGGGCCCCATCACAATCGTGAACCCTGTAACCCCAGTCATTACACCCCTGGGCATAGAATTGTGTGAAGTGGACTAGGGCGTAGAAATGTGTAAATATGGCCTTGTATGCCCTATGTTTCCTTTATATTCTGAGAGGAAGGTAAAAACAAAGAATATAGCTACATTGGCATCTCTACAGTTTCTGCTGTCTTGTCCAGTCACAGGCTCAGACACAGGGGGCAGCGCTGCAGTTACTTACCTGGATCCTGGGTGATGGGCGCTGTGAGTGCAGCGCCAGCTCTCTGCCTTTATCTCTGCCAGCAGCGTAGCTTCTTACTGTGACAGAAGATGTCACAAGGGGGCAGAGTTAGTAGCAGTAAAAGATTGCCAGGAGGCTGGGAGTTGGAACAGAATTATGGGCTTTGAACTAAGATGTGGAAATGTGTAAGTCCGGCTCTGTGTGCCCTTCTTTTCTTTATATTCTGAGAGAAGTGTAAAATCCAAAGAACATAGTTTAGACAAAAACACGATTGCACGTTACTCTGCCGGGAGTTGTTTATGTTATGTGTCTTGGTCACAGCCATCCAGTGGATGTGATATGAGTTGCAGCCTGCCAAGGTTTTTTTTTTAGTATTTTGTCATAATAGGTTGAGTATTCTTCATGAAGACAATAGACTTCTTAACTAAGTTTAATATTATTAGTTTATGTATTTGTTTTATTTTTTTTATTAGATTTTATATATATTTTGAAGAAAACAAAGACTGTTGAATCATGTGATGAAGAATAAAAAAGCTGTCAGTAATCAATGTAAGAAACGGTTGGGGATAGAAGATCATGAAGCCACCCTGATTATTATACAAACATTTGCATATTGTTTCTTTTGTCTACAGAGAAGTGGAGGATTTGGAACAATGTGTCAGAAAGAAAAGGATCTCTAAACCTCACAAGCATGTATTATAAAATGAAAGCAAATCTTTCACTATATTACACAATTCCTGATTGCATATATTTTACCTGATGAGGCTGATGTACTTATCTTGAAAATCCATGCCAATATAATCCTGATATTAAAAAGAGCATTTTATGTATCAGATAATTGGTGAGAGAGCCAATGAGTCCAAGGGTGACAAATTAGCCACCGAACCTGGCAGCTCTATAGCGCCTCTTATTAAACTCAGGCTAGTCAGAGAACTGCCTGAGGATAAAAGAAGGACCACAGCTATGTTGTCAGTGCTGGTTTATTAAGGCATCTCTCAGTGAGGGTGATATATGCCTTCTAGTCCGTGGCCGGAAGCACATATGATAACCACCACCCCGTCACTGACAGAGCCCCTGAATAACGCAAACACTACCTGCTGCTACTAGTTCCTCGTTTGATATAAATCCGTTCCGCAATCAGGCTTATATTGGGTCAGAAACCAACCCAGGTAGCTTATAATGTTATATGAGCACATGGACGTGGAGATTCATGATCAAGATAAAAGAACAACTCAAGATTAAATTTATAGCTTTAATCGCCCTATTGGCATACTAGATATTAATATATGTTTAGGTATTATAAGATATTACAAAAGTTACAGTCAGTTATGCAAATAAAAGATAAACGGGATGCACACAGAATTACAGACACATGTGATCTGTTACCTTAATGCTGGTGGCACCACAAGGGGCAGCGTGGAGCCAACAAAGTAACTGGGTATACTCTGGCTTGAAGTAATAATAATAATGCCTCTTCAGAGAAATGCAAAATGGAGCAGAGGTTGGCCATGCTAATACTGTAAGAGGCCTGCCCCTCTCCCGCCCATTCTGGCCCCTGGGATGTCCTGTAGTTCCCACCCCCTGGGTTGTGATATGAGATATTCAAAACCTACTATGGATCATAACTTTCCATAGGGAAGTCCGAGGGGAACGGCCTGGGTTACATCAGACGTGATGGGCTCAGCACTACAATCGAAGACCAAACACAGGTTCTCTATCTGGCTTCTACTCCCCATTCTATGTATCTATAAAAATCAGAACCAGTGTAGTGGGGTCACTGGAGCTTGCATTAACATAAGCAGGGCTTAATTAGGCAGCAGCTGAAAGGTCTCTGAGATTGCTGTGCTTCCAATCTCTATGGTACAGGGTAACTAGCTGAATATGGTTACAGACCTAGCGCTTGCCTTCACACTTAAGGTAGGGAAGACTTTAAACTAAAGTCTTCCCTACCTTAAGTAAGTGTGAAGGCAAGCGCTAGGTCTGTAACCATATTCAGCTAGTCATTCTATGTATCTGCTCAACGGGGAGTGCTAGAAAGGATTGGGAGAGATAGCTTGGTGCAGCTGGGCATCACGATTCCAGCGGTGTGAGTTGTATATTACTAATGTGGCGCCCCGGGGTCCGGTAATCACATTACAAGCTTGGAGGCAAAGCATCCACCAGGTGAAGCACACATATAACATATCCCAACCTGGGCCTGTAGGGGGAGCTCTAACAACTGAGGTCAGGTCAGTTGCTGACGTCAGTAGAGGTCCCCTAGATATGCAGGTGCAGGGGGCGGAGCTAGTCAGTTACAGTCAGGTGAGCTGAGGTGACAGTTGAGCAGAAGGAGAGGAAAGTGATTTTGGGGACAGGAGCCGTGTTAGGTCGGTCCAAGGAAACTGACAGTGTGTGGAGTCCAAAGCGAGGGCCTGAGGAGGAGAGAAGGAAGATCTGGGCGTGGTAGTAGTGCCAGCAATGCCAGAATTAAGTATAGTACGGTCACCGGAGACCGAGATCGTAAGGGATTATACACCCAGTGGTCAAATCCGGAGAACGGATAGTTATATACTGCCCTGTTCACTGTAAAGCTAAAGAGACACAGTCGCACTACAGAGCCCAGGAGAGCTAAGTAGAGACACAGCCGCACTACAGAGCCCAGGAGAGCTAAGTAGAGACACAGCCGCACTACAGAGCCCAGGAGAGCTAAGTAGAAATACAGCCAAGAGAAGGGTTCACGCAGCTTGTCCTACAGCTAGTACCGAACAGAAAGGGTCACAGCATTGCTTTATGCAGCCAGGACCCAACGGACATAATCTAAAAGGAAAGCCTCAGGACTTGCCTGGCGTGGAAAGCCTAAAATTACCTCCAAGATCCGGACCCCGTGAACTTTAAAAAACAGTACCTGGTATTACCTGAGTTCCACCATTAAGGGTTAAGAAAAGACTGTTACTCTTGTGTCTCCACATCATTGTTTGCGCTATTTCCTGCATCCCCATCAACACCAATAACAATTATTATCACCAGCTCAGGGATCATCCTAGCCCTACCGGTGGAGGCTTTATCATCCTGCTGCATCCCAACATCATCTCCTGAAGCTGAGATAAGCAGCGGTGGTCATATCCGGTCGTATCCCACAGGTGGCGTCACTGACAAACTATTATTTGTATTTTTTTCCCTTTTTAATCGCGGTCCCTCCAGTGCCACAGAAGCGGTCCACGGTCACCACCGTGACATCTCCCTGTAAGCAGAGAATAAGGACCGGTCCTGAGTAACCCATAGCCCTGAGGGCGATACACTAACACATATAATACATTCATAATTTGGAAAAATGATTCCAGAGTCGGGGAGTCTGGTTATCAGGACAGAAATTCCTGCTCTCATTTCCTCTTATAGCAGAGTTGAGAATATTTTTCCTCCTCAAGATTACCTTCTCGCCCTAGGGGCACCACACACAATGCAACTAGTTTCCTCCTTATAATAAGAGATGTCACCTAGCTTCACTCACATGGAAACCCCATTGTGTTGCCAGTTGGCTAGGAAATTAGCATCCTCAGGTTAGTTAACATATTTCAGGAGATGAATGCGCCTCAGGCTCTCTCTCCTTAGAGTGAGTGAGATTTGGTAGCCTCTGACAAAATGGCAACTTGTAGGAATATTGCTTTGTTCCTTACACAGACCATTTAGGCTGACTGACAGCTGCAGCTTGTACTGAGCAGTGTGAGATCTCAGCAGGGAGGAGGGATACTGAGGAGCTTTTAGTTTCATGAAGGATTGTACAGCCATTCTTACCTCGGTTTTTAAAGCAGGTACACCAGCCCAACCAGGTCCAGCTTAGTCACATCTTTTCACAGATCTGCTTTTACTGTAACAGTTTTTACTTACTCCTTCAGCAAGTAATATCATCTGTTTCTTATATTGATCATTCAGAGCTTAATTCTGGAGTTTCTGAGGTTCATTTTGTTATTTCTATATCTATATAAAATGCCAGATTTACTTATTCCATCTCAGCGGTCACCTGGTTGTGCAGATGGGCAATCAATTCAGTGTATCCAGGCACATGGCTTATTCATACATTCATGACAGCACTTTCTGGATGAATTTACAGAGAATCAGGTTAACAAGTATTGCCAACACATAGTTGGAACAGAACAATGCATTGCACAGTACTGCAGAAATAACTGATAAATCTACTAAATATTAATACAAGTTGAAATCCTGCATTTTCCAAGAATGAATTATGGGGATACACAAATCCAGAACAGCATTTTTATAACATGAACATTTTATATGTGAGAATGTGCAGAATTACAGGGCAAGGATTTCTCCATGGGAACAAATGTGTCAAACCCCACCAATGATGTAATAATTGGTGGACAAAGCCATACACTGAATGAGGTCGATGTGGGCAATATTTATAGGCGATCTGTCAGGTGATTCATATTGCCCAAACCACGGGCAACATAAATCAGAGCCTTGTTGCACCACTGTAGTCAGGTATTTTATTTTGTGAATCGCACCGGCAAAATATACTTTGAAGATCCGGCAGAGAACAATAGCCAAAGCATGACTAGTCCAGCCTGCCCCTTGTAAATCACCTCTAGTAGTGTTGGGAAGAGCCCGTCAGTGACCACAGTGGGACAGGAGATTAGTCCAGCTCAACCACCATCCGATCACCTTGTGATTCTGGGTACCAAAGACATATTTGTCTATTGTCCCATTAGGCTCTTTCCAGTGCTGCTTTGTCTAATTGGTGGTTGTCCTGATGAAGGGGTGAGGAATACACCTTGAAACACTTGGGTGACAGGGGACTGACTGGACTAGTCTCATCTCCTGCTGGGATTAATGACTGGCTCTTTCAAGCACTGTTTAGTGTGATTGACAGGGTATTGGCTGGACAAGTCTTATCTACTGGTAGGAGTCATGATGGGCTCCTCCCACCGCTGCTTGGGCGGATTAACAGGGAACTGGCTGGACAAGTCTCATTTCCTCTTATGATTCCTAATGGGTTCTTCTCATCACTGGCTAGAGGAATTGACAAGGGAATGGTAGTACAAGTCTCATCTCGCTATGATTCCTTACTGGCTCTTCCCAGCACTGCTTATGGTGATTGACAGGGGGCTGACTGGAGTAGTCTCATCTCCTGCTATGACTCCTGACTGGCTCTTCCCAGCACTGCTTGGTGTGATTGACAGGGGATTGGCTGGACTAGTCTCATCTCGCTATGATTCCTTACTGGCTCTTCCCAGCACTGCTTGGTGTGATTGACAGGGGGCTGACTGGAGTAGTCTCATCTCCTGCTATGACTCCTGACTGGCTCTTCCCAGCACTGCTTGAGGGATTAACAGGGAACTGAATGGACAAGTCTCATCTCCTGGAATAATTCCTAATGGGTTCTTCTCAGCACTGGCTAGAGGAATTGACAAGGGAATGGTAGTACAAGTCTCATCTCGCTATGATTCCTTACTGGCTCTACCCAGCACTGCTTGGTGTGATTGACAGGGGGCCGACTGGAGTATCCTGCTATGATTCCTGACTGGCTCTTCCCAGCGCTGCTTGGTGTGATTGACAGGGAACTGAATGGACAAGTCTCATCTCCTGTTATAATTCCTAATGGGTTCTTCTCATCACTGGCTAGAGGAATTGACAAGGGAATGGTTGGACAAGTCTCATCTCCTGCTATGATTCCTGGCTGACTCTTCTCAGCACTGCTTATGGTGATTGACAGGGGATTGGCTGGACTAGTCTTATCTTCTGCTATGATTCCTATCTGGCTCTTCTCAGCGCTTCTTGGGGTGATTGCCAAGGAACTGCCTGGACAAGGCTGAACTCCTGCTATAATTCCCAATTGGCTCCTCTCAGCTCTGGTAAATGCGATCGACAGGTCTCTCCCTATGTACAAACGAGGGAGAGACCTGTCAATCATCTGGAGCATCACTGGAAGGAGCTGGCTGAAGACACAGCTAGACTAGTATTGTCCTGCATTGTTACCATATCTTCAAAGCCCATTTTCTCTGAAATGTTGGGGTCATGTTGAAGTTAATGCTGACTGAGGTTTGGGCTGCATTAATCAGGAGGCAGGTTCCCTATAAAAAGATTGTCTACTTTCAACAATCCATTCGTAATAAAATAATCCTTAATGTTAAAATGATAACAAGGAAATCTAGCAGCAATGGTTAACTTGTCTACAGTGAAATCTCAGGTGAGATTTAGAATTACACATCTCTCACCAAAGTCAATGCAGCAGTCCTTATAATGCAAGATTATTATGGGTCCTCCAAAACAAAATATACTTTTAATACATAATTAATTACCCTGTACAAAGCACATCCCTGTATTTGTAAACAATTCAATAGTAATTGTATTGAGGTAAAATGCAGGTGTGAAAGTTACAAATCAAGGTCACCGAATGCTGAAGAGCAAAGTGCAAAAAATTCACCATTGCTCTGCTGACTACATACCTGAAGAGTCCAAACCTTCTATGGTAATAGTATTAGCAGGAAAAACTGTGCCCACCAATATCATGGGTTTCCATGGCCAAGGAGCTGCATGTAAGACGTATATCACCAAGCACCATGCCGAGCATCGGATGGGGTGGTGTAAAGCCGCCATCACTGGACCCTGGAGAAGACATGTTCTGTGCAGTAGCAGATTGCACTTTTCTATCTGGCTCTTCTCTATCTGATTGAGAAGTCTGGGCTTGGTAAATGTCCAGAGAATGTTACCTGCCTCACTGCATTGTATCTGCTTTAAAGTTTGGTGGCGGACATAAAAAAAATAAAGGCCTGTTTTTTAGGGGTTGACCTTGATTCCCTAGCTGCAGTGCATTAAAATTTGGAAACAATTGTGTTATACACGTACACACTAAAAACAGTTAAAGGGGAAGTAAAGTCTAACTCATAACTGCCGCACTTGCACTCTTCTGCACCTGTACAGACTAGTACTACCTCCATAGCACCCAATGGTTCCCGCACAGACTTGAATATCCCTAGCTGCACAACTAGAAAACTACAGCCTGAAACTGTCTGCCTTAATGGCCTTCAGGTTGTTTCATTTAACTCCTGAAGAACCAAGGGGTAGATAACTATGCTCTACAACCAAGCTGGGGCAAGTGTGCAGAGATATACATGGACCTAGAGTAGGGAAGCATAAAACATGTGCAGAAGTGGAAAAGAAACATAATAAATGTTACAAGGGTTACCTCCTACAAACCTAACACCAAAACAGGAGAAAGATGTGAGTAAGATGAAAGAGAAGGCACAGGGCAAAGTCAACACTTGTCTCCATCAGCCAAAAACCCAAGCAGGAACTTGGAATTGGAACTTCACAGCAGAAACCCCCATGGAAATAATATAGCAAGCAAGGAATGCTGGAATCAGAAGAGTATAAATAGCAACACTTGTGATGTGATAGGCCAGATACAATAAGCACATGCAAACACTTGTACCTGCTGATCAAAGGAATAGAAGCAATGGTAACTAGATGATCAGTACATGGACAGGGACCACCTATCTGTGGCTTAGCATGGAAGGAAACTAACGATGCAGCACAAGGTCCCTGGATCGAGCTCTGAAGAATGACAAATTGTAGCTTCCAGCTTTGTGGGAGCAGTTTGAGGAAAGTTCTTTGCTTTTCCCCATGACTGTGCCCAGAGTACAAGTACCATTAAGGTATGGTTGGATACATTTATAGATTTTGGTTTTACCATTCTTATTCCATCGTAGATTTTCTTTCAGAATATCATCACTCAGCTGGGTAGCCCAAGGAATGACACTCTCCATTTAAACATCTATGTGGGTTATTTAGTCTTCCATAAACCAGGCAAATAAACATCATCAGTAGCCTTCATCTGGCTTAACGATGGCATAACATACATGTCCATAGGATTCTACTGACCCCAATAAGTCTTCAACACAGATTTCAAGACCGTTACGTCTCCAGAGGTTTGGCCAGCGTTCACACAGAGTCCTTTTAGCTGCTCCCAGTAACCTCACAGAGGCTCATTCTGTCACAGGGATTTCAGGTCCCTTTCTTTGTCTGGAGCTTTGGCATGCTCCACACACATGGTCTCCCTTCAGCATGTCCTGCTCACTCTTGCAAGGCTTGTCTTGACTGACCATGTGACCAAGAATCAGTCACGTGATATCAGCTGAGACACACCCATGGGAGTTTTTGGAATGGTCAGTCCCTCCCATCACTTCTGACCATCCTGTGAATCTGGCCCTGTAGTATTAATAAAACTCCTGGAGCTACAGGTTCCAAAGAAGCCATTCCAGGTTCACACTGCAGCAGTACACAATCTCTGCAAAACATACCAACAAGGTAAAAAATATTTGTACCATGTTAGACAGTAGATAGTTAACCTTTAAAGGTATCAACTAGTAGATAGATAGTTAGCTATTAAAAAGTATCAACCACTGAGGACGCTCAGATTTCAAAACATACCGGCCATTTACAACATAGCCGGTAGCTATACCACAGAAGGTGGGGGGTTGATATCTACAATCTGATGAGACACCATTTAATTCCCTTCTAAGTGATCAGTTACAGCTATAGGCGCACCCCTTTGTGTTTTCGACAGGTAATATTTACATAGAATGAATATCTAGTTAGAGAGTTTTACTACTAACAGTCAACGTGGTCAATTCTCCCACCTAAGTCAGTGTGGTTGTCAGAGTTTGGCTACAAGAACATCGAAGGCTGCAAAAATGACTTATCAGGATTGGAAACTTCAACTCTTCAATTACACAGTCAGTGCTTCTGAGCCACTTGTTCCCCATTGGTTTATTTCCCCTAAGAACAGATCTGGATGTATCGCTGCTGTTAATGACTCTATAGTACTGATTACATGATTGTCATTAGTGCTTATTCTGAGTACGAAAGCAAAGTACTTTGTAGGAAAAAAAATCCCTATTGGCAATTTAAAATAAGTAGTTCATAAAAAAATTATATTAAACAGCAGGCGCTATCTATCTATCTATCTATCTATCTATCTATCTATCTATCTATCTATCTATCTATCTATCTATTTATCTATCTATCTATCCATCCTATCTATTATCTATTATCTATCTATCTATCTATCTATCTTTTTCTATCTATCTATCTATCTATCTATCTATCTATCCCATATCTATCTATCTACCTATCTATCTATCTATCTATCTATCTATCTATCTATCTATCTATCTATCTATCTATCTCTATTTATCTGGACTTTCTCTTGTTCTAAAATTAATCATTTTCAATTAAAACATGCGACATACTTAGAAATATAGTCTTATGTGTCATGAAAAAAGGACCTCAATATTTACATAATTAAGGACAAAGGACATATGTAATAGTATCTGTTCATCCACTGAGCTTAGCGAGAAAAGAGAAACCTAATCAGCTTTATATGTATGGGAAAATGCTATTTCATTCTTTCAAATGTGAAGGATTCTATCTTCGTATTGTGGCATCAGATTATTCCAATAAACCCAACAATGTTGAGTTTTGGTTCGGCAGTGGTGATCGATGTCCACCATGAAAAAGTTCCACAACCAAATGATCTCTCCACCTAACCGGCCAATACAACCTACAATCTTACAGTCAGTATTATACTGTAGACTCTGAGCAAAATGGATCTACAAAGAAACCATTTTGAGGCATCCACGCAGAATTACATTAATTATGGTCTTCTACAGGTGTGGTCATCTAAAACGCTATGAGTAGAGATGAGTGGATCAATCCGCGGAGGATTGAGTTTACATCATATATCCTGAAATTCGAGGTTTCACTCAAATGTAAATATTTTGAGATTAGATTAAAAAAAAAAAGAAAAATATGTGGGATTCCCCATAATGCTCTGCAGCTATGATATCTAGTGGATTATTACACCTTGTACAGTGGTGCACCAATATGGAGGTCATCACAGATCAGCGGTTCCCAGTGGAGCACAGTTCGTACAGCAGAGTTGTTTTCCATCACCAGAGTCGCTGGATAAGCCTATCTCTCTCTTGTAGAGTGTAAGCTATTATGGCCAGCGGGGTCTTCTCTATCTCTTCTGTAGAGTGTAAGCTCTTATGGTCAGTGGGGTCCTTTCCCTCTCTTCTTTAGAGTGTAAGTTCTTATGGTCAGGGGGGTCTTCTCTCTCACTCTCTCTCTCTCTCCTGTAAAGTATAAGCTTTTATGGTCAGAAGAGTCCTATCTCCCTCTGTCTTCTGTAGAGTGTAAGCTCTTATGGTCAGTGGAGTACTCTTTCTCTTCTGTAGAGTGTAAGCTCTTATGTATTGTAGAGTCCCCTCTCTCCCATAGAGTGTAAGCTCTTATGGTCAGTACAGTCCTCTCTCTCCTGTAGAGTGTAAGTTCTTTTGGTCAGTGAGGTCCTTTCTCTCTCCTGTAGAGTATAAGTCCTTATAGCTAGTGGGGTTCTTCCTCTCTTCTGTAAATTGTAAGCTTGTATGGTCAGTGGGGTCCTCCCTCTCTTCTGTAAATTGTAAGCTCTTATGGGCAGTGTGGTACTCTTTCTATAAAGTAGAGTGTAAGCTTTTATGGTCAGCAGGGTCCTCTCTCTCCTGTATGATGTACACTTTTATTGTCAGCGGGTCATCTCTCTCTTTCGCTCAATCCCTCTCTAGTAGAGTGTAAACTTATTTGATTAGTACGGTTCTCGATCTCTCTCTTGTAGAGTGTAAACTTTTATGGTAAGCAGGGTCCTCCCTCTTCTGTAGAGTGTAAGCACTTATGGTCAGTTGGGTACTCTCTGTCTTCTGTAGAGGGTCAGCTCTTATGGTAAGCGGGGACATCTCTTTTTTTCCTGTAGAGTGTAAGCTCTAATGATCAGTGGCGTTCTCTCTCCTGTAGAATATAAGCTCTTATGGTCAGTGGGGTCCTCTCCCTCTCTCTTTTGTATAGTATAAGCTCTTATGGTCAATGGAATCCATTCTCCTGTAGTCTGCAAGCTTTTAGGGTCTGTGGCGTCCTCTTTCAGTCTCTTTCTTTATCACTTACTTTTCGAAGCCATTACAAGCTTTCCAGTGTTGAGCATCTCACAATTTATATTCAACAAGTTAACTTTTGGGGGAAAATTTGTGGAAGTTGGCAAATTCTGATATCAAATCATCTGCTCATCTCTAATGATGCATAGTGTTTAATGGACTGGAAATTAGTCACATGGAATCTCTTCTGGATGAAGGAGTTGCCTTTTTGAAGTGATAGTCTCTGGCAGAGGATCCACTATATCTCTAGTTATTTCACTCCTTTGCCCCACCAATGAAATCTCTGGTAAAGGGGGACCAGTCTAGATAGTGTTCTGCAACCAAACAACTCTGGAAGCATCTCCTGTGAAGGTCCCTATTTGGTGGGAACGGGGGCTCTCAGCATTTTTGGAGATGCGCTTTAATAGACGTAATCACTGCTCAGCAAACCCATGTGGTCTTGCCCGACTTCCTGATCCCGGTTGAATGATCTGGCTGTGCGTCATGTGCATGCGCCATCCATACTACTTGCATCTAGCATCTGCCAATGTCCAACTGCTAAACATTTATGAGACACATTAGATGTCCTAAGTGCCTGAGAGATGCGACTCCTACCACTAAGATCCACACTAATTTAGAGAACACAACCTCAACACACTCTCCCATAGCCCAGAGAAGGAGCTGAGCATGCACGGCTTCCTCCACTCATTTTCATGAGATCCCCAAAAACAGCCAGAGGTTGGATCCACATCTCTCAGATATTCATATCATATCCTATTATGGCTGACATTAGATGCAACCAGCATGCGCAGTATAGTGCATGTGTATGTCCCAGAGCCAACAATACTGATAAACATTCCTAAAGGGACAACACATTTAATCTCAACAAGGGTCATCCACAAGTCATTACTCTCAGAGAAGTCTCTGTTGGACTCTCACGAGTCTCCTCATTCTTAAGATTAGTTGACCTGTCCTCTGTAACAGGTAATTGACACTGCTAAAGGTCCAAGGCTATGATATTGCTTAAAGGGAACCTGTCATGCATGTAGAAAAATGCTGTTATTCTGCAGAGATAGGGTTCTCCCTACTTTACTTTTCTAAAGTTTTATTGGCTGTAAGCCATAATCATCAACATTAACAGAAATAAACACTTGGAATGGATCCTTCTGTGTGTGATGACTCTATATAATATATGTGTTTCACTTTATGTATTGAATTACTGAAATAACTTAACTTTTTGATGATATTCTAATTCATTGAGATGCACCTGTACTTATGTAATAAAATTTAATTTTTTACACTATTTAGTAATCTCCTTTAAGCCCCCGTCACACGGGGCGACATCGCCGCCCATTACAGAGGCGACGTGGGGGCGTGGCCTGTCACCGGCGTCATCGCCCCTACGTCGCCTCATGTAAAGGGGCAATGTCGGCGGTGCCGGTCAGTCGCCTGGTTTCAGAGCAGCGCTCTGAAACCAGGCGACCATCATGGGGCAATGTGCACACATCGCCCATGTAACCGGCTGCCGGCGACTTGTCAGGCGATGGGAGCCATAGGCTCCCATTGTCCTGCATTGCCGCTGGGGTTTCCAGACACCCCGGCGGCTATGCCACCTGTCAGCTCCCAGGCGCGGGGCTGGAGGTGTCACCCCTTGAAAACGGGGGAGGGTGACGCTGGCGGGGCACCAAAAACGTGCGTGCACCCGCCATTTGCCGCCGACATCCCCAGCCCCGTCGCCAGGTGTGACGGGGGCTTTAGGGTACTTGAACATGTGAACATTTGGCTGCTCTGATCAAATAACTCACCAAAGTTTTGACCCTTTTTTCTCTACCCCTTGCATCTAGCAGGTGGCTGCAGATTCCCCCAGGAGGTAACACATGTGTCCAGACACCGGTGCACTGTCCTCTGCAACCTATAACATGAGGGCGGTTTGTGGCCAGGTCGCCTGGTTGCCACAAACCGCCCCCATGTTATAGGTTGCAGGGGACTGTGCACCGGTGTCTGAACACATGTGCTACCTCCTGGGGGAATCTGCAGCCACCTGCTAGATGCAAGGGGTAGAGAAAAAAGGGTCAAAACTTCGGTGAGTTTTTTGTCTGATCAAATACCACAATAATACAAAAATGACAATACGTTGCCCCTACAAAATCTTGGTCTCCTACGTAGTTCAGCTTACATCTGAGCCTCACAGAAGAAGTGGGGCAATAGCAATAACCAGAAGTCCAGATGTCACAGTAACTCATCTGTCACCCCCAATAGCATTGCGGCGAGCCATTGGGGGCCTGTTTATACAAGCACCGGCTTGTGTCCAATTTAAATGCCGCTGTCAGTTATTCACAGCAGCATTTAAATAGTTAACAGCCATGCGGCTCTTAAAAACAGATGATGGCTATATAAATATATCCGGTAACTGTCATGGACGGGAAAGGCAAAACCACCGATCTGATATCAGAGACCTATCCTAATAATCAGGAATCACATCTTTGACATTATTATCCACATGTTTAAGATATTTTTTAGAAAATGTTCTTTAGAAATTATCCTAATAAAAGTGGCATGTCCATAGTGGTAAGCGATCAACCCAGAAAATTGCCAAGCAATAGCCCTGTAATCCTTACCTGAGTAATTGGTGCCTGGAAATGATTGGGCGGCACTGCTTTAATGAGATGGAAGGAACGTGGTCCCGGTGCCAACTTGTCCAACTCCTTATTCGCTTTTTTTTCTGATCTACTACCTTGCTGACATCTTGCTGCACTCCAAAATTTTGCTGAATGAAGCGGCTTTGTGTTGTAAACTGCAAGTGCTTGGAAAATACAGCCAGGAAAAGTAATTTCATCTCAGGCCAGAATCTGACCTCTGATTCACCCACAACAGTCATAATGTACGGTGTATTGTGAAACCTAGTTTTCTTGTGCCGAACACACAAACACATACACACGCATACACACACACACACACATACACACGCATACACACATGCACAAACACATATGCACACACACACACATACATGCACAAACACATATACACACACACATATATGCACAAACACATACACAAACACACATACACGCACATACACACACACATGCACACACATACACATACATACACATATGCACAAACACATATGCAGACACATACATGTATACACATATAAACACACATACATGCACAAATACATATACACACATACACAAACATACATACACAAAATGCACACACACATACATACACACATACACATAAACAGACACATGCACATATGCACACATACATAAACACACGTACACACATATGCTCAAATGCATATAATAATATATAATAAATATACACACATACAGATGCACATGCACATGCACATATATATATATATATATATATATATATATATATATATATATATATGATTGAACTAGAAATATATCCAAAAAAATTTTTATTTTGTCACATAAAGACCATTCAATGTGGAGTGATCAATGTAACAATAGAATATTGCTACTGAGGTATAGCCTGTACCCTAAAATATTTAATGGGACGTCTTCACTGTTGGACAGTCTACCCTACCGAACATTCAACAATACATACTATACTGTATACTTCGAAGGTAATATCAATAATCTCTGTATGACTCCTGGTTACCTCTAGGATCACACATTCTGGGAGACCAATCACAGTTGCTTCCTTCCTTTTTAAGATGATGGGATCTGGTCTCTGATGCCAACTATAGCTTCTGCTTTGCTCCAACATACTGGTCCTATCTTGATGTTCTAGCAATCTGGTATCATTAACTAGCTACTTGTTAGGTTATTAATACTTTCTTATTGTATAATTAACTCCAGCTAGTTTTTGTGTTCTCCCTTATTACTTATTGTATTCTCCTTTTGTGTGAGTGTTGTGAGCTTGTGTTTTGGTTCTCTCCTGTCTGTCTTTGTCAGTGGGTTCCTTCACTTCCCAGCTCTGGGGGGAGGGGGAGTGGGTATCAGCTCAGGGTTTTATAGGAACAAGGTCACAGTGGAGACTCAGGCCTCTCCACCATCAGGAGTACTCCTGAGTTAAGAAAAGTTCAGGGCTCACAAGCTTTGGGGGCAAATCAGGTGCCCTGGTTTCCCTTTTCCCCACAGTCCCAGTGACAGATACCTACAGGGGAGTAAACAGAATTGAATTGTTTTACCCAATAAGCAATGTGCATTGTTTGTTCCAAGCGATCGCTATCTAAGGGCGCAGAGTCTCAACTTAGACCTTACTGGTGATTACATAATCTGTCTTTGGGTCAGAGGAAAACAACTACAATATGTATGATGGCACGGTGGCTCAAGTGGTTAGCGCTGCAGCCTTTGCAGCACTGAGGTCCTGAGGTCCAGGGTTCAATTCCCACCATGGACAACATCTGCAAGGAGTTTGTATGTTCTCCCCTTGTTTGCGTGTGTTTCCTCCCACATTGTAAAGACATACTGATAGGATATTTAGATTGTGAGCTCCAAGACAGACAGCATTACTCATGTATGTAAAGTGCTATGGAATTAATAGCACTATATAAATGAATATATGTTATTATAATAATACCAGAGATGGACATATCATTGGTGTAACCTGGGCCTAAGGGGTAATGGGGCCCATTTCCACTTACAATGCAGTATTGTGCATTACAACAAGCTGTTTGACCACACAGAGCACATATACTCTTCTTGCACAGAGGCCGCTCCTGACTGTGTCCAGCAATGTATAATACAATTGTAATATGGACATGTCCAGTGGTTGGGTCATGCTGGAAGTCGTATTGTCTATGTATAGAGTATAGTATAATTATGAGGTTATCATGTCCAGTGGTTGGGTCACTTTAGGAGTTGCAATGCTCTACAATATGTCTGTATACAATATAGCAGAATTGTATCAAGATCCTATCAATAATGAGATTTATTACAGTCGCCCTGAATTCTTTACAGTTACATCTAATGCATAGCATGAACATTGCCAAACCAGAAAGAGACAGAGTTCTCCAAGTACGTAGCACAAAAAGAAATATCTGAAACATGTCTAATCCGCCTTGACATTTACACAACAATTCAGTTTGGAATATATCGCTGCCATAAATTATCACTGTAGCATAATGTTTCCATGTCGAGTATGACCTCACTGGGTGGATGCCGCTCAGAGCTGGAAAGCCATACAGGACTCCTAAGGTTTCTCCTTTTGCTTTAGGCATTTCCTATTTCCACTTATCAGCATCAATATTAACCCATGTTCATTGATGAACAGTTCAACATTGATTTATCTAATTGCCTTTAATGTGACTGCTTTGCATTCAGAATGGCAGGATTGCTCTTACTAAATGAGACTATTGGTCGTCGGGAGCACCTGAGACTGTTCACGAAGCCATTTTTAACCCGCCATTGTTGAAAATCTATTTTTATTTATATTTATTGCCTTCAGCTTGATCTCGAACCATGGTGCCTTGATGGATGAACGCTCTGTAGGAAGATTGATCTTGCGCAGCATAGATAGGTCCACCAAGGTCTTCTCCAAGCCTAGATAGGCCCACCAGGATCTTCTCCAAGCTTAGATAGCTCCACCAGAGTCTTCTCTCAGCCTAGATAGGTTCATCAGGGTCTTCTCTAAGCCTAGAAAGATCCACCAGGGTCTTCTCCACCGTTATCTTGATAGTATCAAGTCATTGGGTTCCTGGTCTTCCTCTCCGCCTTGTTCCTTCTATTCTTCTGACCATGATGCTCTTCTCCAGTGTTGAGCACTCTGTAGGAAGATAGATCTGGTGTAGCCTAGATAGAACCACCAGGCTCTTCTTCAAGCCTAGATAGGTCTATCAGTGTCTTCTCTGAGCCTAGCTAGGCCCACCAAGGTCTCCTCTTAGCCTAGAAAGGTCCATCAGGGTCTTCTTTATGCCTAGAAAGGTCCACCAGGGTCTTCTCCACCGTTATCTTGATAGTATCAAGTCATTGGGTTCCTGGTTTTCCTCTTCACCTTGTTAATTATATTCTTCCTTCCATGATGTCCTTCTCTAGTGATTTCTCTCTTCATATGATGTGTCCAAAGAAGACCAGTTGTATCTTGGTGATCTTTGCTTCGAATGATATGTCTGGTTTGATTTGTTTCAAAATTGATTTGTTTATGAAATATATAACTTGTTTCAGAAACAGCGCCACTCCTGTTATAGGTTCTTGCTGGTATTACATCATCTATTTGAATGGAACTGAGTGGTAATACTACTCAAAGTGTATAATAGGCACTGTTTCTGATAGAAAAAGCCCACATATCTCTAATCTGAAACAAGTCCTCTCAATAATTTTGCATTATTCGTGCAGAAACAAAGCAAAGTCCATAGGCCTTTTATTGTAGTGTGATAATATGCTAAGATATTAAAGTTCTTATTGTTCAAGAAAACTCCCCTTAAATGAATACTCCTCTGCCACCTGTATATTAGCACAGTGCCAGCTTCTGAGACCCCGGGACCCAGGCTGGTATTGTCACACTAGGCCACAGATCTGCAATGCTGCACCACGACTGCTTCTTCCAAGTGTGGACACGCCCCATGTGCACTTGTATCCTGATTTGCATATGCTTTCTATATACGGCTTCTCATGAAGGGCACAACATATCTCTAAAAAAAAGTATTTTTTTATTGGAGAACAAGAACCTATACAGTCAAATTTCAACGGTATTTCCAAAAGTACAGAAAACTCTTTAATATAGGCTGTGTCCCTCACTTTGATGTGAGCTCCGGCAGTGAGCTCACATCATATCACAGACATCTCAGCTGATACCATCAACTGAGATGTGTGGCTAACAGTGCCGATCAGATCCGCTGTTAATTCTATGGATCCAGCTGTAATTCACTGACAGTGCAATCCAAAGTAGCTGTGACGATAAGATCGTGGGATCTCCATGTGTCACCTGATAGCCCGGGGTCCAGTGATGACCCCGGAAGCTGTCAGGGATCACTTCCTGTGGATGGTTAGCAAGTTCTGCCAACCACAGAAAGTGATCATTTGTGCTGTGTCCCGATGTGCTGCAGTTTATCGGGACCGCGCTCAATACGGCAGTGTAAAATAAAGTGCTTAAAACACCACAAAAGTTCAAATCACCCCCCTTTTACTCCATTCAAAATAAAAGTATTGAAAAAATGAAAAATAAAAATACACATATTTGGTATCGCTGTGTTCAGAAATGCCCGATCTATAAAAAAATAAACTGTGTAAAAGAAAAAAAAAGGCCAAACAAAAAGTTACGTTACTTTGGTCACTGTAACATTGCAATAAAATGCAATAACAGGTGATTATAACAGCATATCCACTCTAAAATGTCATCATTAGAAACGTCTATGCAAGACACAAAAAATAAGCCATAACCCAGCCATAGACCCGAAAAATGAGGACGCTACAGGTCACAGAATATGGCGCAAAAAGTACAATTCTTTTTTTTTTCAAATTTCTGAATTTTTTTTCACTACTTTGATAACAGTAAAAGTATACATGTTTAGTATCTACAGACTCATACTGACCTGAGACATCATACTGTCACATCAGTTTTACTATATAGAAAACATGGTGAATAAAAAACCCCAAAAAACAAATGTGTAATTGCACTTTTTTTTTGCAATTTCACTACACTTAGAGTTTTTTCAAATTTTCCTGTACAGTATATGGTAAAATAAATGAGTTCAACTGAAAGTACAACTTGTCCCGCAAAAAACAAGCCGTCATATGTCTATATTGACGGAAAAATAAAAAAGTTAAGGCTCTTGGTATAAGGGGAGGAAAAAACGAAAAACGGAAAATTAAAAATCGTCGAGTGGTGAAGGGGTTAAAGAAAATCTGACAGCAATCTTTTGCTGTGAAATCTGAAGACAGCAAACTGTAAGGGTTAACATATAGATTTCAGCAATGTGTCCCTTATCTTATTGCGCGCTGTTGTTTACCTGCAATATTTGTTTTAGCTTCGGAATATTATCATTGCCACAATAGGTCAGGTAGTCTAGTCTGGCACGTCTTCTGCTGTGATTAGTAACTTACTGAGCATTTACAAAGTCTGGTGTGGGCCGGAGCAGCATTCTGAGCTCTGCTACATGCTAAATCTAAAAACTCTGATTTCAGTCAGAACGGCTGCACCAACTAATCTAAGTGATACATCATTGGATTCAGGGTTTCTTTACCTGCATCATGTAGCTCTTAGATGAGGTAGAAAAAAAGAGAAAAATCCTAAAAAAAACTATTAATATATGACCATACTCTGTCCCGATAAACAAGTCCTCTTTGGATTTCAGATGGAGCCATCCTCACCTATCCACAAAGCTCCACTTTCTCTTCATTCCAATTTAAAGGAACAGGCCAGGTAAAAAAAAACCTCTATTAGTCTGCAGATATTAGCTAAGACGCAGTTAAAGCCGCCACTCACTATACAGAGAGCGGTGACTGAAGCACTGCCACACCACCGCTATGACTGAAAGCCCGAAGCTGCCGAGAAGAATAAAGCGAATTTCCTCCCGACTGTGGGCTCTCGATACAGGTACCGGACAGCTTTAGAATGCTAATAACCTGCAGATTAACTCCATATCTACAGTTTAAAGATGGACTCACACTACCGGTCTTTAGAATCCGTGAGAATGTGGGGAAACACCTGTATCCCCCGGATTCCCCCCAATTGTTTATTTTGTTGCAACCTGATGCAGCCGCATTGGCATTCTCACTGATCCTTGATAATACTAATTTGTGAGCATCCCGTTGCATCCGGTTGATTACCTTTTTCAGCTGGATCCGGTGGAAAATTACACGCTTCCTAGTGGGTGTGTCATTTAGAACTGGATTATGGACATGGTCAGTTAAAAAACCCAGGGTCCAGTGGGATCTGGATTTCGCTGCATCCGTTTCCATAGAGCCATCTAATTTCCATGCCGACGGTGTTATGTTGAACGTCTGCAAGTTACAATGTTTTGTACCTAAATAATATACATCTAATCTGCTCTTTCTCCTTCGCTCAAACATTTTTTTTTTCTATTAAAATTGTTTTGGTCTCAGTGTAATAAGGGGAAACGGAAAGAACTGGATGCACCAGCAAGTTCCTGCGGCCCCATAAAATGGTCAATGAGGTCGAAACCGGATGCAGATACATCCAGTTTTAGCTGGATTCACACAGATACTGAAAACTGGTAGTGTGAAACCAGTCTAATAGGCTTCTTTCCCCTGACAGGTTCCTTTAAATACATTAGTGCAACATGCAATATTTTTTTTTCTAATTTGATGTTTTTTTTCCGAAAAGTAGGCATTTATAAGAATATATGTGGAGCCCACTGGGACGGGGTACTCGGTACCGGACCGGGGTACTGCTGGGGATGTCACGGAGGTCCTGGTCCGGACTGTGTCCGGGTTCTCACAAGTAAAAGGGAATATGTACAGGGGATAAATGTTTGTCGTGATGCCACCAACGGTTTTGGTCAATGATGGGACCACCGCTGCAGCGCTGCTCTGTCAAGGAGGATGGATGGGCTGCAGCCAGATGGATGAGCCCGCGGGGATCGGGCTGCTCCTTACAGGAATCAAAAGATGTTGAAAACAGTTCTTTATCCCTGGAATCAAACACGGACACACAGGCAGGGTTCACGGGTTTACTCGTCAGCTCTTCCAAGTCAAAACAGCAATTTTCAGTACATCTCAGTTCTTAACACAAGTACAGTCACGTTTACTCCGTTTCACTGAACCACTGCAGCCAGGCTTCGTCATGAGACCCCTCACTCTCTCTCAGTGTCCTTTCAGGCTGTTCTCTCACTTTGTATCCTCTTCCCGGGTTATGTGGCGGCAGCTCCGACCCTTGTGGGTCCTCGTGGTTGCTGCTGTGCCTTTCACCCTTGTTGTGGGAACTCCAACATAGAATTGAAGCTCCCTTCGGATGAATCTGGGGATACCGGGTGAATCTTCGGTCCCTTCAGAGCCGACACTCTGCTGTGTGCCTAGCTGCAATAGCCCTTTCCTGCAAGGCACTACCAGGCCTTTTCCAACCCATGTGAATTCAGCCACAAATAGGGAAACTACTCCGCCTGTAGTTGGTCGGTGCTGCCGTGTTTCTTGGATCCAGTGCTTCTGGTCCGGTCTCTTTCCTCACACTCCCATGGGATGCCGGCTATAGACGAGCTTTCTCTCCATGGTTTCGTGACTCTGTGGATTCTGCATTCCATCTAGCCCAATCCCACCAGGACGTGTCTCTTTCCTTCTGCTCTTGTCTTTACTGGTCACTACCTCCTACTTGGTCTTTGCTTCTCAGTCTGCTGTGGCCTACTCTGGGTCTTTTCTGTTCAGCACCTTTGGCCTACCAACACCTTCCTCCTCTTTCTCTCTATTTGTACCTTCTTTCACTGACCTACATGCGTTCCCACCCACTGGTTCTGTAAACCCACCACCCCTTGCCTGCCTAGAGCCCGGGCCCGGGTTGGGTGCTGCCTCCTAGTGGTGTGTGGTGCGTCCGTGAGGGTGTTTAGTGTATAAACTGGCCAACTTTCTATCTGGCTGCAGTTCCCTATGTGGCCACCCTGGATCGCAGGGGTGCCACATATACGGGGACAAACCAATACAGTATATACATTAAAATTCCATACAATAAAAGGGTAAAAAAAAAGTGGTAAACCTGTGCCCGAAATGGCTCAGAGCTTGAAGAGAGAAAAACTCCTTTTGAAAATATGAAACAATCATGGGTTATAGCTAGGTCTTTGAGAATTTTATGAGATCCCCAACTTTCATGATATCTTTACCCTGAAGTCCCAGCGAAGATATCATGGTCATATTTCCTATCACAATTTTACCTTTCAATAGAAATAAAACATGGCATGGACAGCATCATCCATCTGACCAATATTAATTTGGAGACCATAAGCAGGTATCACAGTCATGTAAAAATATCTGTTACGTTTGTCATTCTTTCATGATGCTGAAAATATATCTCTCATAACTATGTCGCTTCAAAAACACAAGCGTGTATAACTGTACGACGGTGTCAAAGTGACTTATTGCCAGGGGCATAACTACTTTAGGTGCATGGGTTGCAATTGCTCCCAGGCTCTGGAGCGTAGGGGCCCCCAAAGTTCCTTTGACCTATAGAAAAAGACTAATGCTATTATGGATTTACAATAATTTGGCACCCCGCTGGAGATTTTGGATGAGGGCCCATGAGCTTCAAGTTATGAAACTGCTAATTGCCAACCTTTGAACTCAAGCTGAGCTGGCTCTAGAGGTGATATCACATGCAAACCTTTCATAGCCTACAAGCCACATAATAGCCACTGGGTGGCTACTGATAGACACATATAGCATAAATATCTGACAATATCATCTTTTTTTATTTATTTTAAATGTTTGTCAACTCGTTTGTCGTTTCAGGATATGTTAAGACAATGCAATAGTACTAGATCCATCTTGACCCTCTGCTACTTACAAGTACTTGACGACTCTGATGTTACGTACTTACAAGACATGAGTGAATCGATTTATAAAATATTAAATTATTTATAAATTTCTCAAAAAATTGGGATTTTCCCTTTTGATGCATTCGAGTGGTGGGATGGACTTTGAAAAATAATAAAAGACAATATTGACCTGTCCTACCGGTGCTAGGAGATGAAACGGTAACTATTTATGCATTTTTATACTATATTCATCTCATGGACAGTTTTAAAATCTTTCTAAAAATGTAAAAATTCTTATTTTTAATATGAATAATAATAATAATTTTAAAACAATTGCAGATTTATTTTTTTTTCAACCGGGATGTAAATGATGTATCTTCCACTCTATGAAATGCAGTTGAGCTTCATTAAGGGACTCGAGGGCCGGCTACTTACACAGATTATTGATTTTCAGTCTAGTCCATGTTTAACATAATTCTACATAGACAGCGGCTAATTCTACATTTAAAAGCAGCGATCCGTCGGGATTACAGGGTGCAACTGACCATAAGTAACTGCTCTCTGTTCTCACAAATCAGAGGTTGCCAGGCTTGGGAAGAGATGCAATCCTATTATAATTTGGAAAGCGACATGAAAATGGGCTTTAAAAAAGAAAGGTACACAGTAATAAATAGTGTCCATTAAAAGGAGCATGAACTCTAAACGATATCGTATTCATTATTAATGAAATGAACAAACACAAGCAGTTGCCCCGGTGGGATTTTCATAAAGTATGCATTAGATCTGTTGTAAAATATGTTTAGTAGAGATGAGTGGATTAATCTGTTGAGGGTTGAGTTTGGGTCAAATTTCCTGAAATTCGCAGTTTCATGCAAATTCCAACACTTTGAGATTTGATTTGGGGTTTTCAAAGAAAAGAAAATGTCGGCCATCGTTTCTAACACTGCTAAAGCATCAGAGAGCGGGCTAATGTCTTCTTGTTTGGGCAACCCAGGACTCCCCAAAATGCCCTGCAGCTATGACATCTAGCCTGACTGTCATACATTGTGCAGTGGGGGGTCAGTACTGAGGCCATCACAAATTAGCGGGTCATAGTGGAGCACAGTTTTACGGCAGAGTCATGTTCTATCTCCAGAGTTACTGGGTAAGTCTTTGTTGCCTGTAGAGTGTAAGCTCTTATGGTCAGCAGGGTCCTCTATCTCCACTAGAGGTTAAGCTCTTATGGTCAGTGGGGTCATCTCTCTCTTTCTATTCTGTAGATTGTAACCTCTTATGGTCAGCGGGGTACTCTCTTCAGTAGAATGTAAGCTCTTATGGTTAGTGAGGTCATCTCTCTCTTTCCTGTACAGCATCAGCTCTTATGCTTAGTGTCATCCTCTCTCTCTTTCCTGTAGAGTGTAAACTCTTATGGTCAGTGGGATCCACTCTCACTTGTGGAATGTAATCTCTTATGGTCAGTGGGGGCCTCTTTCTCCACTAGAGTGTAAGCTCTTATGGTCAGCGCGGTCATCTCTCTTTCTCTATTTTGTAGATTGCAAGCTCTTATGGTCAGCAGGGTCATTCTCTCTCTTTCCTGTACAGTGTAAGCTCTTATGGTCAGTGGCGTCCTCTCTCTCTTTCCTGTAAAGTGTAAGCTCTTATGTTCAGTGGGGTCCTTTCTCTGTCTCCTGTAAAGTGTAAGCTCTTATGGTCAGTGGGATCTTTCTCTCTTTCCTGTAAAGTGTAAGCTCTTATGTTCAGTGGGGTCCTTTCTCTGTCTCCTGTAAAGTGTAAGCTCTTATGGTCAGTGGGATCTTCTCTCTCTTTCCTGTTTAGTGTAAGCTCTTATGTTCAGTGGGGTCCTTTCTCTGTCTCCTGTAGAGTGTAAGCTCTTATGGTCAGTGAGATCTTCTCTCCCTTGTAGAATGTAAGCTCTGATTGTCCGCAGGATCCTTTCAGTCTGGAGGAAGGTCATTTGTGACTGAAATGTTTTCCTGTAATCACTGGATGGCTTAATAAAGGCATACAATTTTTTTGAAATAGGGTGAGATGGCACTCATTTTCTTGGACATTATATGCACAAATGAAAATTGTCTGGAAGGAAGTTGCACCAATTTTCCTTTTTACTGTGCTGCTTAAGGATTTTTTTCTGTATATTATCTATCTATATTACATACTGTACATATCAAAAACTCTAGTGGGTGTTATAGTATGTGGGTTGGAGGGTTTGTGTGCCAGGGTTGTTTTTTTGGTCCCAGTCCAGCCCTAGTCCAGAATGGAGCTTTTTATATAGTCTGGCTGAACCGCAGAACCCAAACCTCCACGGGTCTGCTCAACACTACCGGGCTATCATCCATTTCTATACTAGAGTCAGTTCTACAAAACTAAAGTGCTTGAAAAATAAATTGTTGGATTCAGTCATTGGACACTCAGAGTGTTACACAAATCTTTTAAAGGCAATATATAGAATATAGGAAACTTTATAGAAATTGTAATTTGTGTCAAATCGATTTGCTGAGAATCAAAATATTTGCAAAAATTTTTCAACCTTGGTGAATTTGTATTTGAAAAGTTTGAAAATCTTCACCAATAATCTGTAATCAGTGGTGTAGCTAGAGTCTAATGGGTCCCAGTGTGAAATTTGAACCAGGAACCCCCCCTTTCCGCACACAGAGGCTGGGGTTACACATAGAAATCCGTTTTTGGAAGTCGTTTTCATCACCAATCCGTTTTTTATAGGGTGCTTTTTGTGTCTCCTGCACTCCTGTACGTTTTTGGACTTAGTCATTTTTTTCAGAAAAAACGCATGTGCGCAAACGCATGCGCAAACGCAAGTGGCTATATATGCCATGCGTTTGCGCATGCGTTTCCCATAGGGCCCCATGTTAAAAAAAACGCATAAAAACGCATGCGTTTTTTAACTGATGCCAAAAACGCTGTTTACTGCGTTTTTGGCTCAAAAACGGACAGGGCTATGTTTTGAGCTCCAGAGAAAAACGCACAGGGTGTTTATTACACCCAATGCGTTTTTCTGTCAGTTTTTGGACTTAGAAAAAAAAAATGACAAAACTGAAGCCAAAAACGGACTGAGGGCTTATGTGTGACCCCAGCCTAACCCCAGCCAGACACCCACACACACACACACACACGTTGATCAGATGTATGAGCCTTTGCATATTTCTTGGTATATATGATCCCCTTCCTGGTATATATGGTCCTGCTACTGATATATATGATCCTCCTCTTGGTATATATCATCCTCCTCCTTTTATTTATAGTCCTCCTTCTGCATATATGTCCCCTTTCAGGTATAAATGGTCCTCCCCCTTGTTTACATGGTCCCCCTTGTGTATATATGTCCCCTTCCTGGTATATATGGTTTTCCTTGTGTCCTTTCCCTGGTATATATGGTCTTCCTTTTGCTCCCTTCCTGGTGTACATGGTCCTCCTTGTGTTCCCTTCCTAGTATATATGGTCCTCCTTTAGTCCACCTCCTGGTATATATGGTTCTCCTTGTGTCATTTTCCTAGTATATATGGTCCGCCTTGTGTTCCCTTCCTGGTATATATGGTCCTCCTTTAGTCACCCTCCTGGTATATGGGTTTCTTTGTGTTCTTTTCCTAGTATATGTAGTCCTCCTTATGTTCCCTTCCTGGTATATATGGTCCTCCTTGTGTCCTTTTCCTGGTACATAAGATTTTCCTTGTGTCCCCTTCCTGGTATATATGGTCCTCCTTGTGTTCCCTTCCTGGTATATATGGTCCTACTTGTGTCCCCTTCCTGGCATATATGGTCCTCCTTTTGTTCCCTTCCAGGTATATATGGTCCTCCTTGTGCCCCTTTCCTGGCATATATGGTCCTCCTTTTGTTCCCTTCCAGGTATATATGGTCCTCCTTGTGTCCCTTTCCTGGCATATATGTTCCTCCTTTTGTCCCCTTCCAGGTATATATGGTCCTCCTTGTGTCCCTTTCCTGGCATATATGGTCCTCCTTTTGTTCCCTTCCAGGTATACAGTATATGGTCCTCCTTGTGTCCCTTTCCTGGCATATATGGTCCTCCTTTTGTCCCCTTCCAGGTATATATGGTCCTCCTTGTCTCCCCTTCCTGGCATATATGGTCCTCCTTGTGTCCCCTTCCTGGCATATATGGTCCTCCTTTTGTACCCTTCCTGGTACATATGGTCCTTCTTGTGTCCCCTTCCTGGCATATATGGTCCTCCTTGTGTCCCCTTTCTGGTATATATGTGATATTTATGTCCTCCTCCTGGTTTAAATGGTTCCCAATCCTTGTATTTCTATCCCCATTCGGTCCCTAGTGCATAACTGAAACCAATAACATTGCCCTCACCATTCCTCTGCTCCCACATCGCCCGGTGTCCTCCCGTAGCTAGCTCACTGTGACCAGCTCGACAGCTCACATCGGACTGCAGGGATTGGGGGCCCGCGCAAAAAAGTGACATCACTATGATGTGCGGCCCCTTATGCTGCACCTCCGATGGCTCACAGCCACTATGCATGTGGCGGCAGCCAGTATTGCAATGCAGGAAATCGACGGGTCTCTGCACCGCAATGCATTTCAGCTAGATCTACGTCCTTGGCAAGGTGACAGATCCAGCTGAAGCAGCGACCCCGGTGACCCCGATCATTCCGCCCCTGTTTGTCATTGCCGAGGAATAGATTCTAGCAATGCACAAAGAAACCAATCATTGACATTGAGCTTGGCCACATCTGAATGTTTTTCGTCATCTGTCCCATTACACTATTTTGTAACATAGCTATTTCAGATCCACTTGTCAACAACATCTCATTTCCACTTAGCGCATGTTGGCTCTGATAAAACCGACATCTTCCGATAATTCTCAATAAATGATTTGTTCCTTCTGTGTCCTGGAGCTTTTTCTACATATGTCCAGTGTCTAGATATCTATATCTCAGTGTATTGTCACGTATGGTCAATATTATTCCTAAAACGTTGAATTAAGAGACAAGAGATGGCTTAACGAGATGAATCAATTTAATATTATTTAATGAATACACAGAATGCAGAAGGTAATTATTAGCCAAAAGTGCATCATCTGTTTCCTCTAAAGCATCTGTTATGAACTCTGCAGTTACCGACAAATGAATATTGTGTTTTATCCAAGGTTTCACGGCATAATCCTATATTCTGTGGCACAGATGTTTCAAGCTGCAAAATACAGACGTACAAGGGAAAGACTGTTATTTTCAGGAGAAAGAAAGAAAATAAATGTCATTTCTGAAATCACTGTAACATCTTTTTACTACATTTTACGTGAAAAATAACACGGTGGCTCCGGTATACCTTGAGTGCCGATGCGGTGTGGCTTTGCGGGGAAGATACAATGCCTCATGCTGTGTTATTTTAAAGTGTCGAGTGTTTGTTTTCACACATTTTACAATTCCTGCCAAAGGTTGGAGCCCACAACACCTCCTCATATGCAGAAAATGTGTTTGTAATTACATTCACTGCTCACAAAACATAACCCTTGTAGGAGTAAATATCCCATTGTATTGTTATATTTGTATCAATTCAACCCTCACATTGTGAAAATAATCCAGAATATTTACATTTGTTGACTAATAAAATAGTTTCTCTGTGGCACCGCAATGGGGGTAATTGGAGCCCTATGTTAACTGCCATATTTTATGCATTATAAATCGCACCCCAAACTTAGAGGAGGAAAATAGGAAAAAAATAATTTTTAATGTAAAAGTGTGGGTTCATATTATAATCCTAGTGTTTTATATTCTGAGTGTAGCTAATCAGTGGGTGCTATGGAGTGGCTCAGGAGGGTCACAAGAGGAAGGCTTGGCAGAGGAGGGGGTATCACACTGGCAGGATCCAGGTCCATTGATCTGTGGACACAGTAGAGGTCCAGTGGCTCAGGAAGGTCAAAGGAGGCTGGGTCAACAATGTTGCAGGTCTGCGGTTCATGGGAGTAGGTGATGGGGCTGTGCAAGGTGGGCACCATTAACCTGCTGACCCTTGACATGATGAGCTTCAAGAAAATGGCTGCAGATGTGGCATGTGCACAGATTGTGGTGTTGGAGAGGGGGTGTCGTGGCAGCAGAATGCAGGCTCCATTGATCTGGGGGCACGGTTGATCTATGGTCCACGATGAAGGTGGAGTGGCTCAGGAGGGTCAATAATGCTGCAGCCCCAGGGCTCATAGGAGGAGGTGACATAGTGGTGTGCAAGGTGAGCACCACTGGTCTGCCAGTGTATGACATAATGGGCTTCAAGAAAATGGCTGCGAAGGCAGCATGTGCATAGATTGTGGTCTTGGAGAGCTGAGAACTCAGTATGCACATGCGCCCCCTCCACAACCATTTTCCATTAGTCCATCATTGGCAAATGAGACACTCCCTAATTCAGGCGCAGTGTGTATTACAGGCACATGTTAGAAAACCAGCTATAATATCTAATATCTCAATTTCAGGACACTAATAGTATTCAATGATCTTCCTTGGGATGTATTGAAGGAGATTACACGAAATTAGATGCCAAAAAAATTAATAACCGAATACACAATAAAACAAAAATTACATTTCTCAACTACCACCAAATAGTATCCAGTTTCAAGATATAACTATTACTAAACATTAAAATTATGAAAACTAATCTAATGATAATGCACTTAGATGTTACTTGATCACTATTCATTCAGATACAGAAGTTACATGTTCAGCTAAATAAAAAATTGTATTTAAATAAAAAAAATACTAAACTTCAAATGAGAGGTGAGTTCAGGCGCAATAAGCCTGAGAAGCCAGAAAGGTCAGATCTGAACCCAGAAGGTCTACTCTAAGGGTATGTGCCCACAGGACGGTTCTTGCATCATTCTGACCATCAGAAAACCGGTGGTGAACTTCTGGAGCCTACAGTCCTGAGCTCTGAAGAGTCCAGCGGTTTTCCAGCGTTATCCAGCGTTTTTTCAGCGGTTGTATAGCGGTTTTTTGTCATGATTCTTGGCCATTTGCCATTTGCTCTAACCGCTTTAAAAACGCACTTGAAAATTGACATGCTCAATCTTCACAAACCGCCTGAAAACCGGTGAACTGGATGAAGATGAGCATAATATAACCGGCATAGTGGGCACAGTGGTTTCCAATTGCCATAGGTTTCAATGTTAATCCAAACGCTGGTTTGGAATAACATAAATTTAAATAAAACCATCGTTAAAACGTCGTCGGAAACCGCTGGAAAACCGCACTACAACCGTCCTGTGGGCACATACCCTAACACTGTGAGATCTGGTTTCAAAGAGCATGTAAGAGCAGGAAATAATTCGAAGAGGAGAGATTTTATGATAATTTGGAGAAGAGAGAGTGACAAAACATATTGGGATTTGCCTGTCAGATCAGATTAGCCTGACAGTTGGTAAATCTCAAATAGTGATTGGCAAAACTGAACTGCAGAGTTCTGTATGGAACACCTAGAGTTTGGGAAAAGACCTCAAACACGGATTTCTCGGAGAACTCTGCGCTACTGTTCAGGTTCGGGGGCTGGTGGGCTGTAAAAATAAGCAAAACATTGATTAAACATCAGGGTGACACTTACTGAGTACTGCGCGCTTGTACTTCTGGCTCCGCTCATTCACTGCACTGGCTCCAACAGCCAATCACAGTTGACCACTCTCCGTGATAGCATCCGCATTTGGCTGCTGTGCCCCTCACCCATTGTAAAAATAAACAAATAATTTGAAAAAAATTGACATAGAGCCTACCATATTTTTGATTCTCAACACAGATATATCGGACAGCTATGGGCTGCCACCCCGAGCTGCCTGGCTTTACCTTAGCAGGCAATCAAAATTAGACTGGAGCCCATTATTATTTTTTTTAATTATCTAAATAAATAATTAAAAACAATGTGTGGTCTTCACCTTATACCAGCCAAGGTGATAACCAGGAAGCCGAGGGCTGTTATTTTCAATGTGGTGAGGTCCATAGTAGGGATGGGCGAATCTACTCGCTAGAACTCGTTACTCGGCGAGTAGTAAGGGACTCGCAGGACTCGGTACTCTGCGAGTTTCCCAGTGATTACTCGCACGAGTCCAATGCAAATCAATATCAATCCTAGTTTTGTCAGAAACGCTGACAAAACTAGGATTGCCATTGTTTGCATTAGACTGGTGCGAGTAATCACTGGCTACTGTGCCAGTGATAGCAGGGAAACTCGCAGATAACTGCTGTTTCTTTGGGAGCCGAGTCCAGCTGTCTTCTCTGTGCAGCTCCAGGGTCCTAGAGCCCGCCTGCTGCCTGATGTAGCAGTGCTGAGATTGTTCTCAGTCTGCTCATTCCCTGTGTACAGACATGAATGTCTGTGCACAGAGATGATGTAGCAGTGCTGAGATTGTTCTCAGTCTGCTCATTCCCTGTGTACAGACATGAATGTCTGTGCACAGAGATGATGTAGCAGAGCTGAGATTGTTCTCAGTCTGCTCATTCCCTGAGTACAGACATGAATGTCTGTGCACAGAGATGATGCAGCAGAGCTGAGATTGTTCTAAGTCTGCTCATTCCCTGTGTACAGACATGAATGTCTGTGCACAGAGATGATGCAGCAGAGCTGAGATTGTTCTCAGTCTGCTCATTCCCTGTGTACAGACATGAATGTCTGTGCACAGAGATGATGTAGCAGTGCTGAGATTGTTCTCAGTCTGCTCATTCCCTGTGTACAGACATGAATGTCTGTGCACAGAGATGATGTAGCAGTGCTGAGATTGTTCTCAGTCTGCTCATTCCCTGTGTACAGACATGAATGTCTGTGCACAGAGATGATGTAGCAGTGCTGAGATTGTTCTAAGTCTGCTCATTCCCTGTGTACAGACATGAATGTCTGTGCACAGAGATGATGTAGCAGAGCTGAGATTGTTCTCAGTCTGCTCATTCCCTGTGTACAGACATGAATGTCTGTGCACAGAGATGATGTAGCAGAGCTGAGATTGTTCTCAGTCTGCTTATTCCCTGTGCATAGACATCTATATTTATGCACAGGGGATGTAGCAGAGAGGACATCGCGTTTTGGACTGCGTCGGACGGAAGAGGATTTTTTTAATTAAAGATGGAGTCCCTAATGGCTTTTTTTTTTATTTCTAATAAAAAATTTTCCTTGTGTTGTGTTTTTTTTAAAACAATTTAATAGAAATTCATGGCGGTCATGTCTAATATTGGTGTGACCGCCATAAATTTCGGGCTTAGGGCCAGCTGATAATACAAAGCTGGCCCTAACCTCTTTATTACCCAGCGTGCCACCGCTACCAGGGCCGCTGGAAGAGCGGGGTTCAGCGCCAGAGGATGGCGCTTCAATGAACGCGCCATCTTCTGGGGCGGCTGCGGGCTGCAATTTGCAGCGGGGGGTGCCCAGAAAGCTTGGGCATCCCTGCGCTGCGGATTCCAGCCCCCAGCTGCTTAGCTGTACCTGGCTAGACATAGAAATTGCGCGGAGCCCCACGCATTTTTTTTTTATTATTTCATGAATTTCAGAGTCAGAGTCTCAGAGTCAGAATCTCAGAATTTCATGAAATAATTAAAAAAAAATGCGTGGGGCTCCGCGCAATTTCTATGTCTAGCCAGGTACAGCTAAGCAGCTGGGGGCTGGAATCCGCAGCGCAGGGATGCCCAAGCTTTCTGGGCACCCCCCGCTGCAAATTGCAGCCCGCAGCCGCCCCAGAAGATGGCGCGTTCATTGAAGCGCCATCCTCTGGCGCTGAACCCCGCTCTTCCAGCGGCCCTGGTAGCGGTGGCACGCTGGGTAATAGAGGTTAGGGCCAGCTTTGTATTATCAGCTGACCCTAAGCCCGAAATTTATGGCGGTCACGCCAATATTAGACATGACCGCCATGAATTTCTATTAAATTGTTTTAAAAAAAACACAACACAAGGAAATTTTTTATTAGAAATAAAAAAAAAAGCCATTAGGGACTCCATCTTTAATTAAAAAAATCCTCTTCCGTCCGACGCAGTCCAAAACGCGATGTCCTCTCTGCTACATCCCCTGTGCATAAATATAGATGTTTATGCACAGGGAATAAGCAGACTGAGAACAATCTCAGCTCTGCTACATCATCTCTGTGCACAGACATTCATGTCTGTACACAGGGAATGAGCAGACTGAGAACAATCTCAGCTCTGCTACATCATCTCTGTGCACAGACATTCATGTCTGTACACAGGGAATGAGCAGACTGAGAACAATCTCAGCACTGCTACATCATCTCTGTGCACAGACATTCATGTCTGTACACAGGGAATGAGCAGACTGAGAACAATCTCAGCACTGCTACATCATCTCTGTGCACAGACATTCATGTCTGTACACAGGGAATGAGCAGACTGAGAACAATCTCAGCTCTGCTACATCAGGCAGCAGGCGGGCTCTAGGACCCTGGAGCTGGCAGCCTGTACAGAGGAGACAGGATCTTATCTGTGTGAGTCAGCGATTACTTACAAAGTAAACGAGCAATGCAAATAAATGACAAAACTAGGATTGCTTCAGGCTGAAGCTTCCGAGACACATCTGCGATTTGTAAATCTCACACTACTCGCTATTACTCGCTTCCCCATTCATTAACATTGGACTCGCTAGACTCGCAATGAGTAGCGAGTCCTGTGCTCGGACTCGCTAGAGTCAAGCGATTCCGAGTAATTTAGGATTCGCCCATCACTAGTCCATAGTTATTGGCCCCCAAGGCTGCAAAACAGCAGCCGACAGCTGCCCCAGAAATGGCGAATTAATTGGATCAACCAATTCCTAGCATATTATCCGGCTCTTCCCAATGCCCTGGTGCAGTGGCATCAGGGTGATGAAAGGGTTAATGACAGATGAGTATTGACAGTTTTTCATTAAGCCCAGACTGATAATGTCCAGGACTCTATGACACCCGCTCAGTATCAATCCTGTGAGGAAGTAGTTAAAAAACAAAGACACTGAGACAAATCCTATATTTTAAAGAAAACACATGGACAATCATAATTTTCCAATTTATTAACCCCAAACATACCTGCTAATGGTAATCTACACCGATGTTCCATGAAGCACATGATCCTGGCTCTGCTTCATCCAGAGACTGCAGCAATGGAACAAGCGTCCTCTCGCTGCAGTCTCTTGGATCACACTGAATGCTGAGGGAGCAGTGACATCACTCACTGAGTCAGTAAGGGGAGTGAACTCAGATGACTCTGCCGCCGGATTGCGGTACAGCAGTCCTGAAATCCTGCAGCAGGTGCAACTAAGTTTACAGTGTGGAAAACAGGTGCTGTGATGTTATGACATCACGAGTCCTGTGTACAATTACCGTGGAATCTGTCTCCTCACAAATAAGTTCATCAACAGGAAGTTAGCGCTGCTTCTGCCACTCACTATCTGTTGATCGCTCCTGTGTCCAAAGGTGGGGAGACAGAGGCCAGTGATGCCTGGAATGTCACAATGTTTTTTTAGCACCAGTAGCTTATCATTGCTCTGACACAACAGCATGTGAGCCCAAATCCTGCATTCCCCTGATGTGCTTAGCAGCTCCCTGACTATAGACATTGTATACAGAGCCTGGTTTGGGCAGGGCAGCTCTTTCAGCTCTGCTGAATTGGAAATTCTAAAAAGTAATCTAAGTGATACATCATTGGTTTCAGGACCTCTTTGCCTACATGCTGCTATCAGACGAGGTAGAGAAAACCTGCCACCAGGTTCCCTTTAAGAAAATAGAAAACCCTTTAAAGATGACTTGTCTCTTGCCATAACTGTGCTTTTTTATTACCTGTAGTAATTGCCACTCTTTTTTTGCCCCTCTTTATCTTTAGCTTTATATTTGTCTTAGTTCTTCTGTATGTAAATCCTGCCCTGTTAGCCAAGGGGCACGATCTCCAAGGAAACACCCATAGAGAAGAGTTGAAGAACACTCCCCCTTGGCTAAGAAGACTAGATCAGGAATGGAGGGAGCAGGAACAGAAGAAGTATAATGCCTGATACAAGAGAACGGTGGCATTTACATCAGGTTAAAATATATATATATATATATATACAGTATATATATATATATATATATATATATATATATAACTAGAAAAAGTTCTCTGAAGCACTCAGTTACTACCAATGACGTACAAATGCTAACAAGCTATATGTATATGAGAAAAAAGTTTAAAAACTTACGTTTTTTCAAAAAACTCAAAAATCTTATCTTTTTATTTCTGAAGTTCTTGGTACATACATTGGCCAATGTCTGCTTGCTCATCAACTGCGACAAAGTGACTTCAGGTCTGATGAGTCCTATCGCTGACATCCCTGTCCTCCTTGTCCACCCCCCACCTCTCAGTGGGCAGACTCCATCTCGACCCTAGATCACCTGTGGTCAATGAGGGTGCTAATTGCAGCATGGAGCCAACATCTCCATATGATACAAAAAAGAGAAAAAAAAAAACTGCACAGCACTCACAGACTAAATGTGAACTGGTGCCAGCAGGGACGCTGGGTCAAATAACTAGAAAAAGTTCTCTGCAGCACTCAGTTACTACCAATGACGTACAAATGCTAACAAGCTATGTACCAATGTATGTACCAAGAACTTCAGAAATAAAAAGATAAGATTTTTGAGTTTTTTGAAAAAACGTAAGTTTTTAAACTTTTTTCTCATATACACATAGCTTGTTAGCATTTGTACGTCATTGGTAGTAACTGAGTGCTGCAGAGGATTTTTTCTAGTTATTTGGCCCAGCGTCCCTGCTGGCACCAGTTCACATTAGTCTGTGAGTGCTGTGCAGTTTTTTTTTTTTTTTTCTTTTTTGTATCATATGGAGATGCTGGCTCCATGCTGCAATGTGCACCCTCATTGACCAACAAGACAACGACCCAAAGCACACAGCCAAGAAAACCAAGGCCTGGTTCAAGAGGGAAAAAATCAAGGTGATGGAGTGGCCTAGTCAGTCTCCTGACCTTAACCCAATTGAAAACTTGTGGAAGGAGCTCAAGATTAAAGTCCACATGAGACACCCAAAGAACCTAGATAACTTGGAGAAGATCTGCATGGAGGAGTGGGCCAAGATAACTCCAGAGACCTGTGCCGGCCTGATCAGGTCTTATAAAAGACGATTATTAGCTGTAATTGCAAACAAGGGTTATTCCACAAAATATTAAACCTAGGGGTTGAATAATAATTGACCCACATTTTTATGTTTAAAATGTATTAAAATTCAACTGAGCAACATAACTTTTTGGTTTGTAAGATTTATGCTTCTGTTAATAAATCCTACTCTCGTTTGCAGTTTGAAGGCTCTAACTTATTGGCATCTTATCAAACCACCTAAATCTGCAGGGGGTTGAATACTACTTGTAGGCACTGTAAACATATATATATACGGTACATATGTATTCATGGTTAGTGACTCTTTAAATCATTGGTCAGTGAATATTAATGCTATCATGAAATTAGGTAACTGAAGATTTAAAAAAGGTGTAAGGAGATAGTAGAACTTGTGTATGATGAAAGATCACACAAGTGTGTCAATAGCCTATTTATTAAGTTACTCTATAGGCCTAAAAGTTTGTGCACACTTTATGTTAATCTGAACATACTGTATCTGATCACATATTACATTTTATTATATGTTCAGCACCAGCCATGCTAATTCCAAACATACTTTATTATTCTACGCTAATAATAATATACAAGTATTATGTGTACAATATCTAAAAGTCTCCCTATGGTTTACTGGAACTTGTAATAAATCCTCCTCTTTATACAGTTTCATTGATTTTCTGCATTCGTTCCATAGATGTTTTGCTAGGACTCGGTCTGAAATAAAATGCTGTGGTTAGTCAATACTCTTCATGAGAACACTTGAAAGTCTTGTAAAAGGGTCAACGACCTCTTCCCCCGGCTCGACCCTACACTGTCTAGGGAATGACCTATTTGAACTTGGTCTTTGAACCTTACTTGCTTTCATTAACCAAGCAATGTACACAGCCATAACTTATTACAATCGTCATTTTTAATTCTGAATGTACAGAGGGCTGAAGATCAGGAGAAAGTGAGTTTACTTAGTTAATTACACATTTTTAAATATATATCATATATCACAACTAATGACCAGCGCATTTAAAATGTAATATATTATATTTTATACATAAGGCAAAGAAACATAGTTTATTGAAGTATATGACTTTAGATTGACAAATTCTTAACAAATTGGTCAAGTAAAGGTGAAATATTACTTTATTCTAATGGCCTTCAGCTGGATCTCGAGCCATTGCGACTTAATGGATGAACACCCTGTAGGAAGATCAATCTTGTGCAGCCTAGATAGGTCCACCAGGATCTTCTACTAGGCTAGATAGGTCCACCAGGATCTTCTCCAAGCCTAGATAGGTCCACTAGGATATTCCTCAAGCCTATATAGGTCCACTAGGATCTTCTCCAAGCCTAGATTGGTCCACCAGTGTCTTCTTCATGCCTTGATAGGTTGGTGAGGATCTTCTCCAAGGTTAGGTAGGACAACCAGGATCTTCGCCAAGCCCTAGTTTGGTCCACCAGGTTCTTGTCCAAGCCTTGATAAGTCCACCAGGATCTTCTCCACCGTTATCTTATTAAGCCATGTGTTGCTGGTCTTCCTCTTCCCCTTGTTCCTTTTATTCTTCCGACCATTATGTCATTCTCCAGTGATTACTCTCTTTGTACAATGTGTAGATAGGTCATAGCTTGGTGAACCTTGCTTCGAGTAACACGTCTCGCTTGTTTGTTCCAAAATTGTATGACAAAATGTACATTATGACATGTACAGAATAAACATTTCACAAGACTGTGAAGAATGTTTTACATGAACATAATTAAACTATTCAAAGTATTTTAGGCAAAGTATGTCCATGTTGGGATATTAGTGGATACCAAAGTAAACTATAGCAACCATTGACAGGCTCCTGCTTCAACGGTAGGATGCATCAAAAGGGGCAAAGATGAAAAAATGTGTTTACTTGTACATAAATTATATTTTAATATTTGGACTGCACATGAAGTATTGTATACACTCTTGGAAGGACAACTTATTCTTTTGATGTAAATTAGGCTAATTTCAATAGCTGAGGGTCTTGTTTGAGATTTTACATCGACGCCAACGAGCTACAAGCTATTCTACTGATTCGCAGTTCATCAGCAAGTAAAACTTTTCATGAAAAGGCATGTACAGTCATGTCAATGGGCAATTCAAGCATTTAACCTGAAAATCTTCCAAAAAAATGCTCCAGTTCTCCATTGACTTCCAATATACCGGTACTCGGTAAATGGATCAAACCTGTCCAACCATCAAAAAGCTTATCTTGAGTACCAAGCACCCTAGCATGGTAGTGCTTGCTCATCACTAGGCCCTATCCTTAGGAAGGAGAGTATGTGTTCTTTTTCTATTTTATTGGGGCAATTATTGGACAATACATTTACCGTAAGTAAAATAAAAGACTTAACATCTTGGCTTGACCAACATAGAGATCCTTTTTGCTGTTTAATTTCTTCTTTAGTACTGTAGACCTATGTGGAGCACTCTTATGCAGCAAGGGGCCAGCAGGGACAAGCCTGAACCCAAAATTAATTAGAACACTAAGAATATGTCTTAGTCATTTCTCTCTCGAGCAAATCTGGAGTGGGGAAATTTTCCTTAGGCTTTCAGTAACTTGTACTTAACAAAAAAGAATCTGTCTCAGGTGAGATGTCTTCCTTAATGTGTCTGAAAGTCAGTAAAACCATTCTACATTCAGCATGCAGTAAACTAGATAACTTACACCACAGTAAATCCTCTTCACTTTTCAACTATATACTGTAAGTTAGACTTTAATTAAACAGGAGAAAAAGAAGTCCATTAATTAGAAAAAAATCTCTAAGCTCAATTGGAGAATTATTTAAAACATGACAGAGCAGCCTGTTCCTCAATGGGGAGGTGTAAGCTTCACACCCAAATTAGTAGATGGTCCCCACCTTTCCAGAAGTCCATGAGCGTTTTCATTCTGGCTGCCAAGTGTTCATCTTGGAACTTGTTCTGCTAATAACTCTTTCAATATCTCTGTAGAAAAAGAATCTAAAGACAATGGGTGTTTATAGAGATGAGCGGACTCGTAGAAGTTCAGGTTCTGTGGATTCTGACTGAGGGTACGGGCTTTAGATAAAGTTCTGTTCTGGACCAGAACCTCATTGGAAGTTACTGATTGGGCAGTTCTGCTTTCCGCCCACATACAGCCAGCCATAAACAAACTACTTCTTGGTTGGGAGTTGTCATTTTTGTATAACTCTGATTTTACCCCCAGTGTTAGCCGTCCAGACACTGCAAGTGACTCACAGTGGACGGAGCACCGAGTCTACCCGAGCACTTAGTGTACCTGAACACCAAGTGTAACCAAGCACACCGATGCTTGCTCCAGTGGTTTGTTCACATTAGGCACCATTCACTTCAGCGATTTTGCCCTATCATGGCAGATCTGGCAGGTTTGCTGCATCTGCCGTGGAACAGCTCACTTGTGGCAAGCTCCATTTGTTCCCTATGAGACTTGCGGTCAGGTGAGGCAAGTGCTGTTTTGTTAGATACAGTCAAGAGACTGCTGCTAGCAGTGTTTTGTTTTGTGCTACAGGAAGTGCCGGATCTGCTGGATCCAACAAAACCGCACTTGCCTCACCTGACTGCAAGTCCCACATGGAATGAATGCGGCTTGCAGTAAGAACTCCGTTGTGCGGCACATATGTCGCACCCCAGGGACTGGGGTACTTGGAACTGGGCCCTGTCCTCTTCGAGGGCTGCGGGGTTGTCACGGTGACATGATCCGGCTCCGTGGTAAAAGTTTATAATAAATAGTTTGTGACGCTACCCATGGTTTGTAGCCAGTTTGGGCTACCGCTGCGGTCCAGGCCTCTGGGGATGATGAGGGTTGGCAGCCAGGATATTGTACCCTCCATGGGTAGGGCTTGGTTCCCCAGGGCAGGGGTGAAAGTGAAGTGCTCGTACACCATGCTCAGCCTCTCATACAGTTTCCACTCCGGCCAGGAAATCCAGTGTGTGGCTCTGTAGGCGAACCTCTGCAGTCGCGACCCAAATAAATCTCATACACAAGTCCTGAGTTCACCAGGTACTTTACTCCACTGCTCTGCGTACATGACAGCACAGTCACAGTCACTTTACAGCAGTTTACTCGCGGTCCTGGTGACCAGTAAGCAGCTGGGATGGTTTGCTAGAGGCACCCCCTTTCTTATGCCTTTCGGGCCTCCCAGTTCATCAAATTACTAAATAAATAAAATAAAAATAAAACCTTACAAAAATGTACCTAATCACAAACAGGCAGGTAGCTGCTACCTACCTGCATGTTGTGTCCGTCACCGGTCACTGATGTTCACCCCCACCATAGAGCAGACAGAGACTGTTCCTGCCTGGGATAGCATGGGGGGAAACAGAGCGGCGGCTTATATTCCTTTCTGCTCTGTGGAAGGGGCGGGACAGCTGACTTCATGATGATTGACAGCTGACTCCCCGCTACCTGATTGTCAATCAGCAAGATGTCAGCTCTGACACCCATCTACAGAGCGGAGAAGCCTCTCCCCTGTAGATGTCACATCAGTGGAAGCTGAAAAATTGATGATAGGAGTGGTCTGTGCCCGCTCCATGCTGGTGGAGAACGGTGCTGGGCACCACAGGCAAATAGGTGGCAGCCAGGGGCGAACTGGCCCAGGCGGCAGGGGGACAAGTGCCCCCCAGGCTGGTACTTTTGCCCTTTAATTAAATGGGCCGGCGGCCGTTGTTGCTTTCTGGCAGTTACTGCTGCAATTACACAGCTGGCAGTGCGCGGTGAGTGTTAGAAAATTCCCCCCAGCTTCTTACCCAGCCGCCACCACTAGCAACTTCCCCCTCCGCTCCTCACTCGGCCGCAACCGTTATCTTTCCCCCCCCCCCCTCCCGCTCATCAGGGCTGCTGGATCATTCTGCCACCCGGGAAGAGCTCAGCCAGTCAGCCCCTGGTGGCAGCTACCTTACTATTAGTGCTTAGGCACAATTTTTGTTTTTGGCTAAATCCCTGATAACCCCTTTAAATGTAAGCAACAATGTCATCATGTACAGGTGCATCTCAATGAATTAGAGTATCATCAAAATGGTAACTTATTTCAGGAAATCACATATACCAAAAGATAAGGGGGTGTCCGGAAGTGACGCAGCGACGTGCCACACCAGGAAGAGAGAACGGGGACCTGGTAAGTATTAACTAATGGCTTACTTTAATGCAGGTCACAAACCTGAATAGTTCGCCCATCCCTATTTCTTATCATTTATATTTTTAGGTGTTTTTTCAAGTTACATTTTTACTTGTGATCATTATCATCATGTATGTAATCATATATATAGAGAAATATATATATATACTAGATGGCGGCCCGATTCTAAAGAATCGGGTAGTCTAGAATCCATATATAGTGTATTTACTAATAGTTAGGGGAGTGCGGTGAAATGAATTGTGTGTATACAGGTGGCTCAGTGGTTAGCAGAGTATATGGTGGCTCAGTGGTTAGCACTGCGCAGTGGCTCAGTGGTTAGCACTGGGCGGTGGCTCAGTGGTTAGCAGTGAGTGTGGTGGCTCAGTGGTTAGCAGTGAGTGAGGTGGCTCAGTGGTTAGCAGTGAGTGCGGTGGCTCAGTGGTTAGCACTGCGCGGTGGCTCAGTGGTTAGCAGTGAGTGCGGTGGCTCAGTGATTAGCAGTGAGTGCGGTGGCTCAGTGATTAGCAGTGAGTGCGGTGGCTCAGTGGTTAGCAGTGAGTGTGGTGGCTCAGTGGTTAGCAGTGAGTGTGGTGGCTCAGTGGTTAGCACTGCGCGGTGGCTCAGTGGTTATCACTGCGCGGTGGTTCAGTGGTTAGCAGTGACTGCGGTGGCTCAGTGATTAGCAGTGAGTGCGGTGGCTCAGTGATTAGCAGTGAGTGCGGTGGCTCAGTGGTTAGCAGTGAGTGCGGTGGCTCAGTGGTTAGCAGTGAGTGCGGTGGCTCAGTGGTTAGCAGTGAGTGCGGTGGCTCAGTGGTTAGCACTGCGCGGTGGCTCAGTAGTTATCACTGCGCGGTGGCTCAGTGGTTAGCAGTGAGTGCGGTGGCTCAGTGATTAGCAGTGAGTGCGGTGGCTCAGTGATTAGCAGTGAGTGCGGTGGCTCAGTGGTTAGCAGTGAGTGCGGTGGCTCAGTGGTTAGCAGTGAGTGCGGTGGCTCAGTGGTTAGCAGTGAGTGCGGTGGCTCAGTGGTTAGCAGTGAGTGCGGTGGCTCAGTGGTTAGCAGTGAGTGCGGTGGCTCAGTGGTTAGCAGTGAGTGCGGTGGCTCAGTGGTTAGCAGTGAGTGCAGTGGCTCAGTGGATAGCAGTGAGTGCGGTGGCTCAGTGGTTAGCAGTGAGTGCGGTGGCTCAGTGGTTAGCAGTGAGTGCGGTGGCTCAGTGGTTAGCAGTGAGTGCGGTGGCTCAGTGATTAGCAGTGAGTGCGGTGGCTCAGTGATTAGCAGTGAGTGCGGTGGCTCAGTGGTTAGCAGTGAGTGTGGTGGCTCAGTGGTTAGCAGTGAGTGCGGTGGCTCAGTGTTTAGCACTGCGCGGTGGCTCAGTGGTTATCACTGCGCGGTGGCTCAGTGGTTAGCAGTGAGTGCGGTGGCTCAGTGATTAGCAGTGAGTGCGGTGGCTCAGTGATTAGCAGTGAGTGCGGTGGCTCAGTGGTTAGCAGTGAGTGCGGTGGCTCAGTGGTTAGCAGTGAGTGCGGTGGCTCAGTGGTTAGCACTGCGCGGTGGCTCAGTAGTTATCACTGCGCGGTGGCTCAGTGGTTAGCAGTGAGTGCGGTGGCTCAGTAATTAGCAGTGAATGCGGTGGCTCAGTGATTAGCAGTGAGTGCGGTGGCTCAGTGGTTAGCAGTGAGTGCGGTGGCTCAGTGGTTAGCAGTGAGTGCGGTGGCTCAGTGGTTAGCAGTGAGTGCGGTGGCTCAGTGGTTAGCAGTGAGTGCGGTGGCTCAGTGGTTAGCAGTGAGTGCGGTGGCTCAGTGGTTAGCAGTGAGTGCAGTGGCTCAGTGGTTAGCAGTGAGTGCGGTGGCTCAGTGGTTAGCAGTGAGTGCGGTGGCTCAGTGGTTAGCAGTGAATGCGGTGAGATTGGTCAGCGCAGCGGCGTGGGCAGCCTGGTCAGCGCAGTGGCGTGGGCAGACTGGTCAGCGCAGCGCCGTGGGCAAACTGGTCAGCGCAGCGCCATGGGCAGACTGGTCAGCGCAGCGCCGTGGGCAGACTGGTCAGCGCAGCACCATGGGCAGACTGGTCAGCACAGCACCGTGGGCAGAGTGGTCAGCGCAGCGCCGTGGGCAGACTGGTCAGCGCAGCGCCGTGGGCAGACTGGTCAGTGCAGTGCCGTGCGGAGGCTGGAGGGGTGAGGACAGGGGAGGCTGGAGAGCTGAGGAGAGAGGAAGCTGGAACGACGACATCACGCCACCTCTCCTCCTCCTACAGGCTGCATACCTCTCTCCCTAGGTGTAGGCTGCACAGCAGCGGTGTCCGTATCCCCGGGGCCACTTGGCCTCCTGCCGTCCGGCAGAGGGCTGAGCCCTGGAGGCTGGTGGCAGTGCAGGAGCGGAGGGCGATTCGTGCGGCCGCCATTGCGCAGCCCCGGGCGCCGGAAGTGAGGGGGAGGAGCCAGCACTTGTGAAAGCAGCCGGAGGTAATGGCGGTCATCTCCCGAAGTGGTGTGTGGCGGGCGGGAGACGACCGGCTAACGCCGGTCGTCTCCCGCCCGTGATGTGTGGGTGTTTTGGGCAGTGTAGGGGCGGCCGTAAGCGTGGCGGGGCTGGCTGAGTCCCGCTTCGCTTACGGCCGCCATCTTGGTCCACCCTGTGCGGGTGTAGTGCCCAAGCCACTTCCGTCGGGTGACGTCATTTTTGTCCCTTGAAGACGGAAGTGGCTTCGGCTTTTATAGAATCGGGTAGTCTAGAATATTTATGTAGTTGACATACTGTGACTGACAGAACTTGTTAAGTCAACATGAGTGAAGTACATATAAATATATATATGTATATATATATATAGCAGCATTATGGTATATGGTGGTACATTAGAGCACATGTATAGCAGCACTATAGTATATGGCGGTACATTACAGTACATGTATAGCAGCGCTATGGTATATGGCAGTACATGTATAGCAGTGCTATGGTATATGGCACCAAAAAGGGAGGTGATGCACAGCTCTCGAGTAAATAAGGGGTGCAAGACTGCATAGAAGAAGTATATGTCAAAAAAGAGGAAAGCTACAAGACAGGTGGAGCGAGCCAAGGTCCTCCAATGAACATGCCTGGTTGCAGCGTAACGCGTGGGGTCCCCAGTCACCCAGGTTGCAGCATCTAGTTTTGGTATGACCCCTTATTCATGATGTATGTTCATAGTGCCACTTTGTTTACACCATTGTAATTTGGTTGCTTCATGTTCATTGGAGGACCTTGTTGATTATGTGGTTTCACTGCTTCCATATGGTGTGATATTTTGTCCATCTTAACATTCATCAGCTATTTAATTGTTATAGTATATGATTGCAACTGGCATACTGGGACCTACTTTGTTTTAAGTGGTTTTAACTTTTGTGGTTTTTGTGTTGTTCGCCTTTGTTATTACTTATAATAAAAATTGTGTTTTGACTTCGGGTGTGCAAGTTTTTTCTGCATATTCTTTCCTTTTTTTTGACTATGGTATATGGCGGTACATTACAGCAGTGTTTCCCAACTCCAGTCCTCAAGGCACACCAACAGGTCATGTTTTCAGGATTTCCTTAGGATTGCACAGGTGTTAGTTTAATCACTTGCACAGGGGATAATTCCATCATCTGTCTAATGATAAGGAAATCCTGAAAACATGACCTGTTGGTGTGCCTTGAGGACTGGAGCTGGGAAACACTGCATTACAGTACATGTATAGCAACACTATGGTATATGGCGATACTCCAGTCCCCGTGGTCCCCCACTCCTCCTGGCCCCCGGTTGTCCACAGTAAAAGTAAAAAAATCCTCAGTGAGGATACTCACCTGTCCACCGGCTCGCTCCACCTCCGCCATCTAGGTCCTACAGGCCTTTAGGACCTGTCGTTGCCTGGGAAACTGATCAGCTGAGGAGGGGAGGGGGGCAGGATTGTGTCGGGGGGGGCAGGATTGTGTCGGGGGGGCAGAATGGAGCGAGCGGGGCAGGATGGAGCGAGCGGGGCAGGATGGAGCGTGAAGGGGGGGCAGGATGGAGTCCGGGGGAAACAGGATGAAGCCAGTGGGAAACATGATGGAGCCGGGGGAAAGGGGGGGCAGGATGGAGTGAGCCGGGCAGGATGGAGCCGGGAGAGCAAGAACAGCGGGGGGCAGGATGGAGTGAGTGGGGCAGGATGGAGCGAGTGGGGCAGGATGAAGGGGGACGGGGCAGGATGGTGGGGGGGCAGGGCAGGATGGAGGGGGGTGGGGCAGGATGGTGGGGGGGGCAGGGCAGGATGGAGCAAGGGGGGGGGCAGGATGGAGCAAGCGGGGGGGCAGGATGGATCAAGCGGGTGGGGCAGGATGGAGCAAGCGGGGGGGCAGGATGGAGCAAGCGGGGGGGGGGCAGGATGGAGCCGGAGAGCAAGAACAGCGGGGGGGCAGGATGGAGCGAGCAGGGCAGGATGGAGCGAGCGGGGCAGGATGGTGGGGGGGGCGGGGCAGGATGGAGCCGGAGGGGCAGGATGGAGGTGAGTGGCGCAGGATGGAGCGAGCGAGGCAGGATGGAGATGGCAGGGCAGGATGGTGGCGGGGGGCAGGATGGATACGGGGGGCAGGATGGATACAGGGGGCAGGATGGAGGCGCTCCTCCTGACCTCCTCCGCTCCCCATGGCCCCCTTACCCTCCGCCGGCTCGCTCCACCTGTCTTGTAGCTCCCAGGACAGGACCTGTCGTTGCCTGGGAAACCGTTCAGCTGGGGGTCAGTGGGCAAAGCAGGGGTCAGTGGGCAGAGTGGGGGATCAGTGGGCAGAGCAGGGGTTAGTGGGCACAGTCATTGGGCAGAGGAGGGGTCAGTGGGCATAATCAGTAGGCAGAGCAGGGTCAGTAAGCAGGAGCGGGGGTCAGTGGGCAGAGCTGGGGTCAGTGGGCAGAGCTGGGGTCAGTGGGCATGGTCAGTAGCCAGAGAGGGGGGGTCAGTGGGCAGAGCAGGGTCAGTGGGCAGAAAGGGGGGGGTCAATGGGCAGAGCAGGGTCAGTGAGCAGGATTGGGAGGGTCAGTGGGCAGAGCAGGGTCAGAGCGGGGGTCAGTGGGCAGAGCAGGGGTCAGTGGGCACAGTCAGTGAGCAGAGCAGGGGTCAGCGGGCAGAGCGGGGGTGACTGAGCAGAGCAGGGTTTAGTGGGCATAGCAGGGTTATTGGGCACAGTCAGTGGGCAGAGCAGGGGTTAGTGGGCAGAGCAGGGGTCAGTGGGCACAGTCAGTGGGCAGAGAAGGGTCAGTGGGTAGAGCATGGGTCAGTGGGCACGGTCAGTTGGCAGAGCAGGGGTCAGTGGGCATGGTGAAAGGGCAGAGTGGGGGGTCAGTGAGCAGAGGGTGGTCAGTGGGCAGAGCAGGGTCAGTGGGCAAAGCAGGGGTCAGTGGGCAAAGCGGGGGTCAGTGGGCAAAGCGGGAGTAAATGAGCAGAGCAGGGTCAGTAGGCAGTGTGAGGGGTCAGTGGGCCGAGCAAGGTCAGTGGGCCGAGAGGGGGTCAGTGGGCAGAGAGTGGGGGTCAATGGGCAGAGAGTGGGGGTCAGTGGGCAGAGAGTGGGGGTCAGTGGGCAGAGTGGGGGTCAGTGGGCAGAGCAGGGTCAGTGGGCAGAGTGGGGGTCAGTGGGCAGAGTGGGAGTAAATGAGCAGAGCAGGGTCAGTAGGCAGTGTGAGGGGTCAGTGGGCAGAGCATGGTCAGTGGGAAGTGTGAGGGGTCAGTGGGCAGAGAGGGGGTCAGTGGGCAGAGAGGGGGTCAGTAGGCAGGAGTGGGGGTCAGTGGGCAGAGATGGGGTCAGTGGGCAGAGAGGGGTCAGTGGGCATGGTCAGTAGCCAGGGGGGGGTCAGTGGGCAGAGCAGGGTCAGTGGGCAGAGCGGGGGGTCAATGGGCAGAGCAGGGTCAGTGAGCAGGATTGGGTGGGTCAGTGGGCAGAGCAGGGTCAGAGCGGGGGTCAGTGGGCAGAGCAGGGGTTAGTGGGCAGAGTGATTGAGCAGAGCAGGGGTCAGCGGGCAGGGCGGGGGTGACTGAGCAGAGCAGGGTTTAGTGGGCATAGCAGGGGTTATTGGGCACTGTCAGTGAGCAGAGCAGGGGTCAGCGGGCATAGCGGGGGTGACTGGGCAGAGCAGGTTTAGTGGGCATAGCAGGGGTTATTGGGCACAGTCAGTGGGCAGAGCAGGGGTTTAGTGGGCAGAGAAGGGGTCAGTGGGCACAGTCAGTGGGCAGAGAAGGGTCAGTGGGTAAGCATGGGTCAGTGGGCACGGTCAGTTGGCAGAGCAGGGGTCAGTGGGCATGGTGAAAGGGCAGATGTGGGGGTCAGTGAACAGAGGGTGGTCAGTGGGCAGAGCAGGGTCAGTGGGCAAAGCAGGGGTCAGTGGGCAAAGCGGGGGTCAGTGGGCAAAGCGGGAGTAAATGAGCAGAGCAGGGTCAGTAGGCAGTGTAGGGGTCAGTGGGCTGAGCAAGGTCAGTGGGCCGAGGGGGGTCAGTGGGCAGAGAGGGGGTCAGTGGGCAGAGAGTGGGGGTCAATGGGCAGAGAGTGGGGGTCAGTGGGCAGAGAGTGGGGGTCAGTGGGCAGAGTGGGGGTCAGTGGGCAGAGCAGGGTCATGGGCAGAGTGGGGGTCAGTGGGCAGAGTGGGAGTAAATGAGCAGAGCAGGGTCAGTAGGCAGTGTGAGGGGTCAGTGGGCAGAGCATGGTCAGTGGGAAGTGTGAGGGGTCAGTGGGCAGAGAGGGGGTCAGTGGGCAGAGAGGGGGTCAGTAGGCAGGAGTGGGGGTCAGTGGGCAGAGATGGGGTCAGTGGGCAGAGCAGGGGTCAGTGGGCATGGTCAGTAGGCAAGGGGGGGGTCAGTGGCAGAGCAAGGGTCAGTGGGCAGAGCGGGGGGTCAATGGGCAGAGCAAAGGGTCAGTGAGCAGGATGGGTGGGTCAGTGGGCAGAGCAGGGTCAGAGCGGGGGTCAGTGGGCAGAGCAGGGGTTAGTGGGCAGAGTGATTGAGCAGAGCAGGGGTCAGCGGGCAGGGCGGGGGTGACTGAGCAGAGCAGGGTTTAGTGGGCATAGCAGGGGTTATTGGGCACTGTCAGTGAGCAGAGCAGGGTCAGCGGGCATAGCGGGGGTGACTGGGCAGAGCAGGGTTTAGTGGGCATAGCAGGGTTATTGGGCACAGTCAGTGGGCAGAGCAGGGGTTAGTGGGCAGAGAAGGGGTCAGTGGGCACAGTCAGTGGGCAGAGAAGGGTCAGTGGGTAAGAGCAGTGGGTCAGTGGCAAGCGGGGTCAGGGGATGTAAGGCAGAGCAGGGTCAGTGACAGGTGGTCAGTGGGCAGAGCAGGGCAGTGGGGGGTCAGTGGCAAAGGGGGGTCAGTGGGCAAAGGGGTATGAGCAAGGGGTCAGTGGGCAGAGAGGGTCAGGGGAGGTCAGTGGGCAGAGGGTCAGTGGCGGGGGGTCAGTGGGCAGAGGAGTAATGGAGCAAGAGCAGGTCAGTAGGCAGTGTGATGGGGTCAGTGGGCAGATGGCAGGTCAGTGGGGTCGTGGCAGAGGGGGTCAGTGGGCAGAGAGGGGGTTCAGTGGGCAGGAGTGGGGTGTGGCAAGATGGCAGTGAGAGTGGGCAGTGGCAGTGGGGCATGGCACAGGATGAGTGGGGGTCAGTGGGGCAGGAGTGGGGTCAGTGGGCAGAGCAGGGTCAGTGGGAGGTCAGTAGCGGGGGGGGGGTCAGTGGGCAGAGCAGGGTCAGTGGCAGAGCGGGGGGGACAATGAGCAGAGCAGGGTCAGTGAGCAGTGATTGGGGGTCAGTGGGCAGAGCAGCAAGGGGGTCAGTGGCAAGAGGGTAGTGGGCAGCAGTGTGAGCAGGAGCAGGGGTCAGCGGGCAGAGCGGGGTCTGAGCAGAGCAGGTTAGTGGCAGCAGGGGTTATGGGCAGTCAGTGAGAAGCAGGGTCAGGGGCATAGCAGGGTCAGTGGCAGCGTTTAGTCATAGCAGGTGGGGGTCAGTGGGCAGAGCAGGGTCAGTGGGCAGAGAGGGGTCAAGTGGGCAACAGGTCAGTGGCAGAGAGGGTCAGTGGGAGAGCAGGGTCAGGCGGGTCAGTTGGCAGAGCAGGGTCAATGGGCAGAGTGAAGAGCAGAGCAGGGGTCAGTGAGCAGGGGTGCAGTGGGCAGAGCAGGGTCAGTGGGCAAGCAGGGGTTAGTGGGCAGTAATGAGCAGAGCAGGGTCAGAGGCAGTAGGGGGTCAGTGGGCAGAGCAGGGTCATGTGGGCAAGGGGGTCAGTGGGCAGAGAGTGGGTCAGTGGGCAGAGTAGGGGTTCAGTGGGCAGAGTGGGGGTCAGTGGGCACAGTGGGGCAGAAAGGTAGCAGAGCAGGGTTGCAGATGGAGGTCAGTTGGCAGAGCAGGTCAGTGGGCACATGGTAGGGCAGAGGGGGGTCAGTGGCAGATAGTGGGGTCAGTGGGCAGAGAGTGGGGTCAGTGGGCAAAGGAGGGTCCGTGGGCAGAGAGGGGGGTCAGTGGGCAGAGTGGGAGTAAATGAGGAGAGCAGAGTGAGTAGGCAGTGTGAGGGGTCAGTGGGCAGAGCAAGGTCAGTGGGAAGTGTGAGGGGTCAGTGGGCAGTGTGAGGGGTCAGTGGGCCGAGCAAGGTCAGAGGGCCGAGCATGGTCAGTGGGCAGAGTGGGGGTCAGTGGGCAGAGAGTGGGGGTCAGTGGGCAGGGTGGGGGGTCAGTGGGCAGAGAGGGGGTCAGTGGGCAGAGTGGGGGGGCAGCATGGGGGGGAGGTAAGTGGGCAGAGCAGGGTCAGTGGGCAGAGCAGGGGTGAGGGGGCAGAGAGGGGTCAGTGGGCAGAGTGGGGGGTCAGTGGGCAGAGTGGGGGGGCAGCATGGGGGGAGGTAAGTGGGCAGAGCAGGGTCAGTGGGCAGAGCAGGGGTCAGTGGGCAAAGAGGGGTCAGTGAGCAGAGTGGGGGTCAGTGGGCAGAGTGGGGGGCAGAGCGTGGGTCAGTGGGCAGCGCGGGGGAATCAGTAGGCAGAGGAGGTTAGATCGGGACAGGACTTTTGATGACATCACGGTCATGTGATCTGTGACTCCACCCATCATCGTGACGTCATCAGAGGTCCTGAAGCACCAGGAAAAGTGCAGCGGCGGCCAGCTTGAGGGAGCTGTGGTAAGAGAGGGGAGGGGGGGAGACCGGACAGTGGAGGGGGGCTGTGATGACAGGCGGGGGGTGAGCGGACAGTGGAGGGGGGCTGTGTTGACAGGCGGGGGGTGAGTGGACAGTGGAGGGGGGCTGTGTTGACAGGCGGGGGGTGAGTGGACAGTGGAGGGGGACCGGACAGTGGAGGGAGGCTATGGTGAGAGGCAGGGGGGTGATCGGACAGTGGAGGGGGGCTATGGGGGGTCTGGTGAGCTCTCGGGGTCTGGTGGCGGGCGGAAGTGGTGTGTGGCGGGCGGGAGACGACCGGCTAACGATGCGATTGCATCGGGATTCTAGGGCATTGCGAGTGAGTGAACAAAGCCACGAACAAAGCCACGAACAAAGCCACGGAAGTCGCTACGGCAATTATATAATAGATATGATATATGTATATAAATAAAAAATGTTTTTTTCAAGTTAAATTTTTCCTTATGATGACATCACAGATTACATGTAACCAACACTATCATCATGTATATAATCATACTACATAGAGGCCTGATTCTAACGCATCGGGTATTCTACAATATGTATGTAGTTTAATTATGAAGATTTAAGAATAATGCAGTGAGCGATCAGTAGGGTACTGTCACACTTAGCGACGCTCCAGCGATCCCGACAACGATACGCTGGTGAGTTGGTCTCTGGTGAAATGTCAAACAGTCAGATCTCACCAGCGATGCAGCAATGTTATCGTGGTCTTTGAGACTATGTCACTCTAGGGCAGGGGTCTCAAACACCAGGTCTCGAGGGCCGCACACAGTCCAGATTTTCAGGATTTCCATAGCATTTGACAGTTGGTAATCAAATGACCAACTGCCAAATTCTAAGAAAATCCTGAAAACCTGGACTGTGTGCGGCCCTCGAGGCCTGGAGTTTGAGACCCCTGCTCTAGGGCATAGTATTGGGGCCATTGGTCGTTGTTCTTCATGGCTTGGCGGGGGATTTGAATCCCGGTCGCCATCTAGAAATCCCCATAACTTGGGTGTTCCAATATGGTGTTTGGGGTGCTTCCACTGTGAGCAGCCAGGAGATGCGGTGCCACTGACATCTGTGCAGCAGGAAATGACCTGTGGCTACCATAGGGAGATCAGCGGCTAGCGTGCGTTGTTCAAATCCTAATTCACAGCCGGACTGCGCCTGTCGCTGATTGGCTGTTGGCGCGACCAATCAGTGATGCGCGATTTCTGTTGCAGAGAGAAATAGACGATTAAATAGAATATATAGAAAAGAAAAAAAAATATATATATATATACATATATAAATAAAAAATTATTCATAAAAAAAATCACAAATTAAATGTAAGCAACATTATCATCATGTATATAATCATGTATATATATATATATATATGAATGCTTCATTAAAAAAAATATTTTAAGAACAGAGAGATATATCTAACTAATTTATTGGTCAAAGCTGGCAAATTCGAAGCTCAGAACGGAACAACTTCCATTTCAGATGCGACTTTTTTCCCTTTTTCGCACGGTCTATTTATTTTTATTGGTTTGTTTCTCATTAAATCCTTCAATTACTCTGCTGTGTAAAATGGGGAAAGTATTGGCATGTGCCACTTCTATCATGTATTTGGGTTTGCTTATTATTAGACTTGCAGAAAATGCCGAATGGTATTTGACTCTTCTGTGTATTGCTACGGAGTTAATAAATATTATTTGCTGTATTTTTTTCCTTTATGTTTTTTTTTTTTATCCCCGTGAAGCCCTGCTTTTCTTGATTGTTTTTTACAGTTGAATTGGGAATATTGATTTATTTACCACTGTTACAATAATTGTATACAAGGAACAAGAATATAAAAAAAAGAAGGCGAGGTAACATTTCATCAGCACTAACAGATTAATTAGTTGTAGTAGATTAGGCACAGTGTTAAGATTTGCATTTAAAGGAATGGGAAAAAAAAAAAAAAGTTTTATCTCGGAAAAAAAGAAAAAGGAATTTAATAGAGATACCATACAGTAAGCTGCTTTCGCGATTATTCAATTAATACGAATCTTATGAGTATAAAGGGGCACATTTTTGTATTAACTCTGCTGTCGGGGAGAAAAAAATGAAATGAAAAAGAAACAATCTCGCTTTAATTCTGTTAAGTTCAAGGAACAAAGAGTCACGGAGCGAAAGGGAAATTCTACTGGGCTTAGTCAATGGGATTTCTAGAGCTTGGCAGCGTTGCCCTGATTGGCGGTGTCTCCGCTTAATGAATAACCTCATATCTTCAATGTAATTTCGAAAATATACATTGAACTAAATAGTTCTCCTATGTCTGATTTTAATTAAATATGGATTAAATAAATACAATTTCGGTGGCAAATGTGAAATTACTGAGCAGGTGATTTTAATAAGCTTAGATTGGGTGATAGGCACTTGTGCAGAATGTCAGTCTGGTTCACATGATATTGCAGAGTTCGTCGGCAATTAATGTACATACCTAATATAAAAAAAGGCAACTTTATTTTTCTATCTCTTTTTTCTGTTGAATAGATGTAAATATAGTGTATTTTGTGGGTTATCAAATGCACCCCAAAATAAGAAGAAGAAAAAAAACTTAACTGGTAAAAAAGGGGATCCCTTTTATAATCCTAATGTCTGTTTTATAGTCAGTTAAGAACTTAAGAAGAAAACAGCGGCACTCCGAGATCCTCTATTCCATGAACAGCTTTATTCCGAAAGTTTACATCGGTGGCACCCACCGATGTAAACTTTCGAAATAAAGCTGTTCATGGAATAAAGGATCTCGGAGTGCCGCTGTTTTCTTCTCAAGTTCTTAATTGATTCCTGCACCTACAGCTGAGCAACCAGATCCATGAATGCCTCTACACACAGGACTTCAATGCAACAAGGTCATGCCCGGTTTCTCTTCTCAACTAAGTGTTCTATAGTCAGTGTAACTCCCCAGGGGTTGCTTTGGAGCGGGATCACAGGAGGCAGGGTCACCGCTGTAGGAGGTTGGTAGTGGTAGCATGAATTTGGTGATGCTGTGGGCCTGAGGCTTGAAGGAGGGCGTGTCCCAGCGGCAACACTTTGTGGCAATGCTTGGGGGTGTCCCGATGGCACGTGGTCAGTACCATTGATTTTTCGGCAGTATACATGCTGGGCTCTAGAAAAAAGGTTGCCGAGGCAGCGCATGCACAGATTGAGATCTTAGAGAGCCGAGATATCAATCTGTACGTGTTCTGTTTCCAACATGATGGACTTCAGGAAGATGTCTACGGAGGCAGCATATGCGTAGACTGAGATCTCAGACAGCCTAGATCTCAATGCATGCATGTGCCACTTCTGACATGATGGACTTCAGGAAAATGGCTGTGGAGTCAGTGCACAGGCAGACTGAGATCTCAGACAGCCGAGATTACAAGTTGTACTTGCACCGCTTCTGACGTGATGGACTTCAGGGAAATGGCTGTGGAGTCAGTGCACAGGCAGATTGAGATCTCAGACAGCCGAGATTACAAGTTGTACTTGCACCGCTTCTGACGTGATGGACTTCAGGGAAATGGCTGTGGAGTCAGTGCACAGGCAGATTGAGATCTCAGACAGCCGAGATTACAAGTTGTACTTGCACCGCTTCTGACGTGATGGACTTCAGGGAAATGGCTGCGGAGGTGGTGCATGTGCAGATTGAGAGCTCAGCTCTCCAAAATTTCAATCTGCGTGTGCACTCCACAGTAATTTTCCTTCGGTCTATTTGTCTGCTGCCAAGAAATTAATGGCACCATCTGTATGCCGCCTGGACAACCCCACAATATTGCCCTACTGCGTTGCAATTGCCATCCTCTTAGCCTTGGGTCCGCACCCTGCCCCCTGTGTCACTTGTCCAACCATAAGTGCTGATGAATCATAACTGCTCAGCAAAACTTAAAGTATAAAACACCCTCCCTCCACAGCTTAGATTTCTCATTGTGTGATAGTAAAGCCCTGATCTCCTGGTCTATCCTCCTGCATGAAGAGTAAGACTGTAAAAGATATAGAAGTGCAAATAGGGTCTTATCCTCAATAAAAACCATACACAATTTAATTGTTGCTGCTCACCTGGTCAAGTTGTGTGACCCATAACCAGTGTATAAGGCTTGTAATGGCTGCTGCAGAGTCAGTCACCAATCTAGATCCTGATAACCCTTTGGTCTTGATCAGAGGTCCCCAACTCCAGGCCTCGAGGGCCACCAACAGTGCAGGATTCCAGGATTTCCTTAGTATTGCACAGGTGTTAATGTGATCAAATGTACAGGTAATGATTCCAACCCCTGTGCAATACTAAGGAGATCCTGAAAACATGCACCATTGGCGGCCCTCGAGGCCTGGAGTTGGGGACCCCTGGTCTTGATCATTTCACAGCAGCGCAAATCATCCAAGTATGTGTCCATTTGTTTTATCCTCCTACATGATTCACTGCCTTTCCCTTCACGGGGACCTTATTTGAAAGATGTGAGTTATCTGAGTACTAACCTATCATGCAGGGAGAAGAAGTACACACCCCCACTGAAAACTAGTTGACAAAACTCACTTGGACTTTGAAGTTAACACATTAAGTGTGAAAGGTGCTTTGATCTCTCATATCTCTGCAACAGAAAGGTGAAATTAAAAAAAAAGAAAGATACAACACATAAATATTATATTCTGCTCTGCAGCCACCAATATATTGTGTGTTCAGCTCAATATGAAATACTAGCTTGCTGAAATGTCCTCTTTAGCCACAACCCATGTCTTCTTTATCGTGCATTTTTATTCACTCAAAAGTATCAACTAAAACTTTATTTCAAAATTTCCAACTCACACCTCCCCAATAACACTTTCATAGAAATAGATATCATTTTGGATAAGGTCAGGGGCGGACTGGCCCAGGTGGCAGGGGGCAAGTGCCCCTGGGGTGGTGGTATAGCCCTCATCCAGGGCCGCCCATCCACAGAAATAGGCCGGCCGGCGACGCTTTTCGGCTGGCGTGGTGACGCGGCGGCTTGCGGCAGAGACGGCGGCTGACACAGTGAGTGACCGCCGATACCCTGACACCAACTTCCCCCCCTGGACGACCAAAAAACTCTAACAGCACCCTTCCCCCCGGACGACCCAAAAACTCTGACAGCACCCCACCCCCCGACGACCAAAAGACTCTGACAGAACCCCCTCCCCCCGGACCACCAAAAAACTCTGACAGCATTCCCCCCCGCCCCCCACCCGGTCCTCATCTAAGGGCTGGCAGAATAAGTCTGCCACCCTGAGCTTGAATCGCCAGCTAGCCCCTGGATCAGGTTGATAAAGAAATTGGATTTTGATTCTTGTCTTGTTGCGCTGGAGACAAGGGATATTTTGGTAAGGAGAATTTGACAGGTAACATTGAAGAACTTTATTGCTTTCAGGTATGAGACTTATGTAAATATACGGCTAATTTTGCATGATACTTTAGATTACCTATGTAATTACATGCTGTCCTTGCTAATATATAAAACAAAAAAAAACTTCTTTCCAGAAAATCAGAGTATCATTTCTTTGAGCAAAAGATACACATGATGTGTTTTGGTCCTACAGTTTTTTGTAATGTCTCAATTATTATTCCCTTATTACATATTATATTTTAAAAGCCTACAATCCATAGAAACACAGAGCATCTTCTCAATAAGACTAAACTACTGAACACAAGATAATCAGTTCACTTTAGACACATCCAGTTTAATACCCATTATTCTGATGCCATTTCACGTTGACCTCGTGTCCGTTGCTCTACTCATTTTGAGCCCTAGGAAGTCCTCAGCCTGATTGATGAGATACATCGAAGTGCAGAGCAACACATGACACTGATAGTTCAAGTCACCGATGTAACAATTCACTGGTCAGATTGATGTGATAGGTTGCCATTGCTGACAAGGCTACGTTGAATTAATGCCGGCTCACCGTGACGGCTTCGATGTAACGCATTGATGACTTTGACATGACAGCAGTCACTTGACTAGGAGCTACTCTTATACAAGTCTACTTGTCCTATGTTTTTGTCTGTTCATTATGAGTATTGACATTGCATAAATTATTCATATGACTCTATAGTCACTGCCGCCTGATGAAGCTTTATCAGGTCATTCTATATAGTTTGCATTTGTTTAACTTTGATCCTTGATTCAATATTCTTTCTTGGGCTTATAGTGGAATTACATTTAATTAAATGGTTTTACCTTCTACGTTTTGAACAAGACATGAAAAGTAAATGATAGAAAATATTCTACTGTTATTTTTAACATTACAATATTTAATATAATGTAATGGAAATTATATCATAAAACTAAACATAAGCAGGTAAGATAAGTATTGAACATGTCACCAATTTTCTTAGTAAATATGTTTATAAAATATACTATTGACAAGGATTTCTCTCCAGATGTTTGAGACACGTCATGCAATCCACAAAGGCAAAGACATCAAACCATAGATGTCCATACATTAAGTTATATGTAATTATAAGAATTGACACAGTGAAAAAGTATTAAACATACGAAGAAAGAGAGGTGCAAAAAGGCATGGAAAGTAATGACACCAGCTGAAATGTATTAGTAATTAGAAAGCAATCCTGCCAGTAAGTGAAAAATAATATCAGCTTGTTCAACTGATGGCCTATAAAAAAGTGTCTCATTATCAAGGTGCCACACAAGAAACATCTCATGATGGGTAAAACCAGTGAGCTGCCTCAAGACTGTTGCAACATACTGTTTACATTGGTTACAAGATTTCTAAACTACTGAATTTCTAAACTACTGATGGTTCCAGTGAGTACTGAATCCATGGTGCCATACAGGGCCGGACTGGGACCAAAAAGCAGCCCTGGAAAACAAGCCTCACCAGCCCACACACTATATCACCCATCAGCCCCGATCAGTGAATTTTGCTTTTACGTGGCATTGGCCTCATCACTTTTTTTACAGGAGTTATTAGAAGAGCCACATGTGAATGGTGCAGCAGAGGGAAATCAACCGCAGCTCCATTTACATGGTGATCTACAATGCCACGTTTCTCAGGATTGTGGGGTCCCAGCGGTCAGATCCATAGTGATGGGAAAGTCGTCACCTGTACAGAAGAGAAGTGATGACTCCATATTGGGATAATTAATTCAAACAACAATTAAATGCTGAAAATCAAAGTCCAATACCACCTCTGACAACAGGACAGGAGAAGTGGTACTGTACATGTATATATACAAAATAATACAGATCCTGAGGATTACACCCAGTATACAGGACAGGAGAAGTGGTACTGTGCAGTCTATATATGCAAAATAATAGATACCGAGGATTACACCCTGTATACAGGACAGGAGGAGTGGTACTATGCAGTGTATATATACAGAATAATACAAATCCTGAGGATTACACCCAGTATACAGGACAGGGGAAGGGGTACTGTGCAGTGTATATATACAGAATAATACAGATACTGAGGATTACACTCAGTATACAGGACAGGAGAAGTGGTACTGTGCAGTGTATATATACAGAATAATACAGATACTGAGGATTACACCCAGTATACAGGACAGGAGAAGTGGTACTGTAAAGTGTATATATACAGAATAATATAGATACTGAGGATTACACCCATTATACAGGACAGGAGAAGTGGTACTGTGCAGTGTATATATACAGAATAACACAGATACTGAGGACTACATCCAGTATACAGGACAGGAGAAGTGGTACTGTGCAGTGTATATATACAGAATAATACAGATACTGAGGATTACACCCAGTATACAGGACAGGAGAAGTAGTACTGTGCAGTGTATATATACAGAATAATACAGATACTGAGGATTACACCCAGTATACAGGATGGGAGAAGTGGTACTGTGCAGTGTATTCATACAGAATAATACAGATACTGAGGATTACACCCAGTATACAGGACAGGAGAAGTGGTACTGTGCAGTTTATTTATACAGAATAATACAGATACTGAGGATTACACCCAGTATACAGGACAGGAGCCCTAGCACTGTGGAGTGTATATATACAGAATAATACAGATACTGAGGATTACACCCAGTATACAGGACAGGAGAAGTGGTACTGTGCAGTGTATATATACAGAATAATACAGATACTGTGGATTACACCCAGTATACAGGACAGGAGAAGTGGTGCTGTGCAGTGTATATATACAGAATAATACAGATACTGAGGATTACACCCAGTATACAGGACAGGAGAAGTGGTACTGTGCCAAGCTGATTTTAGACACTCACTTACTAACAGTGTGCTGTCAATAAAGACAAAAGACTTGCTTTAATGTACAAATATGAGAGGCGAAACGATGCAACAAAGCACCCTCGTTTGCATATTAAATAAAATAGATGTTTCTGCAAATATTAAAAAAGCCCCCTAAATCTGTGTAAATGTTAGTGTAGTGGAAGGTCTCTTTAATAATATACTCACCAATCGCTGTTTTGTCACATGCCCTACTCCATAATGACTTCACATCCACAGCTCGTCTCTGTAGACTTCCCTCTTCTCCGATCTGCAGCACATCCCAACACGATGCCCTTAAAAAAATAACATTGTCATTATAATGCTCCTGAAAAAAAATAACCACCCATGTTGTGTCTTAACTAAGCCCTATGCTGTGCCCCTGCAAATAAAGAATTACTCCTCACCTCACTGTCCCTTTTACGGTACATGGCTTCCACACTATCCTCACCTATAAAATAATCCCACCACACCATCCGCCCTTGTGTAGTATGACCGTCACTAGTGATGGGCGAATCCTAAATTACTCGGAATCGCTTGACTCTAGCGAGTCCGAGCACAGGACTCGCTACTCATTGCGAGTCTAGCGAGTCCAATGTTAATGAATGGGGAAGCGAGTAATAGCGAGTAGTGTGAGATTTACAAATCGCAGATGTGTCTCGGAAGCTTCAGCCTGAAGCAATCCTAGTTTTGTCATTTATTTGCATTGCTCGTTTACTTTGTAAGTAATCGCTGACTCGCACAGATAAGATCCTGTCTCCTCTGTACAGGCTGCCAGCTCCAGGGTCCTAGAGCCCGCCTGCTGCCTGATGTAGCAGTGCTGAGATTGTTCTCAGTCTGCTCATTCCCTGTGTACAGACATGAATGTCTGTGCACAGAGATGATGTAGCAGAGCTGAGATTGTTCTCAGTCTGCTCATTCTCTGTGTACAGACCTGAATGTCTGTGCACAGAGATGATGTAGCAGAGCTGAGATTGTTCTCAGTCTGCTTATTCCCTGTGCATAGACATCTATATTTATGCACAGGGGATGTAGCAGAGAGGACATCGCGTTTTGGACTGCGTCGGACGGAAGAGGATTTTTTTAATTAAAGATGGAGTCCCTAATGGCTTTTTTTTTTATTTCTAATAAAAAATTTTCCTTGTGTTGTGTTTTTTTTAAAACAATTTAATAGAAATTCATGGCGGTCATGTCTAATATTGGCGTGACCGCCATAAATTTCGGGCTTAGGGTCAGCTGATAATACAAAGCTGGCCCTAACCTCTATTACCCAGCGTGCCACCGCTACCAGGGCCGCTGGAAGAGCGTGGTTCAGCGCCAGAGGATGGCGCTTCAATGAACGCGCCATCTTCTGGGGCGGCTGCGGGCTGCAATTTGCAGCGGGGGGTGCCCAGAAAGCTTGGCATCCCTGCGCTGCGGATTCCAGCCCCCAGCTGCTTAGCTGTACCTGGCTAGACATAGAAATTGCGCGGAGCCCCACGCATTTTTTTTAAATTATTTCATGAAATTCTGAGATTCTGACTCTGAGACTCTGACTCTGAAATTCATGAAATAATAAAAAAAAAAATGCGTGGGGCTCCGCGCAATTTCTATGTCTAGCCAGGTACAGCTAAGCAGCTGACAAAGCCACGGCGTTTTCGGGGGCCGACACGATTTTGCCTACGGCAATTATAGAGTAGATGATCTCTACACTGTCCTCACATCACACTGCTCCTTCTTCACAATGTCCCACTCATGTTGTCCCAACTTCATACTGTGCTCTCACTGCCCCCCTCTAAACTGTCCCCTCAATGCTGCTCCTTCTCAGTAATGAAACCCCTCACACTGCCTCCCCTCCATACAGAGACCACCACGCTACCTCACGCCTAATGCCGAGACCCCCACACTGTCCCACTCTTCATACTGAGTCCCTTATATTGCTCCATTTCACACTGAGCCCTGCACATTGTCCTCCATCTATTTTGTCCCTTGCATTATCCCTCACTCTGTAATACCCCCTAACCCCCTGTCTACAGTAAAAGC